>VZRI01003811.1:405-92987 GCA_013397515.1 Upupa epops
CTGCTGCCAGGAGCTAGGGTGATGACCAGGGTCCAAAAAGGTCCGCTCTCTCTGTGTTTGAGCTGCCTCACAAAAGAGGGCCGTGGCTGGCCCCACAGCAGAGCTGCAGCCAGGTTTAGGCTCTTTTGTGTTCCACTCAGTGTCAGGGGGTCAGCGGGGTTGAGAACCAGAGGAGCAATCTGTCTCTCAAGATGTATCAGAGGAGAAGAAGAAGAAAGGAAGATGGCAAAGAAGGTGAAGACAAAGAAACAAAAAGTACATTCCCTTTTATAGTCTGTCCAACAGTCACCTGTAGAGCCTGAGCAGTGATGCAGGAGGTCTGCTAGGAAAGCTACCTCCAGCTTCAGAATAAAATGCTTTTTCAGCATAAAAGCACCACAATTAACACTTGAAAACTTGATAGTTTTCAAACTTTAACACCGTGATTGGGTGTTGCTGTAACAGCTCTGAACTCTGATCGAACTCTGAATCAGGGCCTGTGGTGTTCAACATTGTTTCCTCCTCTTCTGAAGGAGCATCCTGGCCACATGGGATGTATGATGTAAGTCCAATTTACAAGGTCAGTTACTCCACGGCCACCTTGCCTGCCTCTTAATGTTCTTTGTTTTGCCTCTTTCTTGCTTTTCTCATATTCTTTCCCCCCTTTTGTTCTCTATCTATGTTGATTTAAAGAGGTACTCATACATACATATGTGCAGATACACCCTATTGCTGTAGAGATACACTCTTTCTGGTTTTTCATGCCTTATGAATGAATTTCATACGAGCCAAATATGTACATGTGTAATTTCATGTATATTGATATAAATGTATAAACAAATATTTTCATGATTTAATTCTTGTAATGGAAACTGTATTTCTGAAATGTTCTGGTCTTGCTTGACTTGCATATAAAAACTTGTATATCACACAACATCTCACTGCAAACAAACTGATTCCAGCCTTTGTCCTGCTTGACTAACTTGATCTCCTTCTATGACAAGGTAACCTGTTTAGTGTATGAGAGAAAGGCTTTGGATGTCATCTACCTGACTTAAATAAAAGCCTTTGACACTGTTTCCCCATTTCATCCTCCTAGAGAAACTTGCTACTCATAGCTTGGATGAGTCCAATCCTTATTGGATTAAAATTCAGATGGATGGCTGGGCCCGTAGTGGTGGTGAATGGAGTTAATCCAATTGAAGACCCATCACAAGTGGTGTCCTCCAGGGCTCAGTGCTGGGGCACAGGCCAAAATATTAGAGATGCTTTAACATGTTTATCAATGAGCCAGACGAGGGAAACAAGAACACTCAGTAAATTTGCATTCAACATCAAATTAAGCAGGTATGTCAATCTGCTTGAAGGTAAAGAGGATACACAAAGGGATCTGGACAGCTGGATCAATGGGCCAGTTATATGAAGTTTAACATGGCCAAGTGCTGGCTCACAACAACCCCAAGGAAGTCTACAGACTTGGGAATGAGTGGTCAGAGAAAAACACGTCAGAAAAGGACCCGGGGATGTTGGTTAAAAGCTGGCTGAACATGAGCCAGCAGCATGCCTAGGTAGCCACAAAGGCCAACAGTATCCTGACTGTATCACAAACAATGCAGGGAAGTGATTGTCACCCAGCCATGTCTCAAACACTGTGTTCAGTTTTGGGCCCCTCAACACAAAAAGGACTTTGAGGTGCTGGAATGTATCCAAAGAGGGGCAAAGAAGCTAGTGAAGGACCTAGAGCAGACCTATGAGGAGCATTGAAGGGAACTGAAGCTGTTTGGCCTGGAGAAAAGGAGGGTGAGGGGAGACTTTTATGGCTGTCTACAACTACCTGGAAGGCAGTTGTGGTGAGGTAGAGGTTGGTCTCTTCTCCCAAGTAGCAAATGACACAACTAGAGGAAATAGCTGCAAGCTGTGCCAGGTGAAGTTCAGACTGGATATTAGGAATAATTTCTTTGCTAAATGTTATCAGACTTTGGAACAAGCTCCACAGAGAGGTGGTAGAGTCATAAACCCTGGAAGTATTTAAAAAACATAAAGATGTAGTGCTGAGGGTGATGAATTAGTGCACTGTCAACTTGGCAGTGCTGAGTCAACTTTTGGACTTGACCTTAGAAGTCTTTTCCAATCAAAACAATTCTGTGATTGTGTGTGATTCTGTAAACATGTCTCTAAGTACCAGCCTGTGCCCACCTTAAAGGGATGTTCATCCCTAGGCAGGTCCAAGCTCTGCTGGTGACCTTCCATTCAGTGGAGTCCAGCACTCTATTCAGCAGGTTTCAATCTCCTTTTCCAAACCAGGGCTGGGAAGTTTAGTATGATGGAATAAATGGGAGGCTCAGTGGTTGTACTGGCACTGACACTGTTGTATCAGTAAGACATGCCATCCCTCCTACAATCACAGAGTAGGACTACTGATTTTTGGTGGTTGGGTACCAGTATCACTTGAGCCATAGTTACAAATTACAGGATCATGACCAGACCTAGTATGTTTGCTACTCAAAGCCCACCAGTTTGGCTATATGTGGGAGGATGTAAGTTGCACCAGCTTTTCATAGAGACATTCACACTAAAGAGACTTTTAAAAAGTATATTATCCTCAAGCATGGCTTTGCTGTTAAAGCTTGATGTTGAAAAGGTCACTGACAGAACAGCCTGCACTTCTCTAATGGGTTAAGAGGGGGATCTGTGCTACTTTTGGTTTCTTTTCTTTGTTGAGTTTGGACTGAAATTATGGTAGTCTGCAATTAGTGGAGGAAGCAGATCTTCAGGTTTCTTTTTCTTGGCTTTATAAGTGGGCCTGAACGGTGTCATTCAGATAGCAATACCAACCACGGGAAAGATGGACTCGATAGAAAAGGCTGTGTTTTAGCCTTGTGGGGAAACCCAAGGCAGCCTTCAGCATGAGGAAGCAACCATTTCACACTCTCCACTGAAAGCCTTCCAGAGGAGAGACAAACTGTGGCTGTGTCCTGGAGGGAGACCTTATTTTTGTTCTTTCTTGTTGTGCACCTTCATATAAACATATCCAAGACTGAAAGTATTTGGCTGTTCTTCCTGTCTGCAAACATAACGGGTGTCATAATGATTAGTTAAATTAGCTGAGGGGGTGATGGATCTCACTCTTCCTTATCCACCTGGCAATTAGGTATCTTGGCTCTGCAAGTTTTCTTGGTTCCAAGAGCCAGAGGACTTATAAAAAGGCACCTTTATCGGGCAGTTCAGCCCCTGCCTTAAGCACCTGTCTTAGGACGGGATGACTTACTGTCTGGAAGTGTTTGCCTCTCTGCCTTACCTATAGAGCAAATGTATAAGACTAGTTCAGATCACTTTTAGAAGGGTGAAGTGTGCTGTTTCTGTATGTCTAGTCTCCTAGACATACTGTCTGTGCTCCACTGTCCTGTCACTGTCAAGGCTGCTGCTTTGCAACCAAGTACAGATTGCCACAGTCATTATTTCTGTCCCCAAGAGACTGCTGAAATTAAATGTCCCATCTAACAGGGACACTCCTTGCAGGCAAATTTTCCACACCTCTTATTTCACACAAACTAGTAGATCTTTATCTTTTTTTAGCATGAGTACTTTATGCAGTGAGTCTGAAGAGCTATGAAACAAGGGTGAGGACTCACTCTGCGCAATGTCATACCAGCTTGGTGTTGAAACATCTCTGTATGTAGTTTTGTCAGCTCTTTCAGGGCTGTTGTTTTATATCTAACATTGTTATGCTTTGGGACAAAGATACGGTGGCACCTCCTGGATGACTATTTTTATGCTATTAAAAACAGAGTTGCTTTTTCCCTTCCCTAAAATCTACTTCCAGTATAAGTCTCTTTAAAAAATAGATAACTTGCTATCTACTTCTTGCTAATGCTTGATTTATGATGTTGTTACTGGGCCTTGTAAAACAGGGCTGCTTCTATCACAACATTTCTAGATACATAAAGACCAGCCATTTGAAAGTCTCCTGCCCTGTAACTCAATATTATTTAGCTTTAGCTTTGATCTTGTGCCTGGAAAAATTCTTTTCCTTGAAACCCTGAAAGTTTTCACAATTCTAATAATGCATCAAAGCCAATACAGTATGTAGTTCGGCCAATCTCCAGTATTAGCATACTTCATGAACCCAAATAAATGTATTTCCCTCCCTTCTTTCAGCTTTAATTTCATGTTTTCTTTGCAGTGATTCTGGGGAACAATGCGTTGGTAGTGCTTGGGGAAGCAAGAGGGTGAGAGCTCTGGGTAATGCCAGGCACAGCACAGTCAGATGTTTTCTCCCAGAGGACTGCCAATGCCCTGAGCACCTCTAGACGTCTCATGAGCACAGACTGCCACTCCTGCCAAATTGCATGGTGGTTTCGAGAATGGAGACGCATAACCATGGAGTATTTACTTGATGCTATCACATTCATTTGTCTCATAACCAAAGTCAGAGTCGCTAGAGGTGAAATTCAGTGCATCAATCCGCTGCTCCATCTACCCATCTTTGAGAGGAACATCATTAACATGCCTTACATATGAACAAATGTGGCTTTGTTCCATGTTACTTCATTACTGCATTATTTAGGTTGATATAGATTTGAAAGCCAGAAGGCACTTTTACGATCACCTAGCCTGATCTCATGAGTACCACAAACCAGAAATCTAGGCAGTAACCTGTGGTTGATCTGTATCACGTATTTTAGTAAAATAGCCGGTTTCCCATGGCTGTTTGGACTAATCTCCCCAGATGTGCTGATCTCCAGTGATACGATGCCAAAGGGAGGGCAGAGAACACAATAGCAAAGCCAATATTTGTTGTGCAGATATGGAAGAGATGTTTCACCCTAGGAAGCCAGACCGGCCGAAATACAAAGATGGAAACAGCACCATTCTGTAGATCTGAATTTAGATCTAGCCTTTGGCTGAGGACCTGTTTCCCCTTTAAAGTCAAAGCGGAAAACAATCTACTAAAGGAAGAGAATCTGCTATTTGGATATCATGGATGAGCTCTCTGAAAAAAAAATGCAACCTTTTGGACTTGATATGGGGAGAAAGACTTGTTGTTCTGAAGAAAAAGACATACCCTGACAAGTGTTTGCAATTTTTCCTTTTCCTTTTTGACTGAGAAGTCTGTTATTGATGTAGAATCAGAAAAGACTGATCTATGGAAATGTATGTGTTTCAATGAGGGACCGATGAAACATGCTGAAGCCTATCAACCTGGCTAAGATTTTTTGGCCACCTCACTTTGTGGGCAGCTGTGAGTACAGGATTTTCTGATGAAGATTGGGGAAGACAAAAGGAGCCAGTGTCCATTCCTGAAAACAGCCTCCAGGAGGTGGGTGTCTCCTGTAATGATCTGTAGGCTTTCCCCACATGATGGAAAAGGAAGAGCTGATCACTGGCATGTCATCCTTGGAGTGGGATGTAGCAGCAACTGGTCTACCTGGTCCCAGACCCGCCCTTGCAAACCTGCCTGGGGAAAGAAAGAAATGAGCTGACTGCAACAGAAGTGAGTTTTGCTGTGTTAAATCATAGAATGGTTAAGGTTGGAAGATATCTCCAGGATCACCAAGTCCAACCACCAACCCAACACCACCATGCCAAGTAAACCATGTTTCCAAGTGCAACATCTACATGTTTTTTTTAACAACTCCAGGAACAGTGCCTCCACTTCCCTCAGCAGCCTATTCCAATACCTGACCACTCTCATTTTCCTAATGTCCAGCCTAAACCTTCCCTGGTGCCGCTTGAGGCTGTTTCCTCTTGTCCTATTGCAGGTGACTTGGGAGAAAAGATCGAGCCCCAGCTCTCTACAAACCTCCTTCAGGTAGTTGTAAAAAGTGATAAAATCTTCCCTCACTCACTTTTTCTCCGGATTAAACAATTCCAGTTCCCTTAGACACCCCCTACAAGACCTGTCCTCCAGCCCAATACTGTGAAGCAGTGCTCTGTTCAATCTTTGTTTCAGAGCAATGCAGTAATATTATATCCCACTGAGGTTCCAGGCAAGCTGTTGCTGAAGTGCTGTGGAAACAGGAGTGCTGCAACAAAAGATGAAAGTAGATAGAGAAGGCTGTAACGACTAAGTTCTGGGAAGATCATTGATTTATTGAAAGAAGGTCAAAAACACTCAGCAAAAAGGCAGGAAATCTTTGCACAGAGACTAAATGTGGAACTGAGAAACTTCAGTGTTGAGCAGGAAAAACAGTGCATGCAAATGTAAATGAAGCATTTAGAAGAGCTAAATAAAGAAGGTCAAGGCTTTCCATGACACACATCAGTTGGTACAGCACAGCAATAAACACATCCCAACAGTTGTGACTGGCAGTGTTGATTCTTATGTGAGATGCAAAAAAGGAATGACACATACTGTCTTAGTTTCAAAACCACAATGGCCACACCCTAACTACCTGTTGGGAATGATCTCTCCCCCATGTAAACTCCAAGTCTGTGTCCAAGAGAGCTAGTTGCCCTGGGTCAAAATCATGCCAGGGATTATGTTACTGTTTCTGACCCATTACTAGTACCGGCACAGGGAGAAAGAAACCCAGCACAAGGCATTTACCTGCAGCATGCTCATCACCAGAGCTGCTTCTTGCCCATGCAATTCAAGAAATTTTCCTCATTGCTCAGTGTGGTTGTGTAGTTTGTAAACCAGGGCAAACCCACGCATCCAATCAAAAGCCAAGCAGAACAACCAGCACTTAAAAATGGCAGTAGCCTCTTGTAGGAAACTGAGAGCTGATGAGTTTTCTAGGCTGCAGCTTTCCCAAAGTGAAGGTTTTGAACAGGCTTGAGGAGGTACGGTAGAGGACTGGAGTTATAAGGGGAGGTTTTTCTTCCTTTTGGCACGTGGCTTATTGCTCATGACTTCTCAGCTCTACAAAAGACAGAAGAACACTGTTAAAACTTCTGTGGCTATTCCCCCCTGCCTCGCCACTGTTCTTGAGATGGGAGCTCAAGGCTCCTGCTGTCTCCCTGTGGCATGTGGCTTCTGCTCCACCCACCCCTGCATTCCCCTCGCTGTCTGGTGATGAATGCATCTTACCTGGCCACAGAGGTGTCTGTGTATATGCAAACACTCCTCTGGTTGTGTGCATTCATGGAAATCCAGCACAGAAACCGGCACTGGCAGACAGTTTGTACTGCTTTAGAGAAAAACTGGCTGTGTTTATCTGTTTGTGATTTTCATCTTGCAAACCAAGTAGTACCAGCAAGGCCAAGCTGAATATGGAGTAGTTTGCCTGAAGATCCCTTGTGTAAGCCAGGATAAAGCAAGGCTTTTAAAGGAAATTTTATTTGCAGTGTTTTTACTGGAGCTAGTAAAGCATTTCTGAAAATGCTGCTGTGTTGAGCTTAAAGTGCCTTACAGGAGTGTAAGAACTGCCTTTGGCTGTCGAATCTGAGAGCCATGTAGCCACAAGAAAATGTTCAGGTGAACAGTTTAGGGTTGAGAATATATGCATGGGACATCTCAGTTACAAGTAGCTTGTGTTTTAAGGAGTTGCTACAGTGATGCTGGAGACATTTAAGCCAAAAGGTTCAGTGGAACTGTCCCCCATGAATTTGTCTCTCCAGTCACGTAGGAACTGTAAATTATACACCCCTGCATTGGACCCTGCTTTGAGCTTTGCAGGAGCCTTTGGTAATGAATCCCACTGCACAATTAGTCAATGTGTAATACCATGCTTTTGTTTGGTCTGAGCCTGCTGCACAATGATTTCTCCAGGTAGCTATTAGTTTTCACTTTATTAGACTATTTACTTGATACTTGCTCTTAATCCATCGCCTCTGAAGGATCATCCTTCTAAAAATATCACTGTTTTCCAGTACCATGTGTTCTATACTTGTTTGTTACCTTTGTGAGAAAGCTTCACACAGTCTTCTCACACAGGTGACTGTAACTGTGTGCATATCAAACACTGAGTTAATGCTTTCAAAGAGTTATCACCAATAATTTCAAGTTATGTTTTCTTTTTTGGCAGCACAGTCAAAGCAGATGTTTCTGTTTGTGCAATTCTCATAAGGTGGCACAGAACTTTGCCAGGCAAGCTATTGTCCAGTCTCTTGCCTAGAGTTCTTTGGCTTTTCTTCAGCAGCAGCCTTCTTTTTACCAGCTTCAGTTCTTACCTCTGAAAATACTATCACTGCACTGTCCAAAACATCCCATACAAATTATCTTGGGTTTGATGATTTTTCACTAAATCTCAGGCCAGTGCCTGAGGAGAAGCTGCCTGAGATTTCCTGGAGTTGGTCCAGGACTGGGGCACATGAGAGCACCAGGGTCGCTGGTGTTGATCCGAGCCTGTTCAGCAGCTGGAATTGTTGTTCTTGTTGGTGCTAGTGCTGACAGAGCTCTCTTCATGTAGGTCTTCCTCTTTGTAAAGCTCTTTGGAGAATGAGTTAGGGCACCCTCTCTATCTGTGGCACAAAGGATCAGCTTCTGGTCTTCTGTAGCAACAACATTTCTCACGTGGCTGCCCAGCAGGATGCTGATCAAGTTTATGACATCTCATGGGTGCAAGAGGCTACGGCAGTGCTCTGCTAAAGAGGGAAATATGAGCCTGGATAGTTAGGGCAGAAGGCCAGGAGCCAAGCATGTGATTATCCCTTAGCATGAAGAGCATGACTAGTCTGGTTGCTCTTCTAGCTCTGGGTGACTTGTCCATAGCTGCGCTTGCTTTTTCATCTGACAGGTTTTTCTGATGTTCCTGTCTGTACAGTGGTAGGGAAAGTACTGAAAGGACCGCAGGGCTGATCAAAGCTAAGGAATGGCTCCTGTCCAGGACATGGAATAGCTCGGGCAGAGACATGACTGAAGAAAAATACAGTACAAGTCCACAAAATCATGAGTAGCAGGAAGAAAGCACCTAGATGATCACAGTGTCTTCCAGTAACAGAAATGGAGGAAGCCAAATGAAACTCCCAGATGGCAAGGTCAGTGCAAAGGGAAGGAGGCAGTTGTGCTCCTGGGGAGGTGGTGAAGGTGTGGGACCCAATGCCGCCAGGGTGGGTAGGTATTCAATGTTTACATAAGCTCAAATTCATGGAAGAAATATCCATTGGTAGTTATTAAATACAAAACCGCAACCTCTGCTCCAGGATATCCATGAAGGCTGAAAGAACATCCTGAAGCAGAGTATTATAAGCTTGTCCTTTTGTACTCTTCCCTGGCATCTCTTTATTTTGCCAGGAAGGGAAAGATCCTGAGATAGAAGGATCCTTGATCTGGCACAGTTGGGCATTCTTAGGAATGCAGGTGTGTTCTCTGCATGAAGGCAAAAGTAGTATCTTTTGGCATTTTGGACAAATTGGTCCCTCTAGTCTTACAAACTGAGGGAAACAAGGGTGTAGTTAAGACAAATGTTTAGGACACGAGTGCACAAATTGCATGCCCCCTTCACTGATCTTGGCCTAAAATAGCTGCTTAGTTGCCCATGTTTAACTCAGATTCAGTGAAGAGGAGCAACATTTCTGTCTGAAGGAAAGAAAATGCAGCCAGAAAAACTAGCAGAGTTTGTCTAAGGTAGACAGTGTTGGATGATACTGGATGTTAGTGCCCCTGATGTGGATTTCAAGTTGATCTAGCCATATGAGGTCATTCAAGCGTGCTGTGTCAGTGGTTAAATCATAGCCTTATACTCCAAAATCCACTTCCAAATATGTATATAAGAGAGGTGCAGCCACAGAGCAGTGCATTCAGGATGCTGCACACAACAGTTCTTTTTTTCATAATGGGGTTTTGTTTGGAAAGAAGTGCTGTCTGATATGACCCAGGATTTAGGACTGTCATGTGCTTGAAATCGAATAGATGCAACAAGCACACAACCAAGGTCACCCAGAGATGTAGGCCACCCAGCCTGAGAGCTTGGCTCAGCCACGCAGGAGTCATTTCCTCAGCCTGCCAAAGCATGAACCAGGGGTTAGCATATGCTCGTGTATGTCATGGTGTTCATCTGATAACACTGCCTGATGATTAATCTCTATAATTAATTGCACATTAACATTGTTCACTCCAGCATATTGAAACGGCAATGGAGATTCCCTCCTTGGAAGTTTTATGGCTCAAAATAGAAAAAAAACCCTTATTTTACATTTGAATGATGCAACACGTCAAACTCATGTGTCACTTGTGATATCTATACATCCTTCTTTCCCCACCCTCTTGACACCCTACATGCAGGACTTGCTTGTTACCATTCTAGCAGCCTTGGATGCGGAGAGATTGTGGTTATCTTGGGCAGTCCTCTGCTGAATGTAGAAGGCTGAATAGCTGCACCAAGCCTCCTCTGTAACCCTGGGCAGGAGTACTGCATTTCTGTTGGGAGAGCTGTATTTTAGAGCTGCCATAGGGTGGAACACTGTCCTGGCCGTTTGCAGATAAGGGAGTATGCTGAGCTCTCTGAAAGTCTGCGAGGCTTCTCTGAGGGTGTGTGTTTTTCTTCCTCCATGGCACTCTATGACACAATCTATGAGATTAAAGCCACAGTTTGATCATTTGTTACTTGTGAGTTCTCAAGGTGTCAGGCAGTTCTTCACTCTGTGGTGTGATAGGACTAACTCTCATCTGGTGGAAGGTAAAAGCCTTCCTAAGCTGCACCCATTTAATCTAAAAATGAAATGGTGAATGTCAGGCTGGAAGAAAGTGGAGTTCTATCTTGCAGGTGACCAGCACTCTTGGTTAAAATGATGTACTTGATTAAAAGAGATGGACCCTGTACAAACTAAGTCTGTGAAGAAACCAGTCATGGTACAATGACCAAATACTGACCATTCCAGTATAACCGTGGAAAAAAATATGGCAACACAAAGTTTAAATGTGAGCAAAGCCCCCCACGAGCCGGTTCTGCCCTACTTCTTAACCTGAATTTGTCCCTGGATGTTGTTGCTGAGTTATTTCAGGAAGAAAGAAAACCAGGTGGAAAATTAGGAAATGTTCAGCACATCTCTAGAAGCAAAGAGAAGTTAACCCATACATGTTTGCATGCAGTCATGCTATGGATGCAAGAAGGAAAGCAGGCAGAGTAATGACATTTCTGACAGTAACTGCTTCTGCAGCACTGCGCTGCATTATTTTCTAATGAAGTGACTGAATTTTAGTAAGGAGATACCACCACATCCAGATGAGAGTATGGACAGCCTCCGGACATGCAGACCCCAGGCAATAAAGGAAATGCAATTCATCACGATAATGGCAGCTCTGTTATGAATTTAAGAAGACAGTCTCAAAGTTAGGTGACATTTTCTTGAAAGGCACTAACATGAAGATTAATTAAGTCATTGTGAATGACTTAAAAAAACACCTGTGAATGTCACATGAGGACAGGAGTGGATCCCTTTAGCTTGGAGAAGAGGAGGCTGAGGGGTGACCTCATCAATGTCTATAAATATGCGATGGTGGGTGTCAGGAGGATGGAGCCAGGCTCTTCTCAAGGTCATCTGGTGATAGGACAAGGGGCAATGGGTGCAAGCTGAAACAGAGGAGGTTCCATATAAATATCAGAAGGAACTTCTTCCCAGGGAGGGTTACAGAGCATTAGAACAGACTGCCCAGGGGAGTTGTGGAGTCTCCTTCTCTGGAGATGTTCCAGACCTGCCTGTTCCTGTGCGACTTGGTCTGGGTGATCCTGCTGTGACAGGGGGATTGGACTGCATGATCTTTCAAGGTCCCTTCTGATCCCTGATGATTCTATGATTTTATCATAATCCTAAAATAAAAGTAAATGAAGTGTTGAGGAAAGTTCCTGTTATCAAAAACACGCTAGCTGAATAAGACTCCTGAAGGACAATGGATTCCCTGAACAAGGTAGTGTTAGAAACTTCTGTTCTTTGATTAAAGAAGTTATTAACTTAATTAGGTGATCCTGCATATCGAATCCTTTTTTGCTAAATGCTATCTTTTGTTCAGGCACATTGCTGTGAGACACAGGCTTTGACATGAAACTACCCAGAAGAATTATCCCCAGCCCAACAAGCTGGTGGAAAATCTATCAGACTCACAGGAAATAGCTGTAGCAAGGCAATGAGGAGTGGCCGGAAGGCAAACAAGTAGAGAATAGACGTGGGAACGTTCAGGAGTTCAGAAAGGAAAGTTGCCATTTTGGAAGGAAACACAGGAAAGCCACCCATCAGCTGAACTGTCTGAAACACCATGTGGTGAGAGGACTGCAAAACTAATTGGAACATAGAAACTGATCTGTATAGAAATAGGAGATACATCTTAAAGAGATGTATATTGAGGAGTCCAGTGTTGGTCTGGGAATCCGAGTTAAGGATAGACTCATCTCAGATGGTGAAGTGCTGAAAATTAAAGCTTACACATGGATAAATCTCACAACCAGGTGAAAGGACCAAGGGTAGCCAGCACCTTCTACCGTAGTCAAAAGCAAGTCTGGGTTGGTGTCTGTTTTTGCCACCAAGAAGAAGCTTTAGCTCCACTGCTGGCTGCTCCCCAGTAGATGCTGAGTGGTGGGGACACATGCCATAGCAGATCTTGATATGAGGGATGGCCCCCTCTGTTGTAAGAGGGCCATCTAGGAGGGAAAATCAGACACATGACATGCTCTTGAGGGTCCTTAAAAGCCCTGACTGGCCTCTGGACCCTGTGATCATACCTGGTGCTCCTCTCAGAATAAAAGTAGGGGCCATTTGAGAGTCTCTCTGTGGCTTTATGTGCTTTGTGGGAGGACTCTGTTTTCAGAAGGACCTCTGATATCTCTCTTCCCCCCATCTAAGCTCTGAGCAACAGTAGGATGAGGAATTAGGTCATGAATTTCTCTGGTGTTCTGTTTGGTGGCCTCTGCAGGGCTATGGCAGGACATGGACTGTTTGATTTCCCCGTTGTTGAATTTTTGTGGTAGCTTGCACCTGCAATGAGCAGGTTTGTTGTTTTATTTGTGTCTTCTGTCACTGGCTGTACTATTTCATTTCTGTGCCCCACAGAGAGAGGTAATAAGATCTACTTGTGTTTTCTGTTGATGGTTGTATCCCTTTTATTAGGTTATGTAATTGGCAAAACAGGGACAAGTGCAGCAAGCTGCTTCCTGGATGTTTGTCTTCTTGTGTGCAGCAATGGGCAGCGATGAGCGTTTCACCTTTTGTGGTAAACCCTCCTTGTTTCTTTCAAGCAGGGACCTTATTTCAGTTCTCATCTACTGATGTTTTACACAACTAAAACTGAGAACAATGGTGCCTGGTTTGCCAGAAGCCAAGAACAGGGTAGCTGTGCAGAGAGCCAAGATTAAAGAAGCTCCAGGAGAGCTGAGGTCTTTGGGATTTCTGCTTCTCTGTGAGGAACATGCTGCCTTCTCGGGTGGTACAAAACAATTGCTACAAGCAGCTGTGTGGGCCTTTGGCTGGGTGAAGTTATCCCAGAGGACACATGGAAAATAGGCAGCATCTCCTCCAAAGCCAGAACAGAAAGCCCTGAGCTGTCTACTTTGCCCAAGAAAGCCTCAGATGAGCACCAACAGTGAGCTGAGACAGTTGAGCCCCAGGGCATGGCACAGCCAAAATCATGAGCTTTCTGGTGTTTTGTAGCAGTGGTGCTTGATGCTTGGCTGAAGATACTCTACAGAAGAGCTTAGTTTATGTGCATACTACACATCCACAACACACTTCTGCTCTTTCCTCTCTGAAGGAAGCTCAAGCTTGGAACATCAGCCCCTAACAGAGGTTATCCCTTATATGAACGGTGAAATGAGTCAAACCAAATGCAGATCGGTGTTTTCAGACAGCTTGGGCTGGGAGGGTGTTTCTTTCTGCATTTGCTCAGCAGAAGGAAGGAATAGGCTCTAAGCTCCTCTAGTGTAGATACTGATTTTATTTAGGCAATCAATTATTTTAACCATTCTGCTCCTGCTTCCCCACTGTGGGAAACTGAATTCCTGATGCCAAGTGAGTTTAATAATAGTGTAGATATTTTATACAAACCATAAATGCAATGTCAGTGCTAACCATGGATGTGCAACGGCCCTCCTCCCAGTGTGAGCACCAGTTCTGAGTGCTAATGTGTTGGTGACTTCTCTATGTCACCAAATTCATGTGGGACCTGGGAAACAGAAATGCTAACTGTAAAACCATCAGCAGCTTCTCTTGGCAAATCGCTGAACTCTTCTTCAGTTTTTACACCTGGGATGTCTCTGTTTTACACTCATATAGTGAGGATTGATTTATTGTTTAATGTGTGTAAAGAATTAAATAAGCGCTAAGTATTATTATTATCAAGCCAGAAGGGTGAGTCAATGATCCACTTCCTATCTGAGCTTGCCTTCAAGGTGTTAATGTTTCTGGCAGATTACAGAAATTGAATATCTGCCATAGGTTGTATTCATTGAGGGATGCAAATAAAGCACTTTTTGTGGGCATTGTAATGCTTCAGGCCTTGTGATTACAGAAGAAAGATGCATAGATAAAGCGTATTTACAGTTGCACAGCATCTCCACAGGCTACACCGTCTAGCCTCTCTGGGAATCACATTAGATTCAAGCAACCACATGAAGAGATGGGTCCATGGGGCAGAAAAGTAGAGTTGAGAGGGTGTTTGATTCAATTTTTGCACTACTGCAGATTTCCTTAAATCTCTTGCAGGTCAGCTGGGAAAATGCTCATAGACACACCGTAGAAAAGTTCAATGTCACCCATTATGTTTGCTGAAACTGAGGGGATGTTGCCTTGAAACATACCAACTTACCTGACCTCCTGAATTCACCCCCAGGAACGCTGAGTCAAAATTTACATTAGTTACTCAGCATTTCCCTGAAGTTTCCCCTCTTTTCACTTGTCCCCTTCAGGCATGTCCATCCTGGAGAAAGTCCCGCTCATTACCTCATCTTTTCCCCTTTAAAAACGAGGCAATTTCCACTGACTTACAAGTGTGTGTCCTAAAGGTCAGGTTGCAAAGGCAGTTTGTCTAGATTAAGGTAGATTGTGACATTCAAAGCAAAATAACCTACTCCCAGAAGTAAAGTACTCTGATGGAGTACTTCAATTTAGGGGCAGCCAGGAAAGAGTTGTACTGTTTGGGAGTAGGACTTCACAGAAGCTTCTCAGCAGATAGTAGTTGGATGTTATTTCAAACCCCCAAACCTCCTCATTTGACACTGAAATAAAGCTTAAGGACTTCTGCAGATTTTTTCACGTTGTAGTATATAAAACGATAGTCCTGAATCTGTTCCCTAGTTATTTAGGGAGCTAAAGAAATAGATTGCCTAATACAGTCTTTTCCTAACAGTCTACTGAAGATGAGTTGCTGCTTCTGAAACTCTCATTAGCTATCCACTTGCATGTTTTGGCTCTGAAGAATCTAGGCAAAGCTGACCTACAGTTTCCAAGGATAGGAGGTAAAGGGAAGAGGAAGGACCCACCTGTGCCTTTCATAGGATCTCTGTGTGTCCTTAGAGCTGTGAGCTCTTTATTTCATCTATATAATCAAGTTCTGCTTAGAAAAATTGGAAATAAAGTTTCACTTTTTCAGGTTTTCAAGGCTTAATATAACCTGTCAAATCCAAATGTGTGAGGCAAATGCCTGGCTTTGTCAATGGCATCAGCACTGGCACACAGGCTCAGCTGAGCCTGTTTCCTTACACTCACCTGTTGCCCACGTTTCCTTTAACCACTCCCTTGGCTTGGTGTCTTACTGCTGACTTGGCACCCACATCCATGCTCACCTTTTTTCCTGGAACAGCCTCCCAGTCATGCCTGTCAAGTGCCCACCATCCCCCATCAAAACCACTTTTATCCCAAATGAAGCTCCTTTGCAAGTTCCCTCAATGACCTGAGGTGTGATTATTGCCTTAATGAGATGTTATCTATCTCAATAAACTGCTATATTGTCTGTGTATTGAAGTCAGAGGGAGGTCAGAATGACTGATCCTCACCACCTTTTGTCATAAGTAGATCTGCAATGATCGTGTACTCTGACAGGCCTGGTGCTGACAGAACTTTTCCATAATGTTCCACAATTCTCATTCATACATTTGCTCTGTTATTGCTATTGGAGAACAAGAACTGCTGAGTTCTAGTGTTGTCTCTTTCCTGCTAGGAATTAGTCTACACTAGAATTTTTCCACCATGATGTAGAAGACACATTTATGCCACAGAAATGCTTTTTTAATGCAGCAGAGTAGAGTTTTAATATGCTTTTCTTGTAGTGAATATGTCAGCACCATAACCATTAGTATAAGTAAGCATAACAAATGAAGGTGAGAGCCCCCCTCCTTTGAGAAAAAGTAATGGTAGCTACTGAAGCACTCTTAGAAGTGACCCCAGAAAGACAGAAAACAATTATGTTGGTTGGGTACAGAACATGCTCTCTGCATATTATACTTAAATAGAAGAAAACTGTCTAGATACTAATGGTACTTGTTAAACTCAGTGCAAGAGATGTCTTAGAGGTCCTTTGGGTCTATGGAGATTTGGAAAAAGTACACAACTTGGACAAGAAACTGAAAGTGTGACTTTCACCTTCATAATCTTGTTTCCTTGGAATTCTAAACCTGCTTTGATAGCTGTAATTTGTTATAACCGGATCTTTCACACAAGATAGATTTTTCCATGTGGAAATGTTGCATCTGCCCATGAATAATAAATTCAAGGAAGAGAAAGACATCAAGCAGGAAAAGAGGTGAAGAAAATCAGCTAACACCAGAAAAACAGAAAAAATTGTTACAGTGGTCACTTACTCAGAATCAAGAAATATTCAGACTGGAAAAGACCTCTGAGATCATCCAGCCCAGCCTATGACCTAACATCACCACATCAGGTAGACCATGGCACTAAGTGCCACATCCAGTCTTTTCTTAAACGTCTCCACGGATGGCGACTCCCTGGGCAGTCTTGTCCAATGTCTACCCACCCTTTCCATGAGGAAGACCTTCCTAACATCTAACCAAAACCTCCCCTCTCATCCTATCACTAGCTGCGTGGAAGAAGAGCCCAGCCAGCACCTGTCTATAACTTCCCTTCAGGTAGTTATAGAGAGTGATAAGGTCCCCCCTGATTGTCCTCTTCTCCAGGCTGAACAACCCCAGCTCCCTCAGCTTGTCCTTATAAGACTTTCCTCTAGTCTCTTCACCAGCCTTGTTGCTCTCCTGTGGATCTGTTCCAGTACCTCAATATTGTTCTTGAAGCAAGGGGGCTCAGAGCTGCACACAGTACTCAAGGTGAGGTCTCACCTTGCTGAGTACAGGAGGACAGTTACATCCCTAGTCCTGCTGGCCACACTGTTCCTGATCCAAGCCATGATTTCAATGGCCTTTTGTACCACCTGGGCACACTGCTGGCTCATATTTAGCTGGTTGTCAAACAGTAGTTCCAGGTCTATCCCCACCGGGCCGCTCTCCAGCCATTCACCCCCCAGTCTGTATCTCTGTTGGAGGTCATTGTGGCCAAAATGTAGCACCCTGCACTTGGCCTTGTTAAACCTTGTTCTGTTGGCCTCAGCCCATTGACCCAGCCTGTCCAGATCTCTCTGCAGCACCCTCCTCCCCTTCCGTAGATGACATTCCCCCCCAGCTTGGTGTCATCTGTGAATTTACTAAGGGGAAATTCAACCCCCTCATCAATAAAGATGTTGAATAGAACTGGGCTCAGCACTGATCCCTGGGGGACACAGCTAGTCACTGGAAACCAACTGGTTGTGGCACCATTCACAACCACTTTCTGTGCCTGGTCATCCAGCCAGATTTTAACCTACCGGAGGGTGTACCCATGGGCTGCCAGCGTTTCCAGGAAGACACTGTGAAAGACCGTGTTGGAGGCTTTGCTGAAATCTAAGAAGACCACATCCACAGACTTCCACCTGTCAGCTCACCCAGTCATAGAATGAGATCAGATTGGTTAGGCAGGACTTTCCTTTCCTAAACCCATGCTGGCTGGGCCCGATCCCTTGATTGCCTCATACCTGCTGCTCAACGGCACTCAGANGCTCAACGGCACTCAGGATAATCTGCTTCACAACCTTGCCAGGCACTGGGGTCAGGCTGACAGGTCTGTAGTTCCCTGGATCATCCTTCCAGCCCTTCTTGTGGATGGTCACCACATTGGCCAACCTCTGGGACATCCCCGGTTACCCAGGACTGGTGATAAATGACGGAGAGTGGCCTTACTAGCTCTTGCGCCAACTCCTTAATCACCCTGGGATGAATCCCATCTGGACCCATAGACTTGTGAGGATCCAAGTGGCACAGCAAGTCACTAACTACTCCCTCCTGTAATCCAGGAGGGATGTTCTGCTCCCCTTCCTCTAGATATCAAAAACATATCATAAAGTTAGGACTTATTTGTGCAGGCAAAACAGAAGTCTATACATGTGGGCACTGCTAACTGAGAAGAACTGCCATTATGGTTGTCCTCATGTTTTCAGAGAACAGCAAAGTGTGGCAGCTTCACACATAAATTGTTCTGGGACTTATTTTTGACAGCCAGTTTTAACAGGTGGACAGAGTAAATCACAGGGCTGTCAAGTATAATGCCAGACTAGGTGAGATGCATGGTGTTGAGACTTAGCAATAAGCTTACAAAGTATGTGAGAACATGTAGATCAACAAGAAAATGGTGTCTGGACCGCTGCCAGAAGCCGACTGATTTCAGCCTTGTAAACTTGATTGAAACAAATATCAGACTTCTTACCTCTATAAATGAAAAGAGAACAAGAAAGGCAGTGGTTCTGCTTTGTAGTGAAAAGCAGCCAAATTGAAAGATGCTCAGGTTTGGCTCCAAAAGTAAACGAGTACCTTGCTTCAGTTTCTCGCTAGGACACCAACATATAACCTGTTGGCAAAGACAACTTGCCCAACAAGACAGTCTCTATGTAAATGGCAATGACAACAGTCTGGGTGGAAGCAAAATGAAAAGGATAGTAATTTTCTGGAAATGTTAAAGAACTGCTTTGTGAAAAAAAAAGCGGTTCAAATGTGAAATGATGAGTCAGGCTACTGAATCCAGCTCAGTCCTTAGACATTGGAATAGGCTGCCCAGGGCAGTTTCTGAGTTAACATCCCTGGAGGGAATGGGGGGACATGGAAATGTGGTTTAGTAGTGACTTGGCAGTGCTGGGTTAATATGGTTGAACTTCATTATCCTAAAGGTCTCTTCCAACCAAAGAGATTCTGTGATTCTGTCTGGAGAGCTGCTTACTTTGAAGGGTGGATGAGAAGCCATCTGGGAAATTTGAGTCATTAGTCTGACCACAGAAGCTTCGGAAAAAAGTGTGACTGAAAAACTATTTGAAGTCATGTGGACAAATGGATGAAAAAATTCCATAGAGATTTATCTAAAGATGCAGGATGTAGAAATGCCGTGCTGTCTTTTCAGACAAATGACACCTTAGGGAACTGCAACACAACTAGGCCACTTGGACTTCAATAAGGCTTTTGCTATTGCACCTGCTGGGGCGAAAAAGAATTGGTTAAAAAGAGAATGGCAGCCAGGTATGTCAAATGGGGAGCTCATGGTCTAGGGAGAGGAATTTCTCCATGGAGAACGAAGATGTGAGCGTAAATGTTTAATATCCTGATAGATGACTGCAGAGGGAATGACAAAAATCCGGAGTGCATTGGTGAAATCTGATTACTACCACCATCACTGTGGACAAGAACACTCCTAATACTGAGGTAATTTTGCAAATTTGCAGGTGAAGTAAAAAACAATTTCTTTTTCTTGGCCATTTCTGCAAAGCGGTCAGAGCACCTTACAGTTTCTGAAGGCTCTCCTTCTGTCTTCAATGGCAAAGAGTAAGGGATTCTGCAGGAACTATATATCAGAATGTAATTCTGCTTAGCCTGGCTTTGCTCTGGTTGTTTGCCACATTACCCAGAGCAAATGAGAGGCAAACATTTATTTTGGCCTGTGCATGGCACTTGTAGAGCAGATCTGACAAATAAGATGATGTCAATTCTAGCTTTCTGATCTCAGCCAGGGTGTAAAGGTAAGTTATATAAACAGCTCTGGGCAGACCTGTCAGCCTCTGCAGTGAGATGATGAAAACCAAGGAAAGCAGGAAGAAAATGGCAGTCTGAGCACCGTGGAGATTTGCTCAACCATGGGAATGGTTACTGTGGGGTGTACAGAAGTGGAGTTTAAGACGAGGCTGCCATAAGACTAGTTTGGAATGTGGCAAGGGGGTAGCAAAGTTCAGGGAAGTTTCATACAAATGGCTGTGGTTTCCCTTGGCTTGTGTCAAGGTCCTTGGATCTTGAGCCACTGGAGAGGGACGTGTGAGCCTTATGGCTGTCTTTAGCCTGGACCATCACTGTGCTTTCTCATACATAGCCGAAGCAGCCAAATCCTGAGACTTACAGAAACACAGTTCCACGTTTGCCTTGACTGACAGAAAGGCTCAGACCAGCTCTAGTCCAGAAGAGTCTGTACTGAATATGCCATTATGACAATTAATGGTACAGTAAGGGCTATCTTTGGTCCAATGCTAAGCAGGCTTCTTTAAAAATGGGTCAAAGAATTCAGCAAAGCACAACACATAACACGCTGAATCAGCAAAAGCACCAGCCTGCATGGTGGTGCCCATCCAGAAACCAGGAAGGGAAGCAAGATCCAAAGGTGGAATGAGCCACCAGTGCCAGGTGCTGCAAGATGCCCAGAGGTAGACAGCAAGGGCTTAAAAAAAGAGAGGCAGAAGTTCTTGGGCTACAAGGCTCAGAGTATGCAGCAGCTGTCTTCCTCTCTGCAGAGCTCAAGGAGAGGATGCTTTATGAATATTTTTAGAAATCAGTTAGAATTGTACCAAGTGGTTTTCATGTCCTTGGGAGCTGCTGTGCTCCCTACCAGAATGATTTGTCAGTTTCTTGAAGTCAACCTGCAGCAGCCAGGTGTAGCCTTTCTTAACCTCTGCTGGCACTATGCAACAGTTAACTGAAGAACACCAGGGAGGCTGGCAGGCAAAACAAAACAGCTCTATAAAGGCATGTCAGAGAATGAGTCATTGTCAAGCCTACAAGAGACAAAAAGATTGATTACAGAAGAGCTGAGAAATAGATTGTGATGGTGACTCACCATAACCCACCCCTTCTGCATTCACAGACCTGCCAGCTGATTCATAACTTGCATTCTGCCATGCTGCCTCCCTTGTCAAGGCTATCAATCAAATAAGTCCCATCAAAACAGAGGGATTGTGTGGGGGAGTTCCCATCCTTTTCTGCATCCACACTTGGTAAGCTACTTTTTCTGCCCTTTCTCCTGTGGTAGAGCCCATAGTTTGGGGAAAAGGTGGTGATGCAAAGGCTAGCACAAGAGACACCATGAAAACTGAGGGATGTTTCTCTGCTGTTTATCAAGTAAGATTTACCATGCTCCCTATCCTCACCATTCTTCTGAGGTTAGGAAAATTTTGGACTATATTATCTGTGGTCTAACTGAAGGTGCTGCCACTGTTGTCACACTCATGTCTGGCCACCTCAGTACTCCCATCTGCTCGGCCCAAATAACTTCCCTTCGACAGGGACTTCCTTCTCCTCTCCTTGGGACCATCCTAAAAGGTCCCTCTGTGAGCCCATTCTTGCTGCCTATGAGTTACAATTGAGAAGCCAGGAGATGATGGGATGGGAAGGGTCAGAAGCCACAGGCTGATGGGAAGCAGAGGAGCCTCTGCCCCTGCTTGCCACCTTGCCAAGCATGCAGATGTGCACGGGCAGGGGTATGCTTGCAGCGAATGGAGTGTTGACAAGTTGGGTGTCAGCTGAGCAGGCCCAGTCTGGAGTGCTGCACAGTGCTGCCAGCAGCACATGGGCAGAAGGTTCGTGATGACTCCAAGATACTTGGCAAGTGTGCCAAGCCCATCAGTAAAGGCCTCCTTCTTGGCAGGCAGCTTTATCAGCCGGTCATGGGAAATCACCAGTTTCTCAAGATCAACCCCAGGATAATTCAGACATGGGCTCGTTTCAACTATGTCCATTGAAAAACACTGAATTCCTCCAGTAGAAATGCTGCAGAAGGGAAAACCAAGATGCTGAGAAGGAACTAGGTCACTCTAACTTTACTCCTGCAATCAGAGGGGACATAAGGAATCACAAGCAGAATTTAAGACGAAACAAGTAGATGTCATCAGTCGCAATCCAATACAGAGCACTTCTGAAAATCCCACCCTGTGTTTTCCAGGGCACCTAGAACCTAGGACAGACATCTTTTAAGATCAAAAGGGGAAAAAAAAGGTCAAATTTATTGTATTTTGCAGGGTGTGGCCTTTTTGATCTTTTGCCTACTTGCCTGAAGACTGCCAGAAAAAACAAAGGCAAAATGGAATTGTCTTAGAGAAGAGAAAATACATGTCTATAACAAGAATCAGTTAAGTACATGGAGCTCTTATCTAGGATATGGCTCTAAAAATAGTATTGTAGGGTTCCAAGAGTGTTCACTCTCAAGAGGTCTCAGTGACTTCACCAGTCTGTTTGCTTGGCTCTACATTTAAAAGTGGTGTCATCTGCTAATACCGTTCCAGCACTCCTGGCTTAGTTTCCCGAGACTCAACTGACTTATCACTGCAAAATACATCATCACCACTAGTAACACAAAATCCAAGGGGCAGATTCTGGCACCCAGTACCCTAACCTGGTACTGTCATGTGGAGTCACTTACTTGGATACCAATAAGGAAAGGAGCCGTTCCTGTAGTTAGGATGAAATTAGCAGTCAAATTTTCAGTAAGATTTAGTGATACAGTCTTCAAAGACTGCAGTTTCTTTTCACTGATTAATAATAGGAAGGGAAAGCCAAAGGAGGACTTGAGCCACCTCTGCTCTCCTCTCAAGCTGCATCTTTTTCACAAGGTAGTGTGGGAGCAGTGGCACTCCTTTGGCTCTTACGGGCTTTCCTAGCCAAAAGAAGAGAAAAAGTTGATCTTCCACCTGCTTGGTCTTTTCTCCATGGAGTAATCATACTGGTGCTGTTGAATGGCCACAGCTGGGTCTAGCTTGTTTGGTTGGTGTTGTCGGGGCACCTGTGGATGTGAGCTGTGAGGTGCAACACTTCTCAGTGGAGGTGCTGGCTGGTTGAGACAGCTTAAGTGATGCTGTTGGTGGGCAAAGGTTGCTGAGAAAATTAATTCAGGATTTTCTAAGCTGCAGGTGAACAGGAACCATGGACTGGACTCTGGCATAAAGTTCTGCTCTGGCCAGTAGTTCCCACCACGGGTCTGCTAATGTTTCTGCAAACAGCATTTTTGTCACAGCTGGTGCTGTGTCGTAGTTTAGTGACAAGAGGATGGTCACCACTGTTCTGAGGGACTTATTGGAGAGTTAATTTCTTCCTCCCAAGGACCAGGGTAAAACCTCCTATCGTACTGCTTGCTGGTCCAGCAAAGGGTGAGGATGTGGCCCTGCACACAGGAACAAATGTCATCCTGTGCCTAATCCTTATTGCTTAATACTTCCATTGTACTTAATGATGTGTTTTATTTTATATGCCATTTTATTTTGTGACTGATGTCTTGGGTGGATGAATCTGTCACTGGTGCATCATGTTTTAAAGGATTTTCTTTTGCCCTGTTAAACAGTTTAACAGGTTCAACGAGACACTCCTGGGTGTGTGCTCTGTTGGTCTGCCTGCACACAGCTGGGCTGCAGTCAGGCCCCAGCGTGTGCCTTGGGGGCCCAGTGGGGATTATGGCATGGGTCTCTATAGGAGCAGCTCAGCTCTAGGAGCAAGTAGACCCTATACTGCTACCCAGCAAACAGTGTGTAAGACCCAGCAGTAAGGCTACAGCTATACACCTGCTTGTTTGTACCTGCTACTTCATGCCACTTCCAGGGTGTCCTGTCCCTGTGAATTCTGCCCATTACTGGCCAGGGGATGCCAACCCAGTATGGGATGGTGTGTTCTGCATGTACAGAACAAGCCTTGGTTTCCCCCACAGCCCTGGGCAGAGCTGGACATAACAGTGGAGCATGGATCCTGTTCATGCTCAGGCAACATGAAGTCAGGCTGCAGTCAAGGTGGGAGGCAAATCCAGACATCAGAAGTGATCCATCCCTATGCATACTAGTAAACAGATAATCAAATAAATGCATATTAATCATATGTTTATAAGCTGTGGTAAGTAAAATGAGTAAATTATTCTTAGATATCATCATTATAGAAAAACTGGCACTATTTAATCTACTATGAGATCAGCTTTGCCCCTGGTCTTTTCAGAGAATGACAAGGCTGGAAGAACCTCAGATGATCACTTAGTCCCTTTCATTGCTTCTGAAACCAACAGAACGGTTTGTTAGGGCTGAGGACACACATACATAGAAGCCTGTTTACGTATCCAGCTACATGAATAAGAACCAAGCATCTGCCAAGGGATAATTCATACATCTGCAAGCACAAGAGTCCACAAAACTGCTGACACCTGCAGAACAGCCACACAGCAGCATAAGCTCATTCCAAGACAAGCATTTCCCTTTGGTGAGTGCACAGCTCCCAACATTAGGTGCATTGGAATTGGGCACAGGGCTCCAGGCAATACCACACAGAACCAGATCCTAATCTCCCATGCACTTGAAGGGCCCTGATCCTGCAGATATTTGAGTAGGAAACAGAATTCCACAACAAGTTCCTGATTGCCACATACAGCCCAAGATTTGCACCTGACTGTACATGTGTGTTCAGTCATGCTCCCAGGAGATTCCCTAGACATGTGAAGGGGTTTTCACAGACACTGGACCTCCCCTGCACTTCTAGCTGAAAGATTGAGGGGTGAGGCACTGGTGAGGCCTCACCTCAAGTTCTGGGGCCAGTTCTGGCCCCTCACTTCAAGAAAGATTGAGGTGCTAGAGCAAGTCCAGAGGAGAGCAACGAGGCTGGTGAAGGGTCTAAAGGGAAAGACTTGTAAGAAGAGGCTGAAGGAGCTAGGGATGTTTAGCCTGGAGAAGTGGAGACTCAGGGGGGACCTCATCACTGCAACTACCCGAAGGGAAGTTGTAGGCA
This sequence comes from Upupa epops, assembly GCA_013397515.1. Classification (NCBI taxonomy): domain Eukaryota; kingdom Metazoa; phylum Chordata; class Aves; order Bucerotiformes; family Upupidae; genus Upupa; species Upupa epops. The sequence goes on from VZRI01003811.1 coordinate 25,290, forward strand.
GGTGGGTGTTGAGCTCTCTTCTTCCAGGCAACCAGTGACAGGATGAGAGGACATGGCCTGAAGCTGTGCCAGGGGAGGTTTAGGTTGGATGTTAGCAAGCACTTTCTCATGTAAAGGTTTATTAGACACTGGAAAGGCTTGACCAAGCTGGTGGTGAAATCCCCATCCCTGGAGGCATTTAAGAAAAGAATGGACGTGGCACTTAGTGCCCTGGTCTAGCTCATGTGGTGATGTTAGGTCATGGACTGGACTTGATGATCTTAGACGTCTTTTCCACCCTCAATAATTCTGTGATTCTATGATCATCTAGCCCAGCCCTCCAAATAGGGGGTTTAAGGAGGCTGCTTGCCTTTATCACCACTGACTTCAGTAGTGCTCATGTGAACTGCCCTAAGACAAGTTAATAGCCACTCTGTGGGGAACAACAAAACTGAAAGTTGAGGTGATTTTTTAAAATAATTTTTAGAAATAGAGGATTAATTTGTTTACAGTCTTGCACTGTGATCTTCAAACTGGCAATAAAAACCTGATAGGTTGTTCTTTCCCTTCAAGAAAAGATTGCTTTCTTTTCCTCCCTACGGGTCACCCTACAGACATTTGCATGGCTCAGCTGAATAGGCAGGAAGTGGCAGTGCTGGTGTTGTGCAGAAGCACCCATAGATCCAAACCTCCCTCCAGCAGCCACTGCCTCGTGGTAACTTGCACTTGTGCCCAGGATTCCCACAGCTTTGGGGATGAGCAACAGCAACCATATTTTTATCATATGATTTGCTCGCCCAGCAAGCAGAAGACTTTAAGATGAAACAAAATTGCCATCTTTTTGTTTCCCCTTTTTCCACAAGCACTCCCACAAGCATCCTGGCACTGAGAGGTGAGCTATGGAGGTCAGATGTTTTCCCTGAGTCACAGCTGTGGACTACAGTTGCCCTCTTGTTCTGCCCCACTTTATCTCATTCATGCAATGCAAGTCATCATTCCTAGCAGAAGAGAAATGTTTCCAAAATGTAGAAGAGATGCCATGTTTATGCCAGGAAACTTGACAGCAGCAGGGGATGGGCCTGGGCTTTAGCAGTACAATTGCGCATGCAGTTAGCACAGTACCTGGACTGGATTTGGTAGAGACTTACATACTCTTCTTAATGGTGTCCATGGCCAGCTCAAGGGATGGTATGGACCAGGGACAGCTAACAGCAGACTCCTTGTTTCAGAGACTTGAGTTGTTTACCCTCAGTTGGCCTCAGGACCAAAGAACTACTCAAACTCTCATTTATTTTCCAATGCAAATGTTGCTGATGCATCTGCAGAGGAAATGTTCATTCCTCTGTGCTCCACTCATAGTCATTTTTGCTTGTCTCCAGTTCCGTGAGTGGAGATGAATGATAATTGCCATTGTAGTAATGTTTTCAGAAAGACTGGTGGTGAAGTTCTTGTTCAGAAAGTCTCATTCCACAGAGTGGTGTACTCTTTCCTTGAAATTTTTGCTATGCTTCAAGCACAAATCTGGATTAGGCCTAGGCTAGAACTCCGTTGTTAGGTTAGAGGATAAATCAAAGTTTTGATCTTCAGTTGGAAGACACTGATTTTTGTTAGAGCTTTTCCTGAAAAACGTAGCCTCAAAATTCTTTCTGAAACCTTCTGGCAGCGAAGTACCACAGATCACTAAGTATTATTGACCCTGTTACATGTGTATTAAACCTCACGTGGATTTTCCTCTTTTCCTCTTTTTTTAGTTTCTGCAACATGTGCTTGGAGAAAGAAAGATATTTTTATTCCCTTTCGTAACACCTACATTTTGCAGTGCCTGCCCTCCAACCATGAATGTTGTGGCCATGTACAACATCCAGCCTGGTTAGTGGAATCAGTTGTAGTGTAAGTGTCTCAAGATCTGCCTACATCATGTTCACTTTATAACCTAATTAGCCCTAGCTAAACTTGCAAAAGGAGGGAGCAAAGGAGAGAGGGAGAAACAATGGAACCACGTTCTAAGTAAGCATAGACTTGGACTCACTTCTCATGCTGCCATAGGGAGGACCCACTAATGGGGTCAGAAAAGGTTTTGATAGCATTTCCTGCTACTGTCCTTAAGCACTGACTACTCCCTGGGCAGATTGCTGCTAAGATATTTCAGGTCCTTTCTTGTTTCTTTATGCCCCCACTATCACTATGTGCTTGTAAGATCTGTGAGCGCATGGGAAGATGACACAACACAAAGCTGAGCTTGGCCTAATCAGTTCTGGAAGTCTTTTGCAATCCCTGCTCCACTAAAAGGTAGACAGCAAAACATCACCCCTCGAGTCAAGCGAGAGCATCCCATACCACTGAGATGAGTTCTCATGCTCAGCTCCTGCAGGAGGGTCAGCTTTCTTACCAGGGTAATGAAGGTGCCTTCCATACAGATCAGCAATTGCGTTTTCAGATGTCTGTTTCTAAAATAGCTTAATCTGCATATTTTCTCTACAACCTGAAGTTGTGTATATATTGAACTCAGTGGAGGGTTTTATTTCAGTAGGATTTGCAAGAGGTGTCTGATAATATTTTTCCTTTCATTTTTTTCCTGTAGAAAACACAGGAACAGTGAGCCAAATGTAGCTGCCAAATACCACAACTGAGAACACTGTCAGTCATACATGTCATTATCTGTAATGTGGCAGCATTTCATGCAATACCATAGAAATGTCATTGCTTCCTCTGTCCATAGATAGGTAACACTAATGATAGACTCTTTTATTTTTCTCATCTATGAATGTCAGAAGTTCTTTGAAAAGTTCAGCACCATTATCTTCCCTTTATGGGAGGTGAAAGAAGACAAAGACCAAGCTGATTTTTACCTTTAGGCATCTGTGATCCTTCTACTGTCAGTGAAAGTAAAGAGTAAAAAAGGCATGCACAAAGAGATCCAAATAATTCTTTGAAAGAGACACAACCTCTTTGTGTCTCTCACAGAGGGCTTTGACCTAGAAGATCCCTGGTGCCTAGCTGGAGCCTCAGTCAGATACCTGAAGTCTGAAGGGTGAACTTAGAGCCTGGTTATGTGTGCCATGTTCCTATCCATTCAACAACAGAGCATGAAACAGAGCCCAGCTCCTGATTCCCAGCCTCATCCTGTGTCCCCTCTTTTTCTTTCTGATATAATGATGATGGTGTGCTCCCATTAACCTTCCTGTTGGGCTAGCACATCTCTGGAAATAGACAAGACTTAAGGCTTGAGTTGTGGTAGAGCAATTTTTGCTTGCCTGTGTATGATGGTGCAGTAGATAAGTCACTGCAACAAATGTGCACTGGATGTACACTGCAGCTCTGCTTTCCTAAATACCCAGACGGTATGCTGTACGTCAGTGGAGGAACATGATCTTCCCACTGCTGTCTTATCTGGCTGTGGCTCTGCTCTGACATGTGCCAGGGAGGACATAAGGCAGAAGCAGAGCAGTGCTAACGTGCTTCTGTCATAGGTCAACAGCCAGAGAAATGAAGAGAAATTCAGCCACCAAGGACAAAGCAACCCAGCCACTGATAGTGAATCATCATGAAACACGGTCTTCTCTGACCATGAAAATGTCTTTGAATGAGTCTCCTTGTTGCCGTCTGAATGCAAATAATCCCAACACCAGTGTTTCCCTATTTGTCTCTTTTTTCTTATGCTGGAGGGCAGCATTACTGCCAGTGATTTTACTCTCGGCACAGACCAATGCACTGCAGTGGCTTTTGCTGGGTACATCTGGTATGACTTGCCCTCCTGCACCTTCATTATACATCAGTTCTCCTGGGAAAAATGATTACAGTTATCTTTGCAGTACTGTGACTTCCATGTAGGAAATGTTCAAGAAACATGATGCTTGTATAGGAAAAATCATGGTGTTATTAATATAGTCCTACTTTTATAATAATACAAATACCAATGTAGGTGTGTGTGAAACACACAAAGGTGTCTCGCTACCCACCCTCAGAGAAGACTTTGAATCTGCTATGCACTTATGGACAGTGAATGGCATCCAACATAACAAGATGTTCCCAAAGTTTGGACTTCGGTTATGAAACCCACTTTGCCTTGCACTAAGACATCCTGTCTGCCTGACTTCCGGACTGGGTTACTATGTGCAGCTAAATTTATGGCCCTTTCAGACTGTGCTTGTCCTGACAGCTCTGGATGCCCATGTTCTTGACAGCTGTAAAAGTCCTGACCTGTGCGTAGTATCTGAACTCAGAGCTAAGTTTGTTTTTGAGACTCCCCAGAAGGCAGACAGCTACGGATGTTAAAGTGTCCTTCTCCTGAACACTGGCTGCATGGAGCAAGAGTTGTGAAGGAGGGTTTTATGCTGTGCTCAGACTGTGAGATATCAGCACCATGGGAGCCTGATTGGAAACACCAGGCTGCAGACTAAGGCTGGGTCATTGTGCAACAAGGCATGGAAGCAGGGAAGCAGGAAGGAGAAAGTCTGATTCTAGGCTTGTGATTAGGTCATATATCTAATGGTCTAGGGACACAGAAACCTGGACTACTATCAAACTGATCTCACCTCATAGCTCACCCTACTTTAAGAAGGCAGTTGCATTAGATGGCTGACTTCCTGACAACCCTTCCAACCCTTCCAGTCTGAATTATCCCATGAGATTATGATGCCTGCTTCTGAAACTACTCATTCTAAGGAAGACCACATCTAAACGGGGCAGATAGTGCAGCTAACTTCTTAACCCTCCAACTAGCTGTTGTAGCCATGGGCAGCGGACAAGCTCCTGGGCTCCCTTGCTGGTGCCACAAGTCTTGGCTTCATCAGGAAAGGCCATATGTTGTCATCAAGGAGAGCCATTGTCTGGTGATTCAAATGGTCTCAGAAAATGTGTGGTCTTTTCTCTCAGGCTGAGAAGTGTGTGTATCCTATTTTGCAGGTGAGTCCTCTGGTCACTGTGCCTTCACTAGTGTGCTAACTGCACACTGATGAGCAGAGCTGTTCTTAACATTTTGTGTTTGTCAGTTCCTCAAACTCACAAGGAAAGTGCCCAGGAGGAGATCTAGAGGCATTTCTGCAGTCAGCATGGAATGGGGAACACCTTAGAAGGCAGCTGAGAAAATGAAGGAATGTTAAAACACCATCCCTAAAGCCAGGCACTTAAAATTGCAGTAAGACAGCACCATACCACAGCCCTGAAAGCAGTCAAGGTGGATCCAACCTACAGCAAGGACTAGGAGGCTCAGGAAGGGGTAGAAACAGGGACTGAAGGTGGGAGTGATTTTGGTGTGACTCTTGTATTGCAGTTTGAAAATTAGCAAATTTTCAAGTGTTAAATTTAGTGCTTTTATGCAAAAAGAGCATTTTATTTTGAAGCTAGATATATATTTCCCAGCAGAACCCCAGTGTCGTGTCCTGACCCTACAGGTGATTGGTGGACAGAGTCTATAAAAGAGAATGTACTTCCTGTTTTCTTCTCTTCTTCCCCTGTTCATCTTGTAAGACAGACAGCTCCTCTGCAATAGAGCTCACCCCACCACTCCCACCACCCCCCACCAGGACAGAGGGGTGACCAAAGGCTCTTAGGCTACCTGTCACCAAAGCATGAAGCACAGAGGAAGCCTTGCTGCCCTACCAAGAGGCTAAACCACAGCCCTCAGCCCAGCAGCCATGGCCTTGCCTGAGAGCTTGAATGCAGAGAGAGCGTAACTCTTGGACTGTGGCCAGCACCAGCTCATCTCAGTTCCTGGCAGCAGTCCAAAGTGATGGGCAGCTCCTACAACTCTCTCAGCTGGATCACCTTTGAAGATGCCAGACAGCGGTGAGCTCTTAACCCTCTCCATCCCTCAGAGCCTTAACAACAAGAAAAGAGAGGAGAAAGACCTGTAGCAGGCCCTGAAGAGAGCCTGTCTACCACAACAGGCATTGCCCCATGTGACCAGTACCATGTTGCCTTTGTCTCCACCAAAGGTCCTGTATACTCTGACACTGAGAGACTGAGAGAAGCCTCTGATAAAAGACAGAGAGAGNAGCTAGAGAGCTGGTGTACATTCTCTTTTTCCAGGGCTCTCATCTGAAGCCAAATGTGTTAGCTGTCTCCCATTTCTCTCAGTGTGTGTAAAGGCATGGTGATGCAGCTTCTGTTTTATCGTTTTGATTCTTTTACTTATTTGGGGATTTTTCCTTTTCTTCTTGGTGATGGGTTCAATGAATTCTTTTCTTTTTAGCACAGTTGCTTCATTGCCTGTTGAATTCTTGGTGAGAGCTGGTTGCTGTGCTTGAATTACAGGTACCAACCCAAACTGATTTAGACCCTCGCTCTAAACCATTACAACTTATCAGAAAAGAGAGCTTTGGATAGCAGGGCAGAGCTGTATGCAAAGATATCAACCACCACTGTCTAAAAGTTTCCGTCTAACAGACCAGAAAAAGGAAGAAAACTGTAACAGGTTAAAGAAATAACTGAAGATAAACTCAAGGCTTTAACATACCACACTATTCCATTTGAGGGCTTTCACTATCACCTGTGGAAGGACTCAGTAAAATAACAGCAACTAGATAATTGTGGTATAGCCTACAGTATAAACAAAGCTGCTTATTAATCTGATACTCTTGCTTCAGTAGGTTAGTACTCATAGACCAAAACTCAAAGCAATTTTCCCACAGTGCCACTCTAATGAGACTGTATTCAAAACACTTGTCAACAACAGTGCCCAGTGCAGGCCACTGCCTAGAGAAGCACGTGTGGGTGTATGCAGCTCTGCAGAACATTGACCAGAGGGACTGTGATTAATTTTTATTGTGTTTTTTGACTACTCCACTCTTCATGCCCTTTTGTATGAAAAAGCAGATGCATGTGGAAAGTTAGTAAACTGTAGAAGGACATCTTATATTCATTAACACACAATGGCAGTGCACTTACTCAGATTATCTCCTCATCTCATTGTAAGCAAGAAGATTATCTGAGGAGGAAGGTACAATTTGATATGGTAAGAGCAGAGGAATCAAGAATTCTCAAGCATTTCTCAGAAGCCTGCAAAATATTTTGTGCTTACAGCCTGCTTCTGCTCTCCCTTGATAACAGCATTGTAACAAGGCTGATAACAGCAGGCCCCATGCTATACCTGTGCACAGCTATGAATGCAATGGAAACAAAGGCCAAATGCTACCTACCTACATAAGGATGAGGTCACTTGATCACACTTAGCAGAACAAAATACAGCAAAGGTTTGACTAACAGCATAGAGTGATTACAGCTAAGTCCTGGCATTGGACTACATATCTATTGCTGCAAAGCTAGCACCATTGATCACTACTTAGTCATAAAATAATCCCTGCCTGAGTGCCTCTGGAGCTCTTTTCAGTTTTATTTGGTTGATCTGTACAACCTTCCAGACATGAAAGGGAGGCAGTGCTGACTTGGGGTGCCCCATGCTTACTCTAGCTTTGTGCTCAGGCTTTGCTCTGGCAGCAGACACCACTGTCAGTTTTGCTGCAAGCTGCCTACATGGCCATGGGCAGTGGGCCAGGTCTGTCTGGGCCACCAGGACCCACCTGCTTGCAAAAAGCAGGCCACACTTTCTTTTCCATCTCTCTCCTATCTTCTGGGATATTTTGGCTTGGATGGCTTTCATGAAGGGGATCTTTCCTTTTGTCTGTATCCAAAGGACTCTGTGCTGAGAGCAGAATCTCCCTGACCCTCCATTTTGAGTAAAATTATTCTTTTTAGTAGCCAGTTCCCACTGATCTCCCTGATGACTCAATGACAAATGTTTTCAGACACTATCTGTTGCATATATTAACCACAGATCCTTGACAAATGCTCCAACAATCATCTTGTAACAGATTTTGCAAAACCTTTCTGAGTAATTTTTGGACTTTGCTTTGTTTTTAAAGGTGGCTTAAGAAAAGTCACCAAAGCACAGCACCTGCAGAGCCAGGCAGCAGTGCATGGCAGGATAACACACCACAGCCTCACATCTGTGTGAGGTGTATGACATGGAACATCATGGGCTCCATCCCGTGCTATGGGTTCTGAGTCATTCCCGCACACACGAAGGAGAGGCTGAAGCATGCAACCAATAAGCAGTGCAAAGCACAGCAATGCACTATTTGCCACTGTGGGGGCTAGGTGCTGAGCTGAGCCCCAGGGTGAGCGTGGGACATGGGCTCCCTGGGCTGAGAAAGCATCCCTGGTACAGCCTGTACCACCCTAAAAGCACCTGAGTCATAATCCTCTGTCCTCCTTCCTGCTGGGAGTGGCAGAAATTTGCTGTCGGCATAAGCCTGCTAGAGCAAACTGCTAACCCAAATCCATGGCCAAGGGACAAGGAACCGCCCTGCTGTCCACCTACACCTTGCCCTCCTGTGTTGGGAAGAAGGGAACAGGAAAGACTTGGGCTTTCTCCTCCACACCCGGGCCTCAGGTCTGAGCAGCTCTGAGTAGTCAGAGATTGTTTTTTCCCGGGATGGTTTCCTTGTTTCTTTTTTTTATTTTTTTTTTGGCTTATAGAAGAATTTGTTCTTGTTCTTTATCCCTTATGTGGGTGCATTGCCAGACTCTGGCTCTCCGGCTGCCTTAGTGGTGATATTCCACCCATGATGCCAGAGCATTGCTGATTACCCAAAGGCTTTTTAGAGCAGCTCCCCAAAGGAGGTAATACATGACTCTTGGTAATTTCCTTTTCATAGTCAGGGTCAAGTATAGCTTATGGAGAAGGATCCTTCCATTTAGAAAGCAGTCCACCTCCTGCTCCTCTATCTCACCAATTTAATAAATTATACTAAGGGTAATAACCATTTACCCCCTTGGAATCTCCTTGCTGGCAAATTATGGAAATGCAAGTGTTTATCCCAAATTCTGCATTTCCTTCCTCTCTGAACTAAGGGAATATGTGCATTAGTTCATTCAGGGATATATTCCTAGTCTCCCCATTTAACCCACTTATCTTAAACTATCTTATCCTATTTGCCCCACAATTTCTAAAAAGATCCTAAGACAAGATCATGCTTGTGAAATTTTTGTGTGTATTGGTTTAGTTTTGGCAAAGTTAGGAGGCAGTTAAAATGAGACTTATAATGGAAAGCTAGCTGCTAGCATCTCTCCATAATACATGTCTACCTTGCAGGAGAGTTGTGAGGATTAATTAATTTGTGTTTGTTAAGCACTTGAGATCCTAAGATCAAAGGTTCTATAGAAATGCAAATTGTTATTATAATGATAAATTTTTTTATATGAGCTCATATGTTTTGCCTTAGAGGCACAGTCTCACCCTGAGTTGCGTAGTGATACACGTAAGTCTTCAAACTTTATGATGAAAATGTGCCTTTAAGGGCCTGATCCTTCCTTCTGCTCTAACACTTCAGCCACAGAGGGGATGGAGTCTTGACTTCAGGCACGTCCTATCCATGGGACAATTGTGGAATTCAATGTGCAGCTTTCCACTTTACTCCATAAAACTGCTGCAGCTCCCAGTAGTTACACCCATCTTGTTAATGGAAGGACTGATCAGACTACAGAATTTTGATCTGACTTTTGGACCTCCAAAGCTCAGGTTTTCAGATGTTTAACTTAAGAAGGTGGGAGTTTAAGCCTAGCTCAGCTGCAACTTGCTGCTAACGGATACATGATCTCGTCAGCATGGCTGAATGTCATTCCTGATGCATTGATGTGCCTGCATGGCTCTTCCACTTGGTGCTTTTGCAAGCAAACAGGGAACACAGGTTTTCAGATGTTTGCTGCACAATCTGTCAAAGGACAGCAGAGAAAATGCCACAACTGCATAAACTTGGTTGTCCCACAACCTCTCCCAAAGACAAAGACCCCTCTGCTTTTCCTTCCCCTTGCACAGGCATGTGGTCTTTTTCCTGCCTTGAGGGTATGTGACTACCCTGATCAATGAATGTCCTCCCTGAAGCACTGGTCCAATAGTAGTCACACAACAGCTGGGAAGCAGGGTCTTGAGAAAAGGAGCCAGCCACTTTCCATCATGGCATCCCTACATGCTGTTCTTGATGTGTCCCTGTCACAGACTCCTCTAACTCACATCTTTAATGGATTGGGCCAGAAAAATGTTTTGAGCTCTGTTTGCCTCCCCTGTGTGCTTACCTGAATGCAGAACGCAGTGTCCAAAATGCCAAATGTAAAGGAGGTCTCCTGACCAATGTCACATTCCAAGCAGGACTATCACTAGGCACCAGATCAGGTTAGCAATGGTTTTTCCCTAGCTTAAGCTTGAAAATCAAGAAGGATTAGCTCTCCCCCCATCTCTGTCTCGGGGCTGCACTATTCTTCTGGAAAACAAGTTTCTTCTGATGTCCAACCAGAACTTCCAGTGCCATGATTTATGGCCACTGTTCCTTGTGATAACATCTGGCAACACAGAGGACTTCTGCTCTACCTTGGTAGCTATTCTTCACCTAGTCACATCTTAAACGGCTTTTCACCAGCTTAAACTAAACCTGAATTAAACTGCAATCATAATCCAAAATGTGAAGCTTTAAGCTGTGAGATGTTGCTTCACAGCTGTCTGCAGTGAGTTACACTGCAACTATTACATTCCCCCAAAGATGAACTAAAAGTAATGAAGCAACACATTGCTTCTTCTAAGTGTTTTACCACTTCTTCTGTAGTTTCAAAAGATTCCAGTTTCATTAGAGCTTTTCCAGGAGTGGAACGTACGAAACAGATAATGTATTATTTCTTTCCCCTGACATGGAAATCTTCAGTTCTTAGTTAATCTGAGAAGCTGTCTGCTACATGATAAATACCTAGTATCATCATGGAAGAGAATCTATGTTTATGCTATGTTTAACATATCCAGAATTTCTAATCTTGTAAATTTTACACTTGCTCTTGGTCCTAGAAAGTGCTACGAGGTTGACACATGGGTGACATCTTTTTCCTATAAAAGACCACCAATGTCCAGATGCTTATAGGGAATTGTGGAGAAAGATACTGCCCTGCCTTGCTTTCCCAGAGGCAGACAACCTTGAGAGATAGCTGGGATTAAATGGTGCCAGGTGATGGAAATGTTGACAGGTGTTTTGCTTCAGGGAGGAAATTGTTGAAGTAGCACCACAGTATAAAAGACAGGCTACTGGCAGAGGCTTTTGAGGGTGGTAGTGGTATGTCTTTTTTGTTTGAGGTCTGTTTCTGTGGATGTGGCTGCTGCTAATAATGGACCTGGTCTGGTGTACTGTGAGCTTAATGGATAGTAGATTTTGATGGGTGTTTCCTTCTATTACAGCCTCTCTCATTACCTTTGGGGTTTTTCTCTCAGGATGTTGCTGGTCAGAGGTCATCACCTCTATGGTGATGAGTTATGTATTAAGCTGTGCAAATTTATCCTTGAGCAATGCAGAATCCAATAACAATATCTGCTTTCTGCTTATGGTCCTGCTCCTTGGGCTGTGTTACAGCCTTGACAAAACACCCTGATGCACTGATCAACATACTGACTTATAACCTTTACATCAGTTCTGGTGGGAAATGACTGATGTTGCCATAAGCCCCAAGGAACTGTGATGATTCTGATAATTTTCTTGCATTTCGCTTTATCATAATATCTGTTACATGTTCCTGTCACTTGTCTTTCTGAAGGCAATAAAAGTTGGAGGAAGGCTGTGGTGATAACCAAGACTCTGCACTTTCCAGCTACTCTTACTTTCACTGCACAATGTTAGTGTGTCATAGAGAATCGTCTGTATCCCTGTGTGTCCCACCTGGCACAGGTTAGAGACCCCGATTATATTTTAACCAAGGACTTAAAGTGTCAAACACACTGTGAGGGTTTTACAAAACTGCTTCCAAATCTGCAGGCAATGAAACAGCTTGATCAATTTTGGGGAGAAAAAGGCACGAAGATATTTTAATTCATTTGCCCCCGACTAAACACCAGAACCCCCACCGCCCAGGTGCCACAAGATACAGACATACGGAGTTTCATCACAGTGCTGCTACGCTGAACTGAGGTAAAGACATCTGGAACATCCATTTATAGATGGTTCTGCTTCTCTCTGAAAGCACAGTGGTCATTGGACTTCAGTCGCAATCCTCATAAATCCTCATAGTTCAGAATTCTCACAGTCTTTCTAGTTGAACACTGATAAACTAGTAGGCCTTGACAGTTTCTTCCTCAAGTAAGTTACCTTGAGAAGTGATGGCATTTTCTCTCTATGGCTATGCGGCACAGCTCCAAACAGACACCAAGATCGAGAGGAGCAAACAAGAATGTGAAAGTCACCAAGGGGGGAGAAGATGAGGGATGGGGCAGAAACTTTTCAAACCCGAACCTTAAGCTTTTCTGCAAAAAAAACCATTGAAACAAAACTTGCAGATTCTGCTCAACTTTTGAAGCTTAACAGTTAGCAAGTACTCTGAGAAGTGCCCTGGGGGACCCACTAACCAGAAGACAAACCTCTGTGAATAAGTGTCACAACCTGTGCACACAAAGTTCTGTCAGGCTGAGATCTGCTCACCAACTGTGCTGCTGTCATCCCTGACTACTCACACTGAGCACAAGCAGCTGTGACTTTTCTGCAGCATTTTGTAACTTCACTGTGCTAGCACAACACTTGAAGATCTCAGCCATGGGACAGATCTTAGGATTTAAATTTCCAAAGTGTTGACTTCATGAAATTATGGCGTATTTCAGGTCTGACTGCTGCTCTCCTTGTCAAACACTGTTCACCTCTCTAAGTGGCCACTGCAGCTCGTGCCAGACAAGGTCTTCACAGGGAGCAGATCCAGCACTGTTGTCAGTGGTCATTGTTTGATGTGATGATACACTTACAAGCACTGAATGCTTCCTCACTCAAAATGTTAAACCTGCTCAAATTCCCAGGCTGATTCTGGAGTAAATCAAGGTCTTGCTTGCAGTGGGCTTGGAAGCTGCTTGTGAATCATGTGACATTGATGCCACCATTCAAGCTGACCTCTGCTTTTCAAGCTAATGCTCACTTTTCCTGACTTTCAAGAGAATTGGGGCATTGTCTTTGTTGAGAGTGAGATGAAGAGTCTACTAAAATACAAAATAGGCAAAAATCCTGTTATACCATTCCATGCTGCCTGTTTCATCCATGTATAACAAATGCTAGAGCCAAATCTTATGATCTGGCTCCCTTCTGGTGGGTGCTGAGCTCAGACAGAGAATTAATCTCAAACACCTTGCTGTATCAACTATATGTAACAACATGCACATGAGAGCACAGATACTTTTTAAGCTTTTTTTTTTTTTAATCTGAAATCTTTAAATATGAAAGACTGGAAAAGCCTCAGATACAAAACTGCTGCTGTAATGTCAAAGCTATGTGCTTCATTCACTTCATGGCATGCATCTGTGAATGACTCGTTTTGAATGTACTGGAGCTACTTTCTCCTAAAAAAGGCAAGCTAGAAAATAGAACTGTAAGCATTTCTGCTGCTGAGCTGCAAAGCTCTTAGTTACTTCCTAGCTGTTTGGGTCACTTCACAGCCATTTGGGTCATTTTGTCTCCTACTGCGAGGAGCTTGTTTGTTCTCTGACCAAAAACCAGGCAACATGGCTTTTGCAGCATTGAGCAGCATCAAACACCTAGAAAATGTGTAATAAAAGATGGCAAAAATGTATCTTGGAAATATGTTGTTTCCTCTAATTGTTCTTTGAATGACAGGGAGCATTTTCAATCTGTTTTTCTCTCTGCAATGACTATCAAACTGAGAAACTGAGGGGTTGCTGTCCCAAGAGGTCCAAAGGTAGCCCCACAGGAGTCCCCATGTATGTGTCCTGCACCCCACAGCCTGCTGAGGGTCTCCATCTTGCATAGATCCACAGCTCAGCACACCCCAGTCTGGGCTTCGATCTCTGTAGTCCTGGATAAATCATTGTGTCTTGCTCTGCATTACTTTTTCATCTCTAAAGTGGAGGTAAAATTCACTTCCCCCTCTCTAGCTGTCACATGGCTTAACTTAAGAAGTGCAAAGCCCCTGGATAGACTCATAGGGGAAAAAAGCAGTTCAGAAATGCCAGGCATCCTCAAGGCTCCTCCAGCTGCTGTGATAGTGCTGGCTGGGAAGCCTGTACTTCTCCCACAGGGCAGCTCTCCCTGGCTGGCTGGCAGCTGTGGGAACCTGGGGCTTGGCTCCAGCTCTTCCCAAATTCAGGGGTCTGCAAGACCATGAGATGCATTGCTCAGCAAGAGTAGGGATCACTAGGCAGCTGCTGCTGAGAGGTGTAGGAGGCACTGATAGCTGTGAGGCAGTCAGACAGTTGTCCTGACCCTCTGTACTTCAATGGCAGCATGGACCCTGGTTGGAAGGAAAGCAAGGAGGGGGAACATCAGGAAGATGTGGCCACAATCTCCTGCCAACAAATGCTTTTTCAGTGCCCTCTTCTAGAAAACATTTTTGGCCCATGCAACTGCTTTGTGTAAGGTAGAGACTTCTGGTTGCTTGCAAGAAGATGCAGGAGCATCCTCCAGGATCCAGATCTAGGATCTGCTCCACCTCTGTCACCTGTGGAAACAGTGCAACTCCTCACACCCTTCAGAGCATCTTGACCAGACTCTCAGAGTGCTTCCTTGCCATTCCCTGATATCCCCAATGCTGTTCCTAGCTGTCCTCTGACATGAAAACCTCAGATCCAGATCCCTTCTCTTCCTGTAGTGGGACACCTCCTGCAAACCTCATGCTCCTCACAGCCAGCCCTTGCCACTGCTAGCACTCGAAAAGCCTGCAGAGGCAGAAACTGAGAGTGGGATAAAGCATTTTGGTGATCCCATTCTTTTGAGGAGATAATTATTAATCACACACAAACAGCTATCAAATGCATCAGTTCCTCAGCTATTTGGGTTGTCCTTGCTTTCTATTCCTCTTGTAGCAGTCCAGCCTTCACTTTTCAGGCCCAGGCATGGCTCTGTGTTGTCCCACATCCATGCCTGAGTGGTACGTTCCCATCAGCCCTTCTGCTCCAGCTGAATTCAGTCAACCCAGATCTTTGCTGGGTTGAAGCTGAGGGTTTGCAAAGTGAAAGTGAAGTGGGAACCATCCCCATCCCAGTCTCAGTCCTTGGTTTTCTGCCAGCTCAGCAAGCAGCTGGATCCTGCGGTAGTGGCACAGTCCTTCACCTCCCTCTCTGGCAGCTGCTTTTCCAGCACATAAATTATTGCATCTGCTGTCCATGGAGCCAAATCTGGATGCTTGTGAACCCCATTATTACTCTGTTAACTGGCAGAGGAGACAGTGTCTTGAGTTATCTTAGCATAGGCAATGCTCATGCAGTGACAGGAATGGCTGTGGAGGGAAGGTAGTTCCCCAGGGACCAGTTGATGCGGATGGTTTTCCCCATTGCTTACTTGCTGTTGTTTAGAAAACCACTTTCAATTCATGCCCCTGTGTGTGGACACACAGACACACACTAAATACATTTTTAAAAATCTTATAGGAGCTTTTGTTCCTCCTTTGATTTTATTATTTTAACTAAAGCCAGCCTGGTCCCCACACATTTCTTTTGGCTGTGGCCCAACCAGCCTTTTGTCTCCTATCTGCCTGATCTTTGTGTTTTCCTTTATTTTACTCCTTCAAGGGATTCTTTGTGCGTCCCAGCCTTGGCCCCACCACTTCCAACAAGGCAGCTCCATTATCCAGGGTCTGTGGAGGGGACAAGGGCATCCCATTGATCTGCTTCTGCGTGAGATACAGTGGTTTCTCCATCTAGACATGATGGGGGGAAGGGAAGAGGAAGGACAGGTCCTCTGATGCAGGTGGGCACAGTCTTTTTTGGTACCTCCATATGGGGACTCTGCACCCAGTAACAGTTTTTTCCTATCACCTTTCCCAAAGCAGGGCTGAGGGTTTTTCCCATGGTGTGGTGTCCACCTACCAGCTCTTTCAGAAGGGCAAGAGACAGACCAACGTGTTTTTATTCAGAAAGCTCTTAGTTAAAAGTCACCAGTGATGGGGCAGTGGGCAGCAGGAAGGTTTCCTCTGCCTTTCTTATAAATGCCCCAGAAGCAGCAAGGTGCAAAAATCCCTTTTCCAGAACACCATGAGCAGTTCCATCCTTCAGAGCTCCTCCAGACAGCGTCAGGACGGGGATATAGTCTCTCTGGGGCTGCACCTGCTGTCGGGTAAGACTTGACTTTCTAAGGACACGGGCAGAAAGCGCCTGATCCCGGCAAAGGCGGAATGCGCGGCAGTTAAGCTCGCCACGAGGTAAAAGTGGCGTGGAGTTTGTACCTGCGTGCGGCTTCCCCCACAGCTCGTTTTTAAACAAACCAGTGCCCGGGGAGACAAACTAACCCGGTGGGGGGGAACCGGCGGGAGCGTCAGAGCCAGCGCTAAACGATACAGGGCGCTCAGTGGCAGCTGGTACGAGAAGCTTTGGGATAGCGGCACCCGCCGGCTGCGAGCAAGGTCCAAGGGTCTCCACCGGCCCGCCCGGGCGTGCAGCACCCCCGCAGCTGAGCTGCGATGGCGGTGGGCGGGGCAGGAGGGGTGGGCGTGCCGCGCCCTTGCGCGTGTTCGCCGTGACGTCACAATAGCGGCTGTCCGGAGTCGCCACCCGGTCCCAGCCGATCGGGGCTGGTTTGAGCTGGTGCGTTGCCACAGCGACGCCGGCTGCCCTATATATAGGAGCGCCGCAGCTGTGGCGGAGCTTTGTGAGTCGTAGCCACTGCTGCCTCTGTCTGCTCTGGAGCTCACCCCGCTGTTCCCCAGGCGGCAGGAAGAAGAGGAGGGGGGAGGAGAAGGCGGCTGCTCGGAGCGAGGGTACCGGCTGCCGAGGTTTGACAGCGATTCCTGCCGCCTGAGGTGAGGCGGGCGCCGGGCCGGGAGCGGAGCGGGGGAAGGAAGCGGTCGCGGGACGCGGCGGAAGAGGCCGGCGCGGAGCCACGTGNGAGGGGACGGGAGTGCCGGGCTGTTTGCGAGGTGCGGGCGGCAGGTGCGTAGCAGGAACGCGGCGGGAGTGTGCTACACGGTCAATTGGACTCTGCAGGCTTCCTCAAGGGGGTGAGATGCCCCTCGGGAAGCTGCGGAGTTCCATGCTGGAGAGTGCTGCGGGACAGGCGGCATAGCCGGAGCCCCTGCAGGAGCGTGAGGGGAAAGACCAGTTATGGGGAGCGGGACAGGAGCCGATCCCTTCCCGGTAGCAGCTGGCTCTGGCTCCGAGGTGAGGAGCCCCCCGGGCACCCTCTGCAGACGCAGCTTTGGTGTTTGAGTGCAGAGCCCGCGGACATGACTCAGCCCTGGTTAAATACAGCTGCTGAATACGGGGATGTTCTGGCGAACGACCTCAAATAAGCACAAACTGCCTTTCTCCTGGAAAGCTTCAACCGTTTTGCATGCAGGCCAAGTAGAGATGTGTCCGCAGGGACTGCAGTCTGCGTCCACAGGATCGTGCGTTGTCAATATTCGGTGTAATTGCACCGTAGTTAAGGCTGTGTAATAAGGTGGAGATGGAAAGCGCACAGGAACGAAGTCTTCTGTACTGCAGCTCTGTGCAGAGAGGAGGATCAACTAAGTTCTTCCTGGTTGTATTCTCTTAAACACAGTTAGAAGCCTCTGAACAGATGAGCAAAGCTACAACGTTTTATTGAAATAGAATGGTTTAGGTTAGAGGGGAACTCTGAAGTCATCTAGTTCCACTTCCTCCCTGCCGTGGGTAGGGACACTTCTAACTAGACCAGGTTGCCCAGAACCCCATCCAGCTGGCCATGAACACTTCAGGAAGGAAGCATGCACAGCCTCCCTGGGCAACCTGTTTTGGAGCCTCACCGACCTCATAGTGAGGAATTTCTTCCTGCTACAACAAGCAGCATCCTGAGAAGTGTTTAATGTGCTGTTTTGTAAAGTCTTCTCGAAGAGGCTTTTAAGAGAAGATTTTAATCCAGCTTCTGGGAGAATTAACACTGCATGTGAACGAGAGCAGGGGGAGAATGAGGCTGGGTGGATAGATGGGTTTTATTGCATTAGTGTTAAAGCTTAATCTAGTTTGAATCTCAAGTCTGGATTGTCTTTGATAAGCAAGAATCGATTGGAAGGTATGAGGTAGCTCTTAATGCTGGCAGTTCAAGTGCCATATGTCTCTGAAGGCTGATAGGAAGGTGATTATATAGCACTGACTTTTCAAAGTTGCTCAGTAAATAAAATTTAATGGATTTTAATATTTACAGTGCGTGAAGGATTGTGTTGACCTTAGAACTTTGTTAGACTATAACTGTTGTAAAATGTGGGGTTTTTTTAAAATATGCTGTTTCTGTATTTTCAGAGTTTTTTAAAATAGGTGGAATAAATAAAGATTAGTGAATAATCTATAGTTTACCTGCTCTTCAAATCTGTATGACTAGATTAAGCGGGGGGGAAGAAATGGTGAGAGAAGCAGGGGGCTAGACTTGATTACATGAAACTATATCTTCCCCATGGGTCGCTTGCAATGCTGATGTCTTGAAAAGGTAGCATGCACTTCTGCTTGAGTTAAGAGCTTAGTGGAGACTGTCATTCTCTATTTGGACTGAGCTGGTAAAAGGATGATCCATGCATTTTGCATGGACTTCATAGGTCTTGAGTGGCAGAGGAATGTGCATTTGCTGTTTAATTCTGATTGTTAAAGGACTTTCTCCTTGGCTGATGGATTTCTGTAAGTAATGAAGATTGTTATGGACTAATGTGAAATCCTGTTATAAATTCAGATCTATAGTTTGCATCATTGTTAACTGTGGTCTGAAGAAAAAATCTCAGGCAACACTCTTCTAGTGTGTATGTGTCACTTCTAACAGCTGAGGTTTTCTTGTAGTCTGGAGGTTATAGGTAGAACAGAGAAGCTATAACCATCAACAGAGCAGCTTCAAGGGAAGCAGTGTTCTCATGACTTTTCTTCTGCAGTCTGTAGTGTGAATCCAGATAATCATCTGGCTTTGACCAAATGCAAGTTGCTGCTTCTCAGAAGTCGGTAGCATCCTCATGTCTGTAGTGACATGCAAGTCTTTTTGCTAGGGACTGGTGAACTGCAAGAGTGCTAATTTTTTAAAAAGAGTGCCAAGTATGCACTCTTTTTAAAGAGTGGTGCTGGGACTAGGCATAATATTAATATTTGATGTGGAAGTGAACTTAAAATACAGTGTAAACTCAAACTTCCACAGAGTTAGACCAGTAATGTCTGACAGTATTTATTTTTGTTAGAATAGGTACATCATAAATTCAGTTAAGCAGAGAACTTGCTTTTAAGCTAGCAAGATTTAGTGGAAGCTTTCCTTAGGTGACAGATCAGATTTAGTTAGAACTATGTAAATTCCTGATCTGTGCCACTATTAGCGATCACTGTAGGAATTGTACCATGATATAGTGATCACATATAATGAATATGAATTGTGTATGAATGTAAGTAGTGAATATAAGCAGTATGAATTTAAATAGAGTAACAAATTGGTGGTTTGCTGTGGGTTTTTTCTATCAACAGCTTGTACTTTAACATAAGCCTGAAATCTTGGAAGTCATGAATAGCTTCAGCAATGAAGAATTTGAATTCACCTTCCTTGATGAAGGCTTCACTGCCAAGGATATCCTTGACCAAAAAATAAATGAAGTGTCATCTTCTGTAAGTATAATAAACTGCTGCACTTTGTGCCACTACAAATTTATAAACAAATGGAATAAGCTCTTTGGAGGTCCCTTCCAACCCCTAACATTCTGTGACTCTGCAACTTTGCAGATTTTCTGCAAGGTAACCTCCTCCTCAAATGCTGACCTCTAGGCTTATCCTGTTTACCCATTGTTTGTAACTTGAAAATCTATTTGCTCTAGGATGATAAAGATGCCTTCTATGTTGCTGACCTTGGGGATATTGTAAAGAAGCACATGCGATGGCACAAAGCCCTTCCTCGGGTAACCCCCTTCTATGCGGTCAAATGTAATGACAGCAAAGCTGTAGTTAAGACACTGGCTATCCTTGGTGCAGGATTTGACTGTGCCAGTAAGGTAAGTTCTTTGAGTTCTGATGTGTGATGTTATTGCATGTTCAATTTGACAAGATGTGCTAATATAAAATATAGCACAATTAAGTGCTGTCATTTTTGTTGTACTGATTAATTTGATCATTATCTAGAAATTTTTGACAAGTTTAATCTTCTTTCTTCAGACGGAAATACAGCTGGTGCAGAGCATTGGTGTGCCTCCTGAGCGAATAATATATGCAAATCCCTGCAAACAAGTGTCTCAAATCAAGCATGCTGCCAGCAGCGGTGTACAGATGATGACATTTGATAGTGAAGTAGAACTAATGAAAGTTGCAAGGGCTCATCCAAAAGCTAAGTAAGTTATGCTAATTGTCCTACGGTTCTTGCTTGGGTTCCCAAGTTTAAGAAACGCCTACTATTATCTGAAGCTTGTTCATCATTAAGGTCGGCAGCAGAATTATGAGGAAATAAACCTGCTTCTATTCAGTGAAGTCATCTCCTGTATTGTTCACTGGCACATTTGGAAAAGTCAAACAGGAAAGCTTGTCTTGTTCAGCACAGTTTCAGTCTAAGATTGTTCCTGCCTGATAGTAATGTCTCTTATCCTGGAACTTATCCCCCTTTATTTTTCCTATTGCTAGTTTAGTCTTGCGCATAACAACTGATGACTCCAAAGCAGTTTGTCGTCTGAGTGTCAAATTTGGAGCTACACTTAAGGCTAGCAGGCTGCTTCTGGAACGTGCAAAACAACTTGACCTCGCCATCATTGGGGTTAGGTGAGTTGGTATCAAAATGTAGTCAAATAAGACTTTTTGAAAAAATCATCTGAACAATAGAAATGCCTGTGCATGTGGCTAGCTTTTGTGTGGAGTATTTTACCAAATACCAACAGATATATTTTTCTCTTTGCAGTTTTCATGTTGGCAGTGGATGTACAGATCCGGAGACCTTTGTTCAAGCTATTTCTGATGCCCGCTGTGTTTTTGATATGGGAGTAAGTCTAGTTCTAGTTTCTCTGAAACGACAAGGTGTTATGGTGAAACTGAATAAAATGTACAATGGTCACAAAGTTAACAGCTAGTTAAGTTGCTAATTTCACATCAGAATATGAGAGTTCATGATGACTTATTTTGACTGGATCAGCAAACTCCTTTTGGATGTACTAAAATTGGCAGCTTGGATTCAAGTGACTATTATTTGGGCATGAGTTACTTCTACTCCAAGTTTTGATAAAATCATACTCTTATTAAGCTAAAATTTTAAACTAAGTGCTGCTTTTAATCTCACTTTAGGCTGAACTTGGCTTCAGTATGTATCTGCTTGATATTGGTGGTGGCTTCCCTGGCTCTGAAGATGTCAAGCTTAAATTTGAAGAGGTACAGCTTTGCTAAGAACTTGGATTGTGGAGTCCTTTTGAATGTTGATCTGGAGTTAAACAAAATCTTTATTTCAGTGTATTGACATACAAATATAAATCTGAAAGCTAGTGATTAGATGAACCCCTTTAGATACATAGCTACAAGACTGGTATGTCTGCATTCTGGGGCAAACTTGTAAACCAAGTTTTAATAGTAGGCTCAATTCTTACTGATAGAGGCAACTTCCAATTGATGCTGTACTTTGCATTACTTGGATCGGGGTGAAAAGGTAGCTCTGTACCCATATCGTCCTTCTGTATAACATGAACATTTCATGTAGCAAACAAGATTGGCATCTGATCTGTTTTAGCACTAGCTTTTGGAACCATTGAATTGATTAATTCAGCCTGAGAAATGACTTCTGCTTTCAGAAGAGACAAGGAGGCTCAATTTTAATTAGTACTTTGACTTGCAGCAGTGTCAGAGTGCCTGCTACTCTCAGGTTGTGTTACATGATATTTATGCAAGGAGATGGGAAATAAGTTAGAAGTTTGAGTTTCCTGGCTGATAATATGGACTAATGTTGCCTTTCTTGCCATGCCTCTTAATGAAGGCTGGCTGCTGCCACTGCTACACTTCTAGTGTAGTGTTAGCTTACATGAAACAAGAGCAAAAGGTACTGTCGTTAGGCTCGGTGGTGTAATGCAGTCATGCTACAGTTCAATTACCACTAATAGCTTCAGAACCTGGAAGTAACCCTGTTTGTGAAGGCAACTAAATTTCAAAGGTACTCCTTGTTCTTAAGATTCTATAAGACTTGCAGTAAGCTGGGGAGCATGGCGTCATTAGCATCAGCCTTTAAAAGTTCAAGTGTGGGGACTTGCAGGGAATTAATGCTGGCTTAATGTGTCTAGGAGAGATAATTTCCTTCAGATTCAAACATGAGCTGTTTGATCCCATGAATGTTACGCTACAAAAGTCTGCTTTTGTTGTTTTGCAAAATTCATTGCAAACAAAACCTTGAATAGGAGGAACATGAAAGCAATTAATACATATCACAATATGGAAATGGTTATTGCACACTTGACCACTATACCATTATGAGTTTGAAAGCCTTACTTTATCTTGGACTTCTAAAACAGTACTTCAGCAGCTAGTTAGGTGCTAATACTGTGACTGATTCTTCCCTAGATCACGCATGTCATCAATCCAGCACTGGATAAGTATTTTCCTCCAGATTCTGGAGTAAATATTATTGCAGAGCCTGGAAGATACTATGTTGCTTCAGCATTCACACTGGCAGTCAACATCATTGCAAAGAAGATTGTACTGAAGGAGCAAACAAGTTCTGATGGTAAGTAAATCTGCTCTTACTTCTAGCTAACTATATGCTTCTTTTCAAGCGTTTTCTTACTTGTATTAACCTCTTCCAGATGAAGATGATGCAAATGACAAAACTCTTATGTACTATGTGAATGATGGAGTCTATGGATCATTCAACTGCATCTTGTATGATCATGCACATGTTAAACCAGTTCTGCAAAAGGTATGCGCATTCAGAAATGCCACATACTAGTTATGTATCATGTGTCATGCATGTAGGAGAAGCCTCATCACAGCAGTCATTTCTTAGTCCACTGTTCCCTTCATGTTTCCGGAATCTGACTTTTGACTTAAGAAGCATGCAGTGAAATGATCTTATCCAAAGTGAAGACTGGAGAAGGATGTGCAAAAAGCTATTCCTTATCTTCCTTGTGAGATGCAACCATAGAATGCTGGCATGTGGAAGGGACCTCTGGAGGTCGTCCTGTCCAACCCTCTTACTAGACCAGGTCCTCCTAGAGCAGATCACACAAGAACATGTCTACACAGGTTTTGGCTGTCTCCAGAGTCAGGGTCCACAACCTCTCTGAGTAGTACTGTTACTTTTACCATAAAGAAGACTTTTCCCCTTTATGTTCAAATTAAATCCTATGTTTCATGTAGACCAGTTGCCCTTTATCTTGTCACTGGTCACCACCAAGAAGAGCCTGGTCCTATCATTCTGACACTTACCCTTTAGACATTTACAAGCATTTTTGAGATCTCCCCTCAATCTCCTTCTCCCCAGGCAAAAAATATGGTATTACTTCTGGAAGGTCTGTTTTGGTAGTCTAATTATACTCTACTTTCTCCTTTTAGCGGCCTAAGCCAGATGACAGCTGCTATTCCTGCAGCATATGGGGACCAACATGCGATGGCCTGGACCGTATTGTTGAACGGTTTAATATGCCAGAGTTGCAAGTTGGTGACTGGATCCTGTTTGAAAACATGGGTGCCTATACTGTTGCAGCAGCTTCTACTTTCAATGGATTCCAGAGGCCAACAATTCACTACGTGATATCAAGACCAGCATGGTTAGTAGTCAAGTACCTTGATCCATCAGAGCTTTTAATACAAATGACAGTAGTGAAACGTCATATGGGTTGGCTGCCCCTTAACAGGGCTGTAGTCTTGGTGCCACTGTGTTTGGAAATTCTTGTTTTGTGGAAGAAGGCAGTGCCTCTGAACATTTTGGCTTGTGCTTAGAACAATCCTAGCATTATCAATTACTTTTTTTGCTCTCATGCCTACTTCCAGGGCTGGTGCTTCTGAGTCTTCTTACTATCCAGTGCATCTGGCTGGTGTTTTTGACTCTTGCAGAACATAATAGAACTGTTACAGATTCTTCAGTTAGTTTCTCTGACCAGTAATTAGACAAGTCAATCACAGTTCTAATGGTGTGCTGTCTTCTAATGTGATAACTTGCTAAATCCTGACTCCAGGAGACAAGAATACTCAACAGTGCTGCCTCACAATATGATTTGTGTTTGAGAGCTATTATTTGGTTTAGGTTGTGCTCTGGCTTATTGCTCAGTGCAGAATGCTAGATCTCCATGGGAAGTTATTAGAAAGGTAACCAAATAAAGCAGGACAACCTCTTTCAGTGTGAGGATGCTATGAAACTGCGCCTTAGACCGTAGTCTAACTCCCTAGAACTGGAGCAGAAGACCAGTTAGCAGGTTGTATCTTGTGTAAAAGTGTGGTTTCATCTAAGAGGAATCCCTGCCTGCTGGAGTGGCAGAGGACATTTGGGCAGCAGTATTACCCTAAAACCTGTTGCTTTTCTTTTCCCCTAGGCAATTAATGCAGCAGATCAAGGAGCAAGGCTTTCTAGCTGAAGTGGAGGAGCAGGATGTTGCTAGTTTGCCACTCTCTTGTGCCTGGGAAAGCGGAATTGAATATCCAGCAAGTTGTGCTTCAGCTAGTATTAATGTATAGGTAATATTTAGTAATTAACTGCAAGATTAGTCATTGAAATTAGGGCATTTGGGGGACCATTAACTTAATTCTTGCTAGAATTTTTAAGTGATTTTTTTTAAAAGTTTAGATTTGGCATAAAGCAACAAAAAATGACTAGGCAATGGGTCACAATTATATGTGTTCCTATGGAAACTATTTGAATATTGTTTTATATGGATTTTTATTCACTTTTCATGTATGCTACTAAAGACTGACCCTCAACTGTCAAACAAGTATTTGTAGCTTGTGTATGGCAGAACGGGCTAAGCTTAGTGTTTTGTGACCTACCTGTTTAAAAATAAAGTATATTGAAATAACTGGACCTGTGGTTGGTTAATCTGTCATGGATGGCTCTTGTAGCATATATGAAGTCAGAACTGATGCTGTGAGTCTAGAGTTTATCAATAATTATACTATTGCCAAAGTGATTTGACACTAAGGAATGAATACTAGGAGCTAATGCAGCACATGTTGACAACAAAAATTAGTGAGGCTGCTTACTTGGCTAAGTAGAATTTGGACTGTTCTACTCCAGTGTTTTGCTCTAAAATTGCAAAATGCTTCTGATGAACTAATTGATTCCAGGCCTAGATCCTTCTCATTTGTCAGAAGGTCTTGGACTGCAGGCATCCCTTACTGCCTGATATGTAAAGGGGAAAACCTTAATGTATCAAGAATTATGTAAATGCTATGCTAATAGTGTTAAATTTTAAAAGTCATTCAAAGGCTAGCATTGCTGATAGAAAGAGTCGCTCTAGCAGGATGAGAAAATAAAGCTGGTTTTTTGAAAGCAGCTGTGAAAGTGTTTTAACCTGTTATTTTGCTTTCAGCTTAGGCTCTACTCCTCACTAGCTGCACTGGTAGGGTAAACCAATGCACCTCATTCCTGATCCCTTAAAGGATCACAAGTGGATTTTGTTTTAGAAATGTTTAATTTGCTTTGCTTCTATCTTCAAGCTGGTGACTAAAATATCACTTGCCTTTATTCTCATGCATCTAGTAGCCAGCTGTCTGGCTTGTTAGTTCAGTGGGTGTTTTGTCTCAAAGAAAGAAGTTCCATCTGTTTCTTTGCTGGAGGCCAGGACAGGGGCAAGTTGCTAATAGGCATTTTTACTTATGCTCCCTAAAAGAGACATAGCTTACCCCTTTCTCTTCCTCTTCCATGGCTGATGTTCTGTAATCTGTGTCTAAGGAGAATATGAAATGGTTGAAACCATAAATCTTCCTGAACATCTGTGTAAAAACCACTGGCTTTGGCTAGCCAGCTTTCAGTACTTGTGGGAGTAAAAAATGTTGATAGTAATAGTGGTGGGCTTCTGCACAAGACAGTTACCATTTTAAGTTGGATTATACTGAAAAATTACGTGGGGTTTGGGGTGTATCCTGCACTGTTCTTAGGGTATTTTAAAACCAGTTTAAAAAGCCAAGTGACAGGAATCAGTCATGGTGGCTGTGGGGATTCCATACCATCCAAACTAAGGGAATACATGCTTCACAGAAAGTTGGTGTACCATGAAAGAAAGCAGAGACCCAACAAAGCAACCTCCCTTCTCAGAAGTTTTGGGACATCAGAGCTGTATCTCTGTTTTGATCTGTTCATTGATCAAGTCTAGCAGCTCTGTGTATCTGGAGTAAGTCTCTGTGATAGGGAAGGGAGGAGCCAGAAGAATTGAAATAATTGCGTCTGTTGTGCAGATTTAGTACAACAGATATCAAAATGGGAGTCAAGAATAGCCTGTGTCTTTCAGCTCATTTCTTGTTAACCATGCTCCAGATCATGCTGTGGCTGTGTGGGCTTTGCTGGCCAGCTTGCAGAGACTGACATTCCTGCTCCTAAACATCCCTGTTGGTCAGTTCTTTTTTACTGGGATCAGTTCTTGTGGAATTCACTCAGTGATGTCTGCATCTCCCTGCTATGGCTTCTCATCACACCACTCTTCAGTGGTGCAGCCCCATGAGGTCTGAAACAAGTCTACCTGACAACTTCTATGAGTCCTGGCAGGCAGTGGAGTTCAGTTGCCATCCTTTGGTGGACATGTTTCATACAGTTTGTTTTCCACTCTGTCTTTAACCTAAGTGTGAAGGAGCAGGCTGAGAAAAAACAGGGTTCAGTTCAGGGAGTTACCCCCTGCAGAGTGTTCTGTGGGGCAGGGCAGGCCATCCTTCTGCTGCTGCATGAACCTTCAACTCACAACTTAATTTTCAAGCAATTAATTTGTAAAACTACAACACGGGCCTTGTAGACGGGGAATGACTCCCTAGAACTGGAGCAGTACTGAGCAGGACCCTACAGCTCCACCTGCAGGAGCAAGGCTTAAGCTATGGAAAAGCTGGAGCAGAAGAGAGTTCCCTCTCAGATCTTACCCCAACAAGTATTATCATTCAAACTGACCTTTTATAGCTGAACAGAGCTCCAGATTGCTATTGTCTCCAGCTG
Organism: Upupa epops; assembly: GCA_013397515.1. Lineage (NCBI taxonomy): Eukaryota > Metazoa > Chordata > Aves > Bucerotiformes > Upupidae > Upupa > Upupa epops. The sequence continues at coordinate 52,280 of VZRI01003811.1, forward strand.
GTTTTGTAGTCCTCTATGTACAGATGGTATTTAGAGCAGCTAAACTATTTCAGTTTGATTTTTGGAAAGTTGATGAGCTGCTGGAAGGGTAAAGCCACCAACCCATTGCTCTCTGCAGTGTGAGCCTGAGAGCCAAAGCAAAGGTGAATGCTGTGGGTGTGAACAGCGGTGGCCACTTGAATCTCCTCCAGTAAGGAAAATCACTACAGGCAAATGCTTGAGCACAAGGAAGTTTCTTTAGTTTGCCTAAGGAAGCACACCGCAGTCTGATGTATGTCCATGGAGTCTTGCAAATAACCACTACAGTCCAACTAAGAGCTGTATTGTGTGTGTCCTTTGATGCTTACACTGCAGCAAGACTTTTCTTCAATCTTTGCCTAAAGGCAAAACCATTAGCATACTGAAACCAGCCTTCCTCCTTCTTCCCCCCCCCATTTTAGAGAGCTGGTCCTATTCCCACAAAAATAAAAAAAGCCTCCCAGTTATACTCTGCAATTCACATTCTCAGAGTGCTTTGCAAGAGGCTAGCTGGCTCAGCCTGCCTTAGTGGTACATACCCGGTGGGTACGGTCTATTCTAGAAAGCAGCTGAAACAGCAAGGCTGTGCAGCTATTCAGAAGAGGAAGCAAAGGCAGAGACGCTTTTAGACCACCAAAGCAAATTAGACCAGTGCTCCCAACTGGATTGCTAACAGTCAGGGAACTGCAGGGTCAGTCTGTGTCGCTTAGGAATGCAGCAAGCACATGAGCTGAGAAAGGACAACTAACAGTCACAGGTATTACATCATCCATCAGAAAATCACAAAATCATTCAGGTTGAAAAAAACCCTTGATATCATCAAGTCCAACCCTTTAGTTCACCGATAAACTATCGCTAAGCAGATTCTTGAAGTGCAGTTCCCTGCCTTGGGAGAAGGGCAGAATTTGGGCATTTGGTGGCCTTAAGCATCACCCTTTCATACTTGGCTACTGTTCTCACTGGCTGTGCTAAACAAGATATTAACTGTGGGCTGGCATTATTGCAAGGGGCAGGGTTGCAGTATTCAGTAAGATGATGAAGGTGCTACTGCCCTTGCTGTGAGGAAGAGAAGAGAATCTACTGTGTGTGCTAGGTTAAAAGATTCAACCTTAGAAATTCCGGTTACTCATTGTTATCTATAACTCATTATTAGCAAAAGCATTTCACTGTACCAGCTCAGTAATCCTCAGTGATAACTGTCCTTTCCCACGGTCTAAACTCACATTAAAACTTTAGTCTCTGCCACGGAGACTGCTGGGAGAAGGAAACTCCTTCTGCACCCTACCAGAGTGTCTCACCAGACTCCCCCAGAAGGTGGGTGCTGTGCTTGTTCTGTGGGGTTTTTATGCCCTGGTGGGTGGCTTCAGAAGAAGCCCAGTGGAGGTGTTGCCCTGAGCAGGGCAAGTGAGATCTTCTCAGAGGTGGTGACTAGTTAGCCAGGCAAAAGCCTGAAAGATGGAGCTCAGCACACAAAAATCATTGCAAGTCCTGTCTGTCAGAGCCAGGGAAGGCAGGAAAAAAGGAGAGAAGTTGAAACCTTTTAAATGAACCTCTCAGTCACGGTGTTCAGCTGCAGCATGAGCAAGATGTTATTAGAACAAATAGTTACCAGAAAGTCTAAGCAAAAGTGCATGCAAAGTAATAATCAAACCACTGCACAGCTCAAAACAAAAATCCAGCTAAGCAAAGCTCCCTCCCATCTGTTCACAGCAATGGGAAGCAGAGGATTTGAGGTTTTTAGTACACGGAGAATTTCAAAATGAGGGTTTGGCATTTTTTTTCTATGGACTAAGACTGTTACCTCAAATGTCCTGTTGGCTTCCAGCTTTCTGCTGTAAGTCCAGTCTGAGGCTTGGCTCTTCCAGTAGCTATTTCTGTTCTCTATTGCTCCTGGGGTTAGTTTAGGTCTGCTGTTGTCAGGGTGGGTTTTTTTTGCGGTGATAAGTCCATGGCCATCTTCCCTAGAGTAGCTTTGCTGATGTTAAGTGACAGCAGACACAAGTTGGAAACAGGCAGTCAGGCTGGGTGTAGATAAAACCTGCCCCATGGAAATAGCCAGGAAGGAACCAGGCTGCTCATAGTGTGGGCCAAACATCTCTGGAGGTTTTTGAGACCAAGCAGTCCAAACCCTGAGCAATCATGGGCTCATCTTACAGCTGATCCTACTTGGAGCAGGAGCTTGGGCTAAAGATCTCAATTCCTTTCCAATCCCAGTGTGCTTATCCTCATCCTGCTTCTCCGCAGGTCTGGCAGTGCCATGGCACCAAGCCCCACAGCACAGTCTCCTCAATCCAGGAGTGGTTTTTGCTGACAACACCAGCTATTTGGCTGTCTTCACACCAGTGGGTGTGTGGTGCTGCTTGGGGAGGTGCCTGTGCTCCAGCATTAAAATGGAGCTAAAGTGGGCAGTTATGGAAGAAAGAAGACCCACTCCTGCTTCTAAAATACTTAAGGCAGAACAAAAGTGTAATGATTGCTAAATCAAAACCACAGTCTGTCTGTGAAACAAAGAACCACATCCTGCCCCATAGGATGAAGTTTCCTTACCCAGGAGTCTTGACCCTCTTGTTGGTGGCACCCCATCTTCCTGAAGCGGTTTCTTTGTGTCCCCAGTAGAATGTGCTGCCTGTCAGATTGGAGACCACCATTCACTCCTCCCCTTGGGTCAAAAGATGCCTGTAGACACTGCAGGGAGCAAAGGCTTCAAAAGCAGAAACATGGTCCCATCCTCAGGTTGAGAACGCTGGGCTGGGTGGGTCTGACATCTGTGCCAGTATCAAAGCACAGCAAGTGTCTTCTCCCACTGCCCCGGGTCCAAGGGCGTAACGCAGCAAGCGTGGTCCCATCACACTGACTGAATGCCTCACAGCCACAGGGAGCAAGGAAAAGCAGCCAATACATCCCACTCTGGTTTGATCACTAAGCTGCCGTATGCCCTGGCCCTACATACTGTAGCAGCTGCAGCAGCAGTCTCAGAGAGGGTGGGCTAAATGGAGAGACTCTAGATACCTTTTCCTTGGTGGCTCAAGAGAGGAAGGATTAAGATAACCAGCAACTCACACGGAAATGGACTGAAGGGGGATGTGTGGTAAGGCTGTGCGCTCTGTGTTGCTAGATGGCAGCAACAGCCCACATTAGGGCTTTGCTCACCCTCTCCCCTTCTCAATCTCAAAACTTGGGAGTTGGTGTTTGCTGCCATCTGCTCCCAGGCAGCTCTGGGACCTTCCCAAGACTGTGTTTACTGCCTGCTTTTTGGTGTGAGAGAGAAAATGTCCTTATTACTAGCAAATCAGCCTGCACTGAGGCCAAGGAAACAGTGCTGGCAGGGAAAACGTAACTCCTTACTTCTTTGACTTTTGAGTTGCAGAAGAATGGTGGCAAGGGAGGAGATCAGAGCAGACAGCATACCCTGCCCAGGATGTGTCCCTCCATATGGGTTGTCAGCAGTCACAGATATCCTTTAGCCCAATGCCACTGAGTCCAGGAGTTTACAGGACACAACAGAGAGTCCCTGGAGTATCTGCAGCTGTTGAGAAAAGGGGACAGGCTATGGAAATAAGGACTCCCTAAAAACTTCCTCACAAGATGAGGCCAGGTGAACTCAGCTCCCTGCACTTCTGCCCATATCCCCTTCCCAGGGACAGACAGGCGCCCCATGAGCCAAGGGGGACTGGAGTGACATGCCTCACAGCGCCGATTGCTTGTGGAAGTCGTTGCATACCTACTGGATGGCTTAGTCTGGGTGTAAGCTGAGGCTGGGATGTACTGTGGGATGTGGATGCACACCCTGGGAGAGGCCCCAAAGTTCCTTCTGCTGCTGTCCTCTCATGGAGAAAATCACCCTGCTTGGACAGATGATGCTGGTCAGGCTGCAGTGAGGCAGTGCTAACCTAGTGATGTCCCCAGCAGAAAGGGACAAAAAGCTACCCTGGTCACACTATTTGTTACTGAGTTTTAAGTGTCTCATGAAAATTTTTCCTGTCCTGAGCAATACTGTGCAATCAAGCATAATTTGTCTTTGGGAGAGAAGAATGCAGCAGAGCCAGTACCAGACTTAAGAGAGTATTGATGTCACATCCTGGAGTCTTGCAGCAGGTGTTCAGCATCATCTCCAGCCCGGGGCCAAAGGTACATGCCTGGTGCACAAACTACCAGGGCAGATTCTCTGGTCTGCATTACCCACTGGGTATGGGCTGATACAATTGCTCCCTGACAGCATTAAGCAGCTGTGGAGCCATTAGCCATTGCTGTGTGCGAGTACCACTGCACTGTATGTCATTGAGCCAGGTACCCACTGCCACTTAAATAGTCTGAAAATTGAAAGGTCACAGAACCGCAGGCATACAGGCTGCACAGGGACAACTGGTTGTGCCTGAGCAGAAAAGGAGTTTGGGGGCCAACTTAACCTTCATGTGGTGCATGCAGTGTACGGGGAACCCCTTTTGCCCAGCTCAGCAGCATCCTAACCTTAAAAGGTTCCCCAAAACCTTATTTGTGGCTTAAGTTGAATACTGAGCTGCTATTTTCAGATCTCTGTCCAAAGTGATCCAAATACCATGTCCAAGTGTATTAATAATTAGAGCAAACTTTTCTTAGGCCCTCCCCTTTTTTTGGGGTGTAGTTAATAATGGGTAGTTTAACATTTTTACTGCCTCGTCACCCATATAAACTATTTCTGCCATACTTCATACCATCTCTGATGATCCCAGACAATCCTGTGTCATTAGCAAACCTTCTTGCCCCACTGTCTCTACACCCCCCTCTCCAGGGATTTAGGTGTGCATTTTTCCTGCAGAAACCATTAATAAGTTCATCAGGCAAGGCTTCTGCTTATCAAAGTCAAATCCATTCTCTTCAGCTCCTCTTTCTGTGTGAAACCTAAAGTCACAGCAGGCATCACTGGACATGTTTCATACAGTCTCAGCTTAGCACCTGGATCACAAAAATAGCCTCTCTTCCAGAATGCCTGTGGGCTCAAAGTCACTGTCAATCACTAATTAGTGATCCAAGATATCCATCCAGCCTTGTAAAGCTGAGGTCAGTTCTCTGAAGTACCAAAACTTCTCTTGACCCCCTTGGCAGAGCTAGCTAGTGTGCCCTTGAGGCTGGATTCCAGTGGAACCCACCATGCCATGTCTGCACCTTGGGATTAATGCTTCCCAACATCGCTGTTTTCACACCACAATAAACTTCCCACCTAATTCTAAACGAAGGCACAACCCGGAGGGTAAGCCTCACTGCTCTTCAAAAAGGCTGGTGCCGGGACACAGGCTCCCACATCCTTCAGGGCTCATTTCCAACTACTTTTTGATTACAGACTGAAACCTCTCGAGGTTCAGCAGGCTGTCTGGGTAACCCAGACAAACATAGTCACCGTGGTTGTCAGCTTCAGGTGCAGGAGGACGTGAACAGGAACCAGCACGATGCCTGCCCTCCTTCTGTGTCGGTGCCCTGCGTCCTGGTACAGCTACAACAGAGCACCAACTGCGCCGAAGTTAGAAAGCCCTGCTTAAAAAGCCCTTACAAATTAACCCCCGGTCCTAGAAGCACCTCTCTCTCATTGAAGTGCTAATTCGTCTTTTCAGCCGTCAGGGATGGAAATGACCAGCGATGAAATGAAGGGTCATTTCCATCACATTACTGAGGAGGAGTCAAGCAGGACACCCGTGCAGCTGGTGGGGGTGGAGTGTCTGAGGTGACTTCTGCTTGAGGATAGAGGTGGGAATTGCTTGTCTGGCAAATCAAGAGCTTTGTTCTTAAGGAAGAGCTTCCAAGATTTATAAAGTACTATAAAGTGATGCAGCCAGGAACCATCAAGTCCACAGGCTGCATCTCAAGCTCAACATCCTACTACTAATCCCATCTTCTTCCTCATGCCCACTAGTCCCTCCCTTGTTTCTAAGTGCTGCTGTTGAATGTTGTACTTGTACAAAAGGTCCTGGCCAAAGAAAGCTTACGGAAAGACCCTGGGCAAAGAGAGAACATCTGGTGTTACCAGTCACTGTGTGGCACTTAGTATTTCCATGCCTTGTCCATTTTATCCAGAAGAAGATGTTCTTCTGGGAGTCCCCACTCATCTTCCATTCACAGATGCTCATGCTACAGGCTGTCCCTCTGATGTCCCTACATGGTGACACACTGATCATAAATGCTCGCTGTAACTGCAAACACACAGGAACACACACACACGGAGGAACACACACACACACACAGGAACACACATACGCAAAGACGCACTAGGTGATAGGAATCAGCAGCACATTTGGGTGCATGGAGCTGCAGCCCCCTGGCTCCACATCAGCAAATTCCTGGTATCTGCCAGCAAGGCTTGGCCTCAAGGAGACACAGCAGTCCATGCCACTCAAAATGATGATGGCTGATGGCTGGGTATGTTTGAAATTGCCACACTGTTCACAGGGTACAAGCGAGCAAGGAATCTTCATCTTGGCAAGATGCATGGCTGGTACCACTGCCTTCTGGCTGCAGGCGGGTTCAGCTGCAAGGAGGCTTTCTGAGATTGGTGGCACTCCAAAACCATGTGCAGGCTGAGGTGTGGAGTCACCATCAATTGGTGCTGGCTCAAATAAGAAAAAAAAGTTTAAAAGCACAAGCAAAATGACAGCACTGTCACATTTACTGCCACACTTGTGGCTGGTAGAAGCAGTGTATAATGGCAGCTGGCACAGAAGACGCTAAAACTGGGACGGTGATGGTGACAATTCAAACAGCAGCAGTAGTCTTGCTGGCTGGTGAAGGAATGGTCTAAACTGTAGCATTGAGAATCAGTTATGAGTTCTCAGTCACCTTCGTTATTCACCTGTGTTCTGGATAGTCTCAAAGATCCTTGATATGCGGGGAAGTGCAAGACAGAGTCACCCAAAGAGTAATTTGCCAGATGATTGCTACAAGGAAGCAGAGAAACAGAGACATCCCATGCATGGTCATGTTCTCCATGAGGACTTCTTGGCCCATTCAAGCATCCTGCCCAGCGTGGGTGCTGTGAGGGGTGCAGAGAAGGCGAACATGGGGGGACTGCAAAGTCAACCAAAATGCAGTGTCAGGTTTCTCTTGAAGAAAATTGCTTTGTTTCAAGAGGAAAAGAAAATAACTGTGTGGATCATTTTTGGGTGTTGCCATAGCAACTGAAGAGGCCCCAGCCTGGGCTGTCTGGAAAGCATCACCCAGGCACCATGCAGTGGGTACAGGAGGAACCACATGGAGGTGCTGCCAGGGGTGTCAGTGTCTCCTATCACAGCATCACAGAGAAGCATCACACTTGATGAGAAACCAAGAAAAGCTCTTTTTCTCCTGTTTATTTACCTGCCTTCCAGTGGCAGCGCTGGCAGTTACCAGTGGTCTGAGCTGTCTAGGAGTAGACGAGGTACACTGAGCAGTCCTGCAGGATTCATTAGTGTGGCCTATGATGCCTCCATCCCAAAAGCATTTGCAAAACTTGTGGGAGAGCTGAAGCCCATCAGGGCCTGTTTGGGGAGCCTTACTACACGGTGCAGCCATCACTAGGTCCCACAGGGGACAGCAGGCTAATGGTGCTGTGCCTAAAGGGCAGCTGAGAGCACTGACAGTTCAGTGAGGGGGCACCTGAGAGCACTGACAGTTCAGTGAGGGGGCAGCTGAGAGCACTGACTGACCATTCACTGAGGAATGGTGGTGGAATTTCCTGAAAAGTAGCTGAGAAGAGCTCAACAGCTGCTTTTAAGCTGGCTTAGGCCACTCCTGCCTAAAGAAGTTATGTCTGCATGTACAGTTCTCTTTAGCCCACAGGACACCCAGATGAGGTATGTTGTTCTACCAGAGGTAGTTTTCCCAAAGACCACGTTTCCCTAGCATGTTCAGGGTGCCTGGTAGCAGCAGCTTGCTGGGGCAGCACCATGCCCAGATGAGGACAGAGTGGGGCAAACCCTGGCACCTGCAGCTCATTTCTAGAGTGTCATCTCTGTCCCCAGCACACATAGAATCATAAGGGATCAGAAGGGACCTCAAAAGATCATCTAGACCAATCCCCCTGCTACAGCAGGATCACCCAGACAGGAACACATGCAGGCGGGTCCGGAATGTCTCCAGAGAAGAAGAGTCCACAACTGCCCTGGGCAGCCTGTTCCAATGCTCCGTTACCCTCATGGTGAAGAAGTTCCTTCTGACATTTATATGGAACCTCCTATGTTCCAGCTTGCACTCATTGCCCCTTGTCCTATCACTGGATGACCTTGCAGCCTTGTTACCAAATGCACATGGTGCTGCTACCCATGTCCTTCAGCAGGCATCAAATCTGCTTGCTGCAAGCCTTGCAAGTATTTATAATTCAGAAGGAAAGCAGGACAGGAATAACCATGGCTGTGCAACACTTAACACTGAAATTAGATGGGTTTATTTCATTTTCTCCAAGGAAAGCATGTGCAGCATTTGTGTTTCCTTCCTGCTTACAAATGGCACATCAAGACACCATTGTTGAGCTCAACTTTCCCAGAGGAACCAGCTGCCAGTGCTGTGCCTGCTGCCCATAGCACCAGCTCAGCAGTGCAATCAATGGTTTGCCTCATACACAGTCCAGGAAAGTACTGAATAAGGAATAAAGAAGACAACCATATGAGTTCAGCAGCATCCTAGGTCTTGGCTGAGAGGTTCAGTCATCACCACAGTCCTAAGAGTGGGGTATTTACTCACACCAAATGGGTCTGGGTGGGAGGAGGAGGGATCCTTTCTCACACCATCGTGCTGGCATTGCATTTTCGCAGAAAAGGAGTGGGAAAACCAGTGTTCCCACACAGCATCCCAGAGAGCTGGAAATGGGCAGCCCCCCCCCCGAAGTGGGGCTTCCAGTGTAGCCTAAGTGTTGTGCTACGCTGCTCCATGTTGTGATGCTCAGCACATGTCCTTTCCCCTTGCTGCTCCAAAAGCATTTCTAAAGATACAAAGACATCTTGCCACTGGAGAAATAGCCCAAATGAAGGAAGAAGCCAGCTTCAGGCACAGGATTATCTGTATCAGTTCTGTGTTTTTCCACAGGAGGGGGTGGGCCAATATCCCAATTGTATGAGTCAGCTGGAACTCTCCTCCGAGTCTGGGCATCTCAGCATCTCTCCAAACTATCCTGATTTCTCTTATTGGATTTTTGCCCAGCTTTATTCACACCTTTGTTTTAAGACCTGAGTGAGGAGTGCCCCAGCCCTCCTCCTCAGACACCCTTGTCATGGCTTCCCACAGCCACTCACTGTGCAGGGAGTGGGGGCTGTCCCTGCAATCACTGCCACAGCAAAGAGGCAGTAGAAAAGTTCTCAGAAGTAATGTAGCGCTCTTCAAAGATAAAAAGGAACAAAATCTAGGGAGGGTATCTGCCAGATACCTCCTTTGGAGTTGACCACTGAGGCATGCTCAGCAAACAATGCAAACCCCACACTGGAGCAAAAGGGTGTTTCTTCTTGCACACATCCACAAGGGAGGTGCCAACTAGATGTGGCATAAGCTTCTCTGCAAGCAAGCCAAGGATTGCATTAGAGGTGCCTTAGTATGTAAACATGTGGCTGTTCTTGCCAGTGTGGACAGGCTGGAGCAGAACCACACACAGCCTGGAACTTCAGATCCAGAATCATGCAGTCTTTTAGGTTGGAAAAGACCTTTAATATCATTAAGTCCAACTGTTAAACCAGCACTGCCAAATCCACCACTAAACCCTATTGCTAAGCACCACATGCACACATCTTTTAAGTGCCCCCAGGGATGGTGACTCCACCACTTCCTGGGCACTCTGTCCCAGTGCTTAATAAAGACATTTTTCCTAATAGCCAACCTAGACTTCCTCTGGTGCAACCTGAGGCCATTTCCTCACATCCTATCACTTGCTACTGCCTCCTTTCAGGTAGTTGTAGGAAGTGATAAGATCCCTCACAATCCTTTTCTCTGAAAGCCTGGATTCAACCCTGGTTCAGGCTATGCCCACACTCAGCTCTCAGAACGCCACCTTTTTCACTCTGAAACTGAAGAGCAAAATGCAAATAGTGACTGAACAGCTGTCTGCGTCCCTGTCTGCTAGGACACTGCAAGTTTTTGCTGTGGGTGACCGTCAGGATGGGGCACTCAGCAAGACTCGTTCCTGCTCCTGCTCCTTTCTGCAGTGCAACCTCATCCCCACTGCCAGGAAAGTGTGGCAGCACCAGCATCACCATGGAGAAACAAGCTCCCTTGCAGAATGGCCTGGGTGACAGCAGGAATGCAGAGGCAAGCTTCTTCTGGGATGTAATTTGCCCTACTTGCTCTAATACGTGTGAACAACTTGGACTTAGATTGGGACCTCCCTTCTGCTCCAAGTTCCACACTGCAGCATGTCAGGCATGGTTAAGGTAAAGGAAGCTATCGAAATACAGGTAAAACAGTGCAGGAAAGGTAAAAAATGCTGATGACATCCCCCAGAACCGCAGCTGTCAGTGTGCAGAGATTTAGTGGTGCAGCAACCAGTGCCTGGTACCTGTTAGGGAAAACACCAAAGATGTGCTCAGAGCTGTAGCCCAGTTTGAGAGGTTTTGGGGGAGCTGAAGATGTCCAGCCCAAACCCAACCAAGCCCTGGCAGCATCAAACACCAAGATGAGGGAAAGTTGTTGGGAGAGGACCTTGTTCAGGTGAGAGAAGATTCCCTCCAGTGATGCCCAACCGGTAAAGATTTTGCTTGGAATAAATTATTCACTGGGAAGAGACAGCTTGTTTTTAGCCTGTTAAAATAATCCACACAACTGGTGACCACGGGCTTAACCCTGTCTCTCTAAAGACACCAGGCAGTCATCACAACAGCTCCCTGTCTCCTTCTCAAGGCCAGTGGTTTCTGACTTGTGTGGCATGGCCATCAACCTTGGATTAACCCAACCCTCCGGTGATGCACTGGCCACTCTTCAGCCAGAGTGACCATGAGAAAGTGTACAGAAGTGCGTCTGGGTCCAAATCCATCATGCTTGACTTAAGCTGGCAACAGGTAAGGTCTGCTTGCAGGCATACTGCTTCCAGCGAGAAAGGAACATCTCCAGGGCTTCCATGTAGAGAGATGTCCTGATCTCCTTCTCCCCCATTTTTTTCAAGGAAGCGCCTCTCCTCTCAAGACAGATAACAGCAATTATCAGGTTCATCAGCAATAAATCTGCCATCATGCAGCCCAGGGATCTCAAAATGCCAGTCTGCCCACTGGACCATTAAAGTCAATGGCTGTTCCTAACCTTTAAACATGAATAGAGGGTGCCCTGCATAATGGATTGGGGACTATCCATGGAAACCATCTGCCCAGTGGCTGCAGAAACGCTCACGTTGTTCTTTGAGGGAGTTTATTAGTCAGAGGCTAATGCTAAAAATACATCGCAAAGGGCTTTATTTAAAAACAAAGGCCAGTGCAAACCTGGTGAGAGAGAAACACGAGACCACATGCAAGCACCTCTGCCACCCAGGCTGGAGCTAAGCTGCAACCAGAGAGTCACTAACTTAATTTGAAAGGCAATGACATAATTCTGCATTAGCTTAATGGGACCCACAATTCAGAGAGAAAAGCCTGAATGTATGTAGTAATTAGCCAGACCCGTCAGAGTGCTAGATCTCAGTGCAAAAAATAATGACTCGACTTACTAAGGCGAGGTAAAAACAGACCCGCTGATGAGTCGGTTTCATGCTCTGCACTCCACTTTGGCTATGTTAGACCCCATTTTCTATTAAACAATATAATTCACCAAAACACCAAAGTGACTTAAGAGCTTGAAGTTTTCTGTTAATTGCTTGGACATCATTTCACAAGTGATTAACACCCTACACACTGCTCTCTCCCTGAAAGAGAGCTCCAATAAGCAGGAAAGCTCTGCAAGCTTTTAATTGCTACCTCCATCAGTTTTGAACTCTGCCTGGATCAACTTGAAACGACACATCCTGAAGGATGAGCCTGGAAATTGCTCTCTCCTCCCAGTCCTCATTACCAGCCAGGGAAGCAGATGCATCCTCAGAGGAGCTCTTCAAAGCACAGCCAGTATGTTCAAAGTTACCCGATGACTGCGGATGCACAGCTTCAGCCTCTGAAGCAGGTCTGACTTTCTTGAGATTGCTGCTGGGCAGCAACAGACAACACTGTTTCCATTACTTAGCTGGCTCGTAGTCAAAAGGCTTCCTGTATCAGAAACTACCACTGAAAGCTCAGTCTGGATGAGCTTCAGAGCATCTCCCAGGATGTCACGCAAGATTACCTTCCCTGGGCGCTTTCCTTGCTTACTTTCCAGACTGCAATCTGGGAGCACCTTGCTTGCATAACCTGTGCCAGCCCTCGTCTGAAACAGAGGCAACCCACCCTGCCCTGAAAAGAAGAAACTCCTTACAATCTGTGAAAGCAGTGAGGGACAACCTAAAACAAATCAAACCTGCAACTTCGAGTGTTTAAAAAGACAAAGAGAAAGGCAGGATGAAGCGGAACGTGACGCAAGTGTCTGTATTGAGCTCCGAAGGACTTGTCAGTCCGCAGCAGAGCAAAAGCTATAAAGCCAAAGAACTGGGATTTTTTTATCTAAAACACTAAACTCAGACTGTTTCAGTTTGCTTCTGTATAATGGTAAAATAAGCTTTTGTAGGAAGATCGAAGAGTTTGGACTTTGTTAAATGGCTACTTAATCTTGCTATTCACTACAGATAGAAATGGAAACCAGAAGAGAGATGTCAAGAGAAGGTTGAAAAGGTTACCAAAGTACCACTTAGAGGAGCAGAGGACAGAAGAACTGCTGTGTTTATGAATGCTACAGCAAAACTACTTCTATCTACATCCTTGGTACCCAGGAAAAGGACATTGCGCAGTGCTTAACTAAAACACACTTGCCTCATTTTAAGATGCACAAACAAGATTCAGATGCTGTGACCCTCTCAGAGGCACCATCCAGCAACGAGGTTGTTGTTTCTCTGTACTTTCCTGAGTGCAGAGAGATTATAAAGTCCAAGGTGGCCAATGCATCTAAACCTCATGCACCTAAACAACTGCTCTCCAGCTCATGTAAGAACATCTGCAGCATCTTCACAGCACATCACAGCATCTTCTGGCAGCCAGCCAGCCAGCATGAACACAAATAGGCTGGAGACAGACTATGAGCAACACTGGATTTATTCTTCTTTTCTGTAATTTGCTTTTTAGGCTGAAGTCATCCAGGGAAAGCAGGAAGGCTCCTGATTAATGTCCTTTTCTAGGTTGCCCTCATCAGTTGAGTGTTGCAGTTGAAAGGACTGTTGGCTTAACAGCTCAAATTTGAATTTCTAGGAAAAAAATGAACATGCTTTTCTGCTTGGCAGCACTGACGCAAGCCTGTACTGGGGGACAAAATCTGAGCTAACACCACATTTCCATTTGGATACTGCAACTCTCTGTCTTTCAATCTCTCTCTCCTGCAGACCTGATGAACATGGGGAACACTGCTTTTCACAGTACCAATGTCAAATGTTATTCCGACAGCAAGTACCTGGTACCTGACAGGGCCAAGATTCGTTTATTTTATCAGTTTGTGGTTGCAACAGCCTGTCCAGAGGGACTGGCAGCCTTCCTTACATTGCCTTGAGCTGCTGCACATCCAGCAGAAACTGGGCTGTCACCTTCTTTGTGGTATTCACCAAGGAATTGTCTTCATTCAGCTGGGCTGGAGCAGGATCCCACAGACACCAACATTGCTGCATTAGCCCAGCTGCAACCAAAAAAACCCTGTGGACTTCCAAGGTTACAAGTCTCAGACAAGATGGGGACACGTCAGGCAGAGAACCAGCCTTGTCCTTCCCCCACATATGTGATGCCAGGAACTTGTTGGGTTAGACCAAGCCAGGCAGTGACAAGAAAAGTAGTCTTTTATTTCAATTAATATTTCTTGGCATTAGGCAGATATTAAATAACACTGGAACACACAAGACTATTAACATATTGACAGCAAAAGGGAGGAGGTGTAGCCGAGTTAAGAACAGCAGTGCGAGTCACATCACCTTGGGGCACTCAAAAGCCATTTGATGCAGCAACCACCAGAAAGTAGGACTCCACTGAGAAATACAAAATGAGGATGAACTCCTTTCAGGTCTTTCATTAATACGGTAACATTGGAACAAGTGACAGTAAAAATGAACAAATATTTGCATTCAGGAATTAAACAAGAGTGAAATATCCACAAACTGTTAGTCATGCATTTTGTTTGGAACAGCAATTTGCTAATGCATAAATATCACCAAAAAAACCCCAATTTCCAAGATTTGAATAAATCACAACAACTAGAAGAAACAAAGCTCTATTTTATGCCTTAAATAGATGACCTAAATATTTTAAATTTTACTTCACCATATATATATATATAATTTATATATATATTAAAAGAAAGTAGAGACCATTAGATAAGTGCAAGCGATTTTCCTCAAAAAGAAAATTGTAACCATACCCAGGAAAGCTGCTTTTTATTTTCTTTTTTCCTTTTTTTTTAAACTTTCTACTCCATTCAGTCGACAATTTTTTACATAGTCATTCTGAAGCAAAGTAAAATATCTACTATCTGCTATGCTGCATAAAAGTCCTACCTAACATCTTCTCGGGAACTACTAGAGCATTGCCTTTCTTACGGCCTAAGTGAAGTGGTATCTCACCAGCAATCCGAACTCTTTTTGCAGCTGCTTGTAAACATACCCTTCCATTAATGTTTAAACGTGTAGAGTGAATCATAACATCGCAGGGAAGCAGAAACGGAGCTGCCAAAGGAGAGTTGCACTGGTGTTAGTGGGGGGAGCGAGGGCTGGTTCACTCAGACACACACACACGCGCGCGCGCGCGCGCACACACGATCTGGCAAAGGGGTCGTATCCGCAGAGTGCCAAGGGATGGTTGAGAAGGCATCCGTTTGCGAGCAAAGCTTGAAGGACACAAGCTGAGATTCTCTGTGCACACTGTCCACTTTAATCAGAATTGACTCGCACTGCTGGGGTCACACTGTAACAACCGCACGATGGAGGGATCACTCTTGGCACCTTTGATGAACTCCTCCAGTGACAGTTTACCTGAAAGGGAGGGAAAACAAGTGGAAATAACTCTTTTAAAGTCAGTTGCTGCTGCCATCATCACTGTAGTTTATAAAACCCTCTTCAGCAACATATGTACATTTAATCTATCACAAAAGCAGCAAGGGGAATTTAGTCCAATGCACAGCAGCCAAATCCTACTCAAGCCCTTAAGCCCACATGCATTTTTCTTCTGCAAAACAATCTAGCATAATAATTTGAGGGGGTTTTATTTAAAAATACAGTGCCAAATATAAAAACAACTGTTCTTGTATAGTTGGATGACTTTTGTCCAGAGCCAGACTAGGTAAGTTGTGTGACCATAAGGTACAGTACCTGAATGCATGTAGTTTTGAAACTGATCCTTATACTAGTGAGGTTTTTTAAACCTAAATCTCCCAAATCTCCCCACTTTGCCCTCTTGTTTGCTGTGACACGTAGGCCCAACCGTTGATTCCTTCTCCTGCATCAGGTGGGATGGGGCTCTGAGCAACCTAATGTAGTTGAAAACGTCCTTGCTTACTGCACGGGGAGTGGACCAGATGACCTTTGAAGGTCCCTTCTCACTTGCACCATTGTATGATTCTACAAGTCACTTGCTGTGTCCTGCCTTGGAGGCAAGATCTACTGCCATGTGTCACTCCTGAGTGATTCTAGTTTATACAACTTAGCTTTAGGATATGCAGAAGGGCCTAATGCTTCACTTTGACTGGGACAAGAGGAAACACACAAGCAGGCTGATAGGAAGATTTTTTTGAGCCCAAGGAAATGAGATGGTACAGATGGAGGGGTAACAACATGTCTGCTGTAAGGTAATTTATCAGGGGGCTCTGTAACTGGCTTGGGATCTGCTGCATCCCCCTGATGCACATGCCGCAATGGAGAGAACAATGCGGGAGCATGTGTGGCCATGTGTTTACATTCTGTAAACAGGCACAGGAAATAAGTATCTTGGACCCATGGGAGGTTTTGGGTTGAAGTACCCTACTGCATCCCTCAGCAGTGATGTCAAGCCTAGGAGTGCAGCCCTATCACAGACTCATAGAATTGTTTAGGTTGGATAAGACCTTCCAGATCATCCAGTTTAACCATTAACCTAACTGTAGCAAGCCCACCACTAAGCCACGAGTCCCCAAGCTCCATATCCACATGACTTTTAAACATTGTCTAGGGATGTTTATGTCTAGGGATGGTGATTCAGTTTCTCTGCTGTTTCCCACCGAAGTGCTCATCTCCTCCTGTTACACATACTATTTCTGCAGAACACCTACTAACACCAGCAGCCATTATCTTGAGAGCAATGGGAGCAAAACCTTGTATGTAGTTCATGTTACATGCAGAGAAAATAATCCAAAGATACTGGACTGTGTGGAGTTTCAGAGTAGCCTTTGCAGAAGGGAACTCTCTGTGAAAGGCTGGAGAATGACTACTCCCCTTCCAGCCCCCTGCAGCGAAAGTGTCTTATTTGCTCATCCCCTATTCAGCCTATTTGCTATGGACCAGAAATGCTCTCTGAGGCCAAGCAGAGAGCAGAGGCACCAGTGGTGGCACCTCTGCCCTCTATCCCCACTCCCCAAATGCCAGCATTTGCTTCTACCAGCGTCAGGCTACATAATCTCAATTTCTAGAGTCTACGAAGAGGTGCCGATAGAGATCCTACCATCGTTGTTCGTGTCCATCTGTCTGAAGATCTTGTCTGTTCGCTTCTCTGGAGTTGATTCATCTTCTGGCATTTTCATTACCGATGAAACCATTTTGTAGATTGCCTGAGCGTTAAAAAATTTAAGAAAAAGGAAAGCATGACCCAGATGTAAGGCACCAGGACTGAGAAGAAGCATTTAAGCCAGTACCAATATACACAGGCACCTGGCGCTGGCAGACAGCTGTGGGTCTTTGTAAATCAAAGCAAACAAGAATTTCTGACTGCAGCTTTTAAAATCCTTTTTTCCTGTATTCACTCATGCTTCAAAAGAAGCTCCCACACCGCTGGATCAGTTTAACTGAAAGTCAGGGTCTAGATTAATGTCTGATCAGATTCAGGAGGCAAAGGCATGAAATTCTCTGTTCTGTAACTGGGTTAAACCATCGCCTCTCTGGCTGGGTCTCCGTTACAGGTATGTGTGGGTGATGCTGTAAGGATTACAGGGGAATATAAGCGTATAGGGATAGAGCTAGCTTTTCTTTGTGGATGGGTAAGGAAACACATTTTCAGACTTACAAGAATGTGAATAAAGATGACATCTCTTTAGGAGATCCTGTGGAGGATCTACAGTCCTAGTCATCCTCCACTCAGCTGCGAGGACCAATGGCTGAGTGGGGCACTGGCTGGCTGGATCACATGCTTCCCAGTGCCCTTTGCAGTGCACTGGAGACATGCCCCAGTTGCAGAATGGAAGGCAAGCATCCCACTGCTGTGGCCTATCCCTGCAGAGAGTCCTCCCTGCACAGTCCTCTACATGGGCTACATGTCTCCAGCCTTCAGAAAATGAACACATGCTATGGCCATTCATTCTGAGCTCATGTTGACTCAGATGTGAAGTTCAAAAGAATTGATATTAACTAGGCCAGTAAAATTTGCATATAGGGTTTTTGATACCATTAACACCTCACTAAGAAATCCCCAGAGAGAGCTGCATGATTTTGGCTGCAGGCCAGATGCACAGTGCCCTGTTCATCTCTCATGCTTTATCTTCATTTGCACCTTATAGGTCCCACTATGGATGTCAGAGTCCTTTTAGGGGCCTTGGGCTCAGGACCCTCCCTGGGATAAGAGCAACCCAGCTCAGCACATTCCTCAGCTCCAGCTGTCTCAGGGTGAAGAGGTTGCAGTAACACGAATAAAACAAAGGCAGAACCTCACCTGCACTATTTCTAGCATTTCCCCGCGGCTGATGTACCCGTTGCCATCCAGGTCATACATACTAAACGCCCACTTCAGCTTCTGTTCTAGCTTGCCCCGAGAGGTGACACTCAGGGCAATGATGAATTCCCTAAAGTCAATCGTCCCGTCGCCATTGGTGTCGAAGGTGCGGAAGACATGCTCCGCAAACTTTGACGCATCGCCGTAGGGGAAGAAATTTGCGTAGATTTTTTTGAACTCTTCCACAGTCAAATGGCCCGTTGGGCAATCTTTTAGGAAGCCCTTGTACCACTCCTGCAGCTCGTGGTCTGTGAACTCGGTGTTCTCACGCAGGTCTTGAAGCACCTCGGGGCGCAGCTTGCTGTTCTGCTTCCCCATCCTCTTCTAGACGTGGATTCAGTGTCTGCAAAGCAAGAGACCATTCACCTGAGTTTTAGCCCCACTCAGGAAAGGGGCCAGGGGAAAGCAGAGCCCTGTTGGAAGCACAGACACTACCCAATTCAAGGTGACAAGAGAAGAAAAAGGATTCCATGAATCACTGGGAATATCTCTCATTTCATCTGGCCTCACATCCTCTCTTGGCTATCTCAGTTACTAGCACACTGTGGAGGGGCAAGAGAAGGCAGTTTAGGAGGGCCTATTGGGAAATACTATCCTTTATTATTAATGCTTGTTATTTGGGACACTGTAAACCTCATGATGCTATTTCCGTACTACAGTCCCACTCTATTATATCCAGTTTGCGGTACCCAGGTCTGGATCCCAACTCCTGACAGATGCTAACCAGCTGATCTGCTGCAACGACAGTGTGTGACGAGACAGCAGAAGCAATGGCAAATAAAATCCAACTATCCAAAAGTGAAAGTAAAGAGGGACACAGCAAGTGGCAGGAAGGGCAGGTGGCTCCACGCCAGCTGCACTGGCATCACACAAATGCTGTTTGAAACCTCTGGCTTATGGGGGACCTCTTCCCTCCTCCAGTGCAGCAGCATTGGCGCAGGGCACCTCATCCTTTTCAGCAGATCTCAACCCTCCTCCTCCTGAGATAGGCAGAGAAAAGGAGCTTTAAGCAATATATTTGCAAAGCAACTCCTTCCAGCTTTATTTGGGTTTATACTTTTAGATAAGCTTACCACTAAGTTCAGTATTCTCCAGTGTGGGCAACAGAATTTTATCAGGATTTCAGGATGGAGATGGCTCTGTTGCCTTCTTTGTAGTGCCTGTGATACATAGGTAGCTGTGCAGGTGAGACTGCCCAGCAGCAGGAAAGCTCCTTCAACAAAGTGAAGTGTCAATCTCCACTTAGGAAACAACAGGAGAAAAAGGTACTGTGATGTGTATTTGGCTTTTATCCCTTTCAGCCTGTCACAGCTTCTCAGCAACACTGAACGGAGCTGCCAAGCTCCTCCTTGAGTATCAAGAGGCTATTCACAAGCTTTGCGCAGAGTCACTTCCAAACCCCTGTGACTAGTCTCGCATAAATGTCATTTTCCTGCATAGCCCACCGTGTCCCTGCTCGGATTGCTCACAGACAGTGCAGAAGGGAGGGTAGTGACAGCCCAACACCACACAGCTACTTGAAAACTGCAAGAGCTGAGCAGGAAAACATGCAGAGACCAGGAAAAACATAATGAGCTGAGCACTGTCTGGAGAGTAAAAATCCCAGGCATGCAGAAGAATCTAAAAAAACCTTAAATGTTAAAAGTCAGCAAAAAATAATCTGTTCGACAGCAGAGAGATCTTCAACAGCTGAATTTAAGCTTGTTTCATTTGAACTCCACTTAGGCTCTGTGACACTTCAGCAATGTAAAAAATTCACATCCTGCTCTGAGGCTTAAAGCACAGAGACAAAACTCAGCCAGCTGTTCATTAGTTCAATGCACTGGGCTCAACAGCAAACTGTCCTGCCATATGCACTCCTGCTTTCTAGAAAAGCCAACAATATTGCAGCTCGGAAGCTTCTCTTTTGTCCGTCATATTGCAGAGTTTTCTCCAGGCGCCTTACATACCTCTACTTACTCACAAGATGCAGGGGTGCTACAGCTCCCAGTCACTGCCACAATCAGCCCTAGCAGAACACTGAGCTGCCTTCCAGTTAAACCACTAGCTCCCAGATGCTCCTGATGCTTTTTCATCCTTGAATCTCCCCTGCTCCAGATATTCATTCTTGCAGTGCTGAGGGCAGAAAACAGAATATTCTACTCTGTTGCAGTTAATTTGCAGAAAACAGTGGCTTGGAGCAAATAAAAGAAGGAGCACAATCAATCCGTTAAGAGCAGAAATCATAACACTGTGTTTCTGCCTTTGGGCCCCATTGCTCAGTGATTCACTCTGGTTTCATGAGTCCCTGTCTCACTGGAGCTGTCTCAGACATCCAGAGGAGAAGGGTGAGAGGAGCATCAGAGACCACTTAATGAAGAAGCTGGACTTGAAACATAAACAAGCTCAGCTTTAATCATGGGCAGGGTTGGGGAACAGTGAGGTAAAACTCCCAATTGGCATTTCAAAGAGGCTTGAAAAGGAATGCCACTTCTCCCTGTATTATTCCCATTCCCTTAAAAAAGAGGCCCCTAGACAACAGAGAGGTAAGATCTTAAAATCCATTTATTAGATTTCACTACTCTACTAGTGGGAAGTTATTTGGATGGCTGCTCATTTAATATCAGCTTAAAAAGCTTTACATTCAAGTAGACTTTGCAGTCAACAAACCACAGGTCATTTCAATCCTTCCTCCTCTTTTACATTGTTTTGTATCAGAAAAGTAACATCCTTCCTGCACAAGAGTTTTCTGAAAGGCTTCATAATGCGTTCACCCCAAAGGTAACCCTGCAGTTGTTGTAACCAATTTGTTAAGAATAATTAAATAACTATCATTAACATTAATTTATTAAGGACTATCTGAAAAAGCCAGCTTTGATGTGAATTGTGTTGCAGGTAGCTCCTCCAAAATGAAATGCCTAAATGTCTCATTAATCATTACAGCAGCCCCTGCTGCTGGCATCCAGCTCACATTTAATTCAATTGCTATAAAATGCTTTCATCAAATCACTTCTCAGAGGCTCAGCAGCTGATTTAGCCACAAGACCACTTAAAGGATGGCTGCTAATGGAAATCACAGGGAGTGGGTCTCGGATGCTCAGGTCAGTGCTGTGATTAGGCCTATGGGATGGCTTCTTAATGAGCCTCTACCAGCCAAATCACCCACTGCAGTAGGCGTAGAAGGGAAGGGAGGAGAGACATCCCTGCATTCAGTGTTGTCTCTAGCAGGCAGCACAGCCTGCCTGTCCCTCACTTTCCACCATGGCAGGGTGAGATCCAGGGAAGCAGTGCCTTGTATGTTGCAGGGAGGGCTGTCCCTGCTAAGCTCAATGAGCAAAAGTGCTTGGAGCATCGAGCACTAACATGGCAGTAACAAAAATAATCACATGAACGCCCTTGAGGCAATCAGTCAAGGAAAAGCTTGGAAGTGTAATTGCAGACTGGTAGATGTCACAATTATCTCCTTGCTCACGGGAGTGATGCCCAGTCGTGCTCAAACAGGGGGAAATGCAGATGCATTTTTGTTCCAGTTCACACCAAAGTTTTTGTTATAATTATGCAGTGGTGCTGCCTGCCTGCAAAAAGCACCATCCATCCAGGCTAGAAACTGCGATGCCAGAGAACTCCTACCTGAATATATCCTCTGTCCCTTGAGGCTCACGAAAAATAAGCAATAATCTCATAGCAGAATCCTAGTGAAGAAACAAAAAAATATTTTACTGAGGCCAAGACACACAGGGGTTATGCAGTGCCCTGATGAGCCGCTGTAGGGAACTCTGAGACAGCTGAAGTAGCAATTCTATGTTTTTACCAATAGATGGACTGGTTCACAGCAGCCACACACTGGAATATTTGAAATTCTTGTAACAAAGCTCAGTGCATCCTGCTTTTACATGAATTCCCCATCAGCCACCAGTGACTGCAGGTAAAGAGTTCTCTGAGCATGTAACCCAGGAAGCCAGGATGAACCTGGCTTTTTCACAGCAAACCTTCTGAAGGCAAAATGCCCTTGAACTGAGCTCCTGATGGGATCCTCTTAGTGCATCAGTTACAGCTGCAAAAGGAAGAATGATTCTCCAGAGATACCTTTCCCTGTGCAACCCCCCTTGGATACTGATTTGGTGTTAATAAAAAGAGGAAGACTGATGAAATGCCTGTCTGTAGGACAGAGATGTTCTCCAGCAGTGAAAGACTGCACAGACAAATAGAATAAATAGTCTTTGTATTATCTGAGTTCTCTGCTTTGCAGGAGGAACTCTAGCACTATTTATCTCACACAGGGATCGCTTATAAAATGGAACAAGCATATCTAAGATCTGTTATGGTCCTGGAGCTCTAAGGCAGGGCCACTGAGACTGCAGGAGCCCAAAGCAAACAAATAGCATAAACCAGATACTGCTTTAAGATGGTCAGAAACGCAAGAACCATTCATTACCACAGGGATGGAAGATTTTTTTGTTAAAGCACCTAAAGCAGCAGATCCACCTCTGATGCTCTCTGCTTTGGGGTGCAAAACAACAGAAGAACAGACTTAGCCCAAAGAGGCCTTGTGAGCATCATGTCAAAAACGGCTTTGCTTGGAACAGTTTTACTAACAGTGATGGTGGTCAAACACTGGCATAGGTTGCCTAGAGAAACTGTGAAGTCTTCATCCTTGGAAATAGTGAAAATCCAACTGAACATGGTCCTGGGCAACCTGCTCTAGCTGCTCCTGCTTGACTACAGGGTGGAACGGGCAATTTCAAGAGGTTCCTGACACTCATAACACTCCCGTGAAATAGTCTCAATGTCTCAATGTCTTTTTTCCTATAGCCAGTTGACGATGAGAGCGATGAGGAAATTTATCAACTGTAGTGCCTTGTTCTGAGGCTGTATTTTTAAAAGTTTGATTCTTGCCCTAAAGAACATCCCCTCCCCCCAAAAAAAAACCCACCCCCACACACAGATAGTCCAAATAAAAGCCTCAACCACATCTGTGCTGCCGCACTTTAGGAACACACTTGTGGGAAAAATGTTTCGGGTTCTGGCAGCACCAGCGATCAGAACTCAGTCAGTGCACAGAGGCATTTAAGATTCCAGCCCTGTGGGTCAAGCTGCAAGAGGGAAACTGGGCACCTCAACTAGAAACAAACGCCTAGCAGATAATGTAACAAATTGCCTGCAAAATGGGATTATAATGACATCCTCTGACCATGCTTTGCCCAGGGCCAGTCAACTGGTCTGGTTTGAACTGGGAGGGGAAATGTGCAATTACATGGGCCTGGGCCAGAAAATGAACTGTGGAGTAAAGAGCAGATTCTGTTACACGTTATAACATCAGTATCCTAAGCAACGAGCATTGCAGTTGAGAAGGCACAGGATACACAAGCATGTTGCTATAGATATGTGGTCCTGCTGGCTAAATTTGTGTGAAGTTTCTTTCCTGCCCTGACGCAAAAGCAGCGCCCAACACTTGAGTAACACCTAGTGCAGAGCCCACATTGTCTGCCTGCGCTGTGGACTGGGACCAAAATAAAAGTAACACGTTTTGGTAAAGTTTGATGCGCAGCGAGGAATATCTTCAGCTTTTGAAAAATCAGTAATATAAACAGTGAGACAAAAGAGAAACCACAATTGATAACACAGTGAAAAATTCAAACCCTGCAGAAACCCTGCACGGTTGGAGCTGTGACAGGCTAGCAGCAAGAGGAGCTGAAGCTCCTGTCTCTGATGCCCTCAGGGAAACAGAAAGAGAAACAAAACCTGACAAGCGAAGAACAAACCATACTAAGTAAAGAAATGGGATTTTTAAATTTTTAATTTTACATGACTAATCGTACTTTTATTTAAGTACAATTACTTACAACTTATTTTCAAGTTAAATAACTTTTAGATCATTAAAAAGAAGTGGGTGAAGGGAAAGAACCACTCCACATCAAGCACTTTTTAAATTCCAGAAATTCAGTGATGACTCAGGTGTGTGTATGGAGTGTCCTTCCAAAAGCCAGTGAGTTTGGAACAGACCTTGGAGCCACCTTGCTTTGTAAGTTTATTCATAACATGCACTGAGCTGTATGGTCTTGAAAACCTAAGTCTAAGTGTGGGATGAAAACCCATTATAGATAACCACTTACCCCCAGCTCACCGAAGAAAGATATAATTACAAAGGCTCGAATCCTGCAAATAATAATGTGACAGGAATATATCCAGGCTGGCATATTAATTTCCTGGAGTCAGCCGAAGGACTGAAACCGAAGAAATTCACTTACAGGTTTCTGGATTGTTCCTGTCTATTGAAGTCACTTTACTTGGGACTGTATTCCTGATTATTTAGAAAGAAAAATCCGTTAGTCTCTGACATTGAGCATCGATGCGTTAACCTGAGAACTATTTTATGTTTGCATCGTTCATGTGCAGTAGAGAGGCCTCTGCGGATGACCCTTCCCAGCCTTCCCACTCACTGCAAGGAGCTGAGGTACACTGATACCCACTGCACATGCCAGCACAGACCTCTTCACTGAGAGCTTGCTATGGAGGGCACACTTACATGGTCAATGCAGAGAAACAAAAAACCACACAACACCCCCAAACAATCACAGAATGCTGCTAATGAGGAAAAAATGAGACCTGTGTTGGGACCGGAAAAGCATCAGTTCCTCAGTGGAGCCCTCCACAATGTTCTCCAGCTCAGGGAGGATAGTGTGTCATGGTAAAGGGAAAACATTCCCACTACAATAAGGAAAGCACAGAAATATTTGGAGTAAATTAGGAAATTGGATCAGTTTGTGTGGGCGCAGATTGGTCAACAATTCAGAGTGTGATTGCATAAAGGAAAAGAAAATCATGAGTGGATTTTCCTCATCTCCTCCCTTTGCCCCTTTATTTTTGTTACCAAAACCAAGGGGAAAGCAGCCAGCCCTATTCTGTCCTCAGATGCTGTGCAAAGTTGGCAAGACTTAAAAAAAAAAAGGAAAGAAAGAGAGAGCACAGTTTGTTTACACAGTACTGCAGAACTAGGAAAACATGTCAGCACAACGTCTGGGCACACAAGGTCTTCCTCAGAGAAGGCTGGGCTGTGTGAGGAAAAACCCACATGTTCACTGAAAATACCACTGTGATCTACAATTTTAAATAAAGATCTGTCAGTGCAGGCCTGCAGGACAGAGGAAGGTGCCTGACAGAAACTGGCGAGTCAGGCAGGACTCTGCAGCCTTTTGGAAAAAGGGAAATGGCAAAAATCAGCACAAAGCATGGGATTTTAATTATATTAAACCCACAGAATTATCACTCTTTGGCCTGTGTTGTCATTAGATTAATTGATGAATAAAGGAATAATTACTGAGCTGGGAGAAGAGTTAGCCAAAATACAGCAGCACTGAGAGCCAGACAGCAGCACCTGAGCAAACCCCACAGTATCCTGTGGAGAAGATGGAGAGTTTGGGGAGCCTCCTAACTTGCTAAAGAAAAAGCAACAGATGACAAGCAGCCATCAGAGGCTGCTCTGCAAGACCATCCTCACTGCTAATGATGCCTACAAAAAAAAGGGAAGGATCTGACTTTCATTCTTTCCCAGCTACAGATGCTGTGCTGAGTTGAGTTTGAGGAATTGAAGGGACTTCAGGGTAGCTAATATGAAACAGGGAAGACAGGACAGTCGAGTTGAGTTTGTTCTCAAAGAGTGAAAAGAAAGTGGGGATTTTTTTAGGACAGTAGTTAGCAAATGTACGCTTAGCAAAAAGATGTTCAAACACATGGCTTTACCTCTCACAAAAATTTAACCAACATTTATTTAGATGCTTAATTAAACACTGAAACACTGAGGGAAGGGAATCAATCAGAAGAGACAGACTGCCACCAACACTTCGAGGAAACTGGTTCTGCTGGAGGTAGCAATTCAAGCAGCAGCAGACCAGACCTTCTGTTGGGAAGAATGAGCCCAGTGTCTTTACTAGCTGAGGATATTACTCGAGTCTCAGTGCACGCAACTGTACTCACCTTACAGGGAGTTTTAAAAAATGTATTTTTAAAATCAAGGAGCCAAAAGTGCAGAGACTACTACCACATGCAGGAAAGCAGCATGTATCTTAGACAAGAGCATCATGTGAGGAATGTAATGTGAGGTTCACACCCAGCTTAGTATCAGGGTAACCACAAGCCTTCAGGGTTACAGAACACAACACAAAATACCTTGTACTGAATTATAACAAGATCTGTGAGGGGATGCAGACACCAATCCAGTGCAACATCCCACTATCCTAGGATGGCAAAGTCTTCCCACACCAAGACAACCCCAGGCTGATGGCTCCCCGTAGGCAATGTTTTTGCTCAAGATAGCGCCTTCAGTGGTGTGAACCTAAGAACCAGTGGTAGCAGAGATGAGCAGATTGTTGTCACTCCTCTTAGGTGGATCCTGAACACAAACCACCATTCTCTACAGCCATTGCAGAGATGAAGACATCCTTGCTTGATCAGCAGTGATAGGACAGACCATCTCCCTGGCCATGCATGATGCTCAGTGATAACCTCTTTACTTTTACTTCAGTTTAAATCATTAACAAATAAGATAAAATCTTCAGAAAACAGAAGACATGGCATCATTTTGTAAGTAGTTCCTACAAAATCAGTACAAAACGGGCAACGCCCCTTCCCTGAGCTGTTAAGGACTTCACTTTCTGGACTCTCCCAGCAACTCAGTCCTAGGCAAGCAGATGCTAATGCAGCACCTCCAGTCTCAGCCCACTGGCTAAGTAGTTGCAGCTTTCACTACTGCTGAGCACTCAACAGTACAATTTGCTTTTAAGTGCTTTCACTATAAATTATGCATCAGAGCAGTGACTGTCTGCCTCAGAGAAAGGGAGTGCTCCATATGAGAGGAGATAGTTACACTCACCCTGACCCTAACATATGCTGACTTTTTTAGGGACATCAAGAAAAGTGCTATGAAAACCCTTTTTTCTCCTCTGGCATTTCTGCACAGCATTAAACACTCAAATGCAAATCACCTTGGAAGCAAACCATGCAATCAGCACTCAAGACATCACTTTTTTCATTAACTTCCACCGCAGGGCTCCATCTCCAACAATATTCACACCAAATGTGCTTTTCTGAGCGCTGTAGGTGAGGGCTGCCTGGAGCTGAGCTGAGTGAGACAGCAAATGAAAAATCAATTCATGCTTCATTACATTTAAGTGATGGCAGCAGTGGCCAAAATTTCCTCCCTGACTTGATACAGAAGCAGGAAGAAGATGCAACGGTTTTGAAGCAGGATGCACCCCAACAGGCGTGGGATGAGAAGAACTGACCTCCACGTGAGACCACACACGGGACACATCCCGTCTCACTGTATCAGTGAAGGGCTCGACTGGAAAAACAGGAAATGAGTGTCTTCTCTTCACAGCAATGTTGAAGGTAGGCATTGATGCACGGAGAAGGGGACAGGGAGGAAAACCTAATCCTGATACCACCCTTAAAATCTCTTTTAGATAGCACTATCTTTATGAACTTTGTTTTAGCAAAGGTAAAATAAAGTGCACCTAACCAGTAAGGTTTTAATATATCAGGCCATGAACAGGTAAGTTCTTCTGGGTCTGGCCACACCAGGGTACTGACCTCAGTCACTTTTTAAATTTTTTCACTTACTACTCTAGTCTCTGAAAAGACCCTAAGCTATGCCTGACTTCAGCTCCAAGTCAGTTCCACTCTGACAAAGCTATAGAAAATCCCACTAAAGCGAACACTTTCACCAGCTTTAGTATCTTTCACCAACCAAGATCCATGCTAGCCACCAGGCTGACTTCTTTTTTCCAGCCTCCCTTCTCCAAGTATGCCACATCTGTTTTCCTGGAAAATTCCAGCAACTTTTCTGCACGAGGAGTAGATATCCTGTGCAAGAAATCACGTCAACAAGACCTTTCCAGAAGTGCAACATTTGTGTAGCGTCAACAAAATAATTTATAATTTATTTTTTCCTCTTGAGAAAAACAGGAAAAAAGCGTTTAGAGGATATAGCAGTGGTTAAAAGGAGGACTATGCTGGCAGGGGATGGTGCTCTAATTGAAAGCTTCTGAGGTGATACCTCCTCCTGCAGTGTGCAGACACCACCTTTCAGCACACAACAGCGACGCCACTTCCCTTTGCCTTGAAACCTGCTAACAGCTTTATGCTGGCAGTATGTATGTTGAAAAGGAAAGGGCAGCACATGTACCAGCAACACAGTTAGGGAAGTCAGTTCCAAAACTCATGTAGATGTTTGAAGTCATACTGGCATCGGGAAAGGGCTTCTAGACAGGGGAAGGTGAAGCTTTATCTGCTCAGCTGAAGGCAGTCTGAAACATGTAGGCATCAAGCAGATCATACAGCTAATGCTCCGCCCTGGCTGAGCCTCCTGTTCAGTCTCGTCTCTCTCCTCTTTGCAAACATGGGTACAATCCTGCTGCTGGACTTAGTTCTGAGCTATACCTAGCTCAACAGGAATAGCCCCACACTTCCCACCTGTGCTCTGAAGAGAGCGGACAGTAGGTTAAAGGCATTCCACATAGCTACGTTCACGTGGTTAGCACAGTTTTAGCTTTTTTTGGTTTAGCCTTTTTTTTACAATAAAACAAAGCACCAAGAATAAATCTGCCTCCCAAAAGAAGTTCGGCCCCCGTATTTCCTCTCTGCGGCAGTAACATTCCCACATGCAGCGGCAGGGTGAACGGACAGGCATTTACATAGCACACAGCCCAGCCCTGGGCAGCACTTCGTGGTATTTTAGTGCCAAAACTTTCAGTTTTGGAAAAGGAAAGCAACTGCAGCTGAGGATGACCCTGCTGAACGATGACACATTGACCAGGCGTGCTGGGTTTTGGAGACACTCCAACCAGGGTGGGACTGTAAGGAAGCAGACAAAAGCTTTGGATAGAGATCTATGGGGAGGAAGCACTTCCTACTTCCTATACTGCACAGAAAGAACAAGGGCTTTAAATAACCATCCTCCCAAGCTGTGCTGGAAACCAAAAGGGTTGCTGCTCCAATGAAGCCCTATCTGGGGCTCAGATATAGGTTGCAGGGGGTCTCCCCCATCGGATGTGGCCACCTTGCTGCAATTCCAACTGCACTGGAGGGAAAGGGAAGTCTGGGTTACCTACAGTCCCACTGTGACTGACACCACCCATACAAGAAAGCCTGTGGAAAGACTTGGATAGGGCTCTCAGCTCCTTCATCAAAGGTACAGAGACACACTTGTCCCCCAAGAACATGTTTTGCTGAAAAAGGACAATGAAGAAGCATCTCAACATCATGCTATTTCTTAGCTCTTTCCTGCAAGGCTGCAGCAGCCCCTTCATTTTGACAGATGGGGATATCAGATTGCTCCATCCATCCCAGCACCTTCCCCTCCTCCCACACCTCTGCAGCCATGCTGGACCTTCCCCCCTTGACTTCCCTGTGCCTCTTGCATAGTCCCGTGTGTAGACCATGAACACTGGAGCCAGGACAAGCTGCAGGTTGGATGGACAACGGTGTTGATAAGCATTACTGTAAAAACCCCATTCCTAATGAATACTGATGGAATATCAACTTTGCTTGGATGCAACAAAGTCAGATCCTAAACACAGTAACAGATATTTGCAGACCTCACAGACATTTTCTCTGAACAGTACTGCATCAGTTATGTTATCTGTCCAGTTAATGTACACATTCAGTTGTCACACCTCTCACTTCTCCTGTTCTTAACTCTGAGTGTTGGCCAGCTAGAGGAAGCCCATTTGTTGTTTCTCAACCTATCCTTAAGTTGCTGGAGCATCGTCTGCCAATAGAGGGAGATTTGTACTAAGCCAAAGTTGCTTAAATCTGCATCTCAGACATTTTTAATAGGCTGGAAGAACTAATGATGGAAAGCAAGGGAGATGAGGAAGGAAACCACAGGTTTGGAAAACGTTAGGCTAGACAGATTAAGAAGCAACGTGAAAAAATATATATTGCAAATGATATTCGCAAAAAAAAAGTGAAGGTTCAGGCAAGCTGGAAAGAACCAAGCCTTGCATACATTTCTGCTCCAGTCTGGTAAGATATAGCATTGCTTTGAAATAGGATTGAATAAGCAACCTTCACCTTCCTTGAGGAAAAAATGAGTTCATTTTGCATTGCTTTGCACAAAGCAATTACCCACTGGTTTGAAACAGGTATCTGTGGTTTTGACCTGCTGAGACAGACATTAAAACTGTGCTTGGTCCAAAACTGGAAGAGACAAAGTTATCAGCTCCTCCCCATTTTTATAAGGGACTGACAGAGTCAAAACTATTTCTCACAGCATTACCTGCCAGGTACTGCACCTGTAACATACTCCTGGTATAAACTCCTGGGATATTTCTATTCATTTGTACTATGATGATATTGTAAGCACTTGGCTAAGAGGATGGGTTTGTTGGGCTGATATTTGACTGTGCAGTAAGAAAAAGTCCACAGCGACACTGAATTTGCAGCCAGGAGTGAGAAGGACAAACTTGCCTGAGTGCCAACATAGAGAGGCTGTATATCCACCATGGATGAGCATGCACTGGAGTGAAGATGCTGAGTGAAAACATTCCTGTAAACTCAATTTGGCTATCACAGGTTATTTCTCTTGATGATCAAGTCATCTCGATGTCCTATAAGCTTCCATTACTCAGCTTTGTCTTAATGGCTTCCGTACAGAGCTCTGCCAGGGTAGATGTATCTCAATATACTTGCACTTTGGTGCAGTCAATACTAATTATCTTCAATATTCCTTAAGAAGAAAGGTTTCTCTTGGAAACGCTGTGTTCAGGCCCTGATATGGTAAATGTACGCTGACTTTCTTTCTGATGTCCATCATGAAAGCCAGGCAGGCTTTGCTCCCACCACCCCAGTCACACGGCTCCTACCTCAACCAGCTCAAAATCACCTTCTAACTTCCAGCTTGAACGTGTTGATGACCACATTTGCTCTGGTCCCTACTGTGTCTTCTCTAGAACTTCTTTTACCACTTACATGGATAAAGAGCCATCACTCCTACATCAGCCTAGCTTAACTGACCACACGTTTCTCTCCCCCTCTCAGACACACATTTTTTCTTTCCCTGTGCTAACCCTCTGCAGTTAACGCAGGGACAACCTCCTGACTTCTGGACACCAGGACTGCATACGCCACCCTGGCTGAGGTCTCACCTTGAAATAAAGCTTCCCTGTCTGCACTGGGAACTCATCCAAGAAGGGGATTTGTATTTTCACCTTCATGCCTTGGGTCAACCTATGTTCAGTTATGCCTACGTTCTCTATGTTTCCAGATGAGCAGCTTCTTCCTTACTCAGAGACTGCTTTTTCTGTTAATGCCATCTCCAGGGTTATCCAGCTCTCTCAGAACCATGTCCTGATCTCCTTTTGCACTGATGACATGTGGTGGTGTCATGGCTAATCTGTTTTGTGCACTCCCAAGGGTGGAGCTTCAAACACCATCCTCTGAGAAGGTCTACTGAAAGAGATGTGAAACTTGGTAGAAAAACAATGGTAAGAAATAAGTGATCTGACATGTATGACATGATCACATCTCCACATGTAAAACCCAGTGGTGCAAGCTACATAAGGATTTTCCAGTTTCTTCTCTATCTACAAGTGTCAGGCAACTTCTACTGCTCATCCTGTGTGAGAACAGGGAATAATGGCATTTATAAACAAAACAGCAGGCTTGTACAAACCCAACCAAATCTAACCACAGCCTTTACTAGGGGAGGCTGCAGTCACTCTCTATTTGCTGTTCAATAGGTTCTGTGTACTAGAAAACATTGTCAGCAAGTGCAGTTTCTTCTATTTGCTCCACAACAAAGGGCTTTTTTCCTCCTAATGGGGGCGATTCAGAGCCGGCACATGCAAGGAACAGCTGTAACTAACAGAAAGGCCATTGGGCAGTTAGTTGGCCCTAAAAATAAAATTTAAAAGCCCCACCCTTTACTAGAGCAGTGAAAAAGGTGACTGACAGGTTCCCTGGACTGGGTCACTGTGCAAGCAAATGGATGGGGAGAAGCCATGTGAAAATACCACGAGTTTGCCAAACCTGTAGGCTATCCCATAAGAGTGTTCGATGTATTTCTGGGTAGGCAGGTAGCTTTATCCAAGTGCAAGACCACTCAGCTTGGCATTCACCCTGATGGCCCATCACCACTGACAGGCAAGTCTTGAAAATCCTTCAAAGCCCTACATGTCTTGACACACCACTAAATGAGGTTTGTGCATGCATAAATCCCACATACTTTCCCTACAAAAAGCAACTGATTCTCAACTGAAACTGCTCTTTCCATCAAGATGTTTGTCCAGGCAGCACTATGGAGCAGTGGAGGCTCATGGCAGGCAGAGATTACCTTATTACCCAACAAAGCACCATTCTTTACCCACAGAGAATGATAAATCATGTTTTCTGACACTGCAGTTACAGTTAGTGTTTGCAAGCCTGCAGCTTTCCTAGAGAAAACCATAGCCTGCACATATTCCAGGCCACAACACACTTAACACAAGTAGCCTGGTTTCACACATCTGCACAAGAGGTGGGGGCCGCTGTTTCTCTTCTAAATTGGTACACGTTAACCAGTGGCAAAGCCTGCTGCTCCAGCTCTGTGAGGGGGATCACATCTGCTGGCAGCTGTCCCAGCCCAAAGGCAGGATGTTAGAGGGCTCCCCGCTGCGATGCACTGGAGTGGCAGCTGAGATCTGGCCTCTGTTGTGCCAGGCACCATGCACAGGGCTACAAAGAGCCTGTCACTGTGCCAAAGAGTGGATCATTTAAGTAGAAAGGCAGCTGATGGGGCTTCCCTGCTTTGCCAAGCAGCCAGCTGGAGAAACACAATCTTGCAGTGATGAGGTTGAGGGCCCTTTCAAATAATTCCTGGGCAGGTCCAAGGAGAGGGGCTGAGGATAAAGAAGAGCTGCCTGATAAATGATGACATTTGTGAAGCCTAAAAAAAGTCTGCTAACTCTCCTCTGGAAGGACCAGGATGGATCTTTTTCCTACCATTGTCTCCAAGCCCATAAAATGCCATTACATTTACCCTGCAAATATTAGATATCTCGTGTCTTAAACTTGGATTACATTCTTCCACTCAGGCACAGGCATTTTACTTAGGTTCTTCAAGCAGCAGTGCCAACAGTTGTTCAAGTACAGTATAAACACCAGCCTTTGCCAGTTAACAAACATAGATTTTGGCACCAGATCTCACCAGAATAATCACAGCATTACAGAATTACTTATTACCCAGGCCAACCCCTCTGCCATGGCCAGGGACATCTTTCACTAGATCATGTTGCTCAAAGTCTAATCCAACCTGGCCTTGAAAGCTTCAAGGGATGGGCCTTCTGTGGCCTCTCTGGACAATCTTTGCCAGTGTCTCACCATCCTCTGTGTCCAATCTAAACCTACATTCTTTCAGTCTAAAGCCATTGCTACTTGACCTTGTCACTACAGATGGTTTTCTCCTTCTTTATAGGCCCTCTTTATATATTGAAAGGACACAGTAAGACTCCCTAGTCTTCTCTTCACCAGGCTGAACAACCCCAACTCTCTCAGCCTGTCCTCATAGCAGAGGTGTCTCAGCCCTCTGATAATTTTCACAGCCTTGTTTGGATGTGCTTCAACAGGTTGAGGACTCTGGAACTGTATGCAGAGCTCCATGAGGGATTTCACTAGATAGTAGCGGAGAAGAGTCACCTTTCATTGACCTGTTGCCTACATTTCTTGTACAACCCCAGGCACAATTGATGTTCTGGGCTTTGAGTGCCCATCACTAGCTCATGCCCAGTATTTCATCCACCAGTATCTCAATCCATTCATTCCTCAGCTTATATTGATACTGGGGGCTGCCTGACCCAGGTGCAGGAATTTACACTTAGTCTTGTGGAATTTCGTTAAGGTTCACACAGGTCCATTCTTCTAGCCAGACGACATCCCTTCCCTCAAACACATTAACTACGCCACTCTGCTTATTGAATATTGTGTTCAATTCTGGTTCCTTCACTACAAGAAGGACACTGACATCCTGGAGTGTGTCCAGAGAAGTGCAATGAGGCTTGTGAAGAGTCTGGAGCACAATTCGTATGAGGAGTGTAAAAGGGGAGATCGTATGGCTCTCTATTTATTACCTGAAAGGAGGCTGAACTGAGGAGGGGGATCATCTCTTTTCCCTGGTTGTAAGTGATAGGACCAGAGGAAATGGCTGTAAGCTGCATCAGGAGAGGTTCAGGTTAGATGTTAGGAAGAATTTCATCATTGAGAGGATCATGGGGCAGGGAAATAGGCTGTCCAGGTCAGTGGTAGAGACACCAACCCTTGAGGTATTCAAATGACTTATGGACCTGATTCTTAGGGACATGTTTTAGTGGTGACCTGGCAGTGCTGAAGGTTGGACTTGATGATCTTAAAGGTCTCTTCCAATCAAAGATATTCTGTCATTCTGTATGATCAGTGAAGTGGCCGAGGGAGCACTCAGTGCTACTATCTGTGTTGGTAATAAGTTAAAATACATGACAACACCTCATAGGGAAACACCCAGTTGGGGATACCAGCACGGAACAAGCAATCCTACACGTGTGACTGAAGAGGCAAGTAGCACCACAATTTCTAGAAACTCCATTTCCATGCTTTATTTTTTTGTATTTAGCAAATGAAAACCCTAAGTGACAAACTGAAAGCTCAGTTGTGCTAACTGAAGCTAAATAAATTAGCTACTCAGATCACTAAAACAATTAAGAGCTGTTTTACTTTCTTCTGTTTTTCTAGTAATCTCTCTACACTTCTCTCAGTCTGCTAAAGTATTTAAAGAATAAATCCATGCCTCTTTCAGTTTCTGAACAGAGAAAGAAACATGAATTCACAAGCTATCTGGGTTCTTTTAAACAGGAATTATTATTCTCCATATGCATTCAGTAGGTAATGCCAGCGAGTCTCGGTATGAAACAGAGCTGCAAAATTAAATAGGCAAGAATGCAAACATAGTGCCTCTGCTGCAAAACACTCCCAGCCTCACCTAAGCAGTGCCTTGGCTGGAAAGCTATTTATCAAAACAAAAAGGCCAAGTGATGCAAGAAGGCTGAAGACATGGCAAGGAGAGCAAGGAGGGTAATGCCTAAGTCAGTTATGTAAGTGGGGAAGCACGGGGTGAAAGGATGGGCAGACTCTGCAGGACACACAGCAGCCAGCCTCAGAAGCCTCATAAAGAGCTTTGACAGGAACTGGTTGCCCTGTGGTGATGAAACTGGGTTCCAACACAGCGGCTGCCCCAAGTCTGACAGTCTGGAAGCAGGACAAAGCCCTGTGCTTGCCGGGCACCCGTGTGAAGCCTGCAGACTGCTGGGGAAAACAACAAAAGAGGTTTGATGCTTCTGTGCCATCCAGTTCAGCTTTTAAAGCTGCATTTTGGGGGTTTTTACTGAGTTTGCTACTGAAGTGCCTACGGACAATGGGGCTATTTAACATTTACTACAGCGTGAGATTAGTTTGGGTTTCAGTTTTTTGCTGAGCCAGCTCATTTCCTTCCACATTCTTACAGGAACAGATGCTAAAATATAGAAGAGCAGTCAACACCATAAAAGCACTAAGATTCTTCATGTAGCAGCATTTCAAGTCATTCTTCTTCACAGGTTTACCCAGATCCATTCAATAGCTTGCTCCTCTGAATACACTATATTGTAGAGATAAGGCACTACTGTCTTTTCTTTACTAACAAAAAAGCCACACACACCTCTCAGAACACCAAAACCCCAGCCAACCAACAACAATACTAGCCATACCAGATTAAAAGAAGTCTTCAGTTGAACTAAGTAAAATATTACTCTACCCCCTTCCATACATGGCTGTGGTGCTGCTTTCAGACACCAAATTTGACTGCTGCAGCAATTAGTCACAAAATTGAAGACAAGCTGAAACTACTGGATATACCAAAGTGCTTATCTGCAGTACAACCAGTTCTTCCCTCACAGAGGAAACTCAAGCACATAATCCGCAGTTAATAAAAAGCAGATAGCCATCTCTCTTTAGCCTGGAGAAGAGATGGCTCCAGGGAGAGCTTACAGCAGCCTTCCAGTACTTAAAGGTGGCCTACAGGAAAGATGGAGAGGGAGATTTTATCAGGGCACTGTAGTGATAGGACAAGGGAGAGTGGCTTTAGACTAGCCACTACCTTAAAAGAGGGTAGAAAAAGGGTAGAGGGTATATCTAATTTGTTTATTGTGAGGGTGGTGAGGTACTGGTACAGACTGTCCAGAAAGGTGTTAGATGTCCCATCCATGGAAGTGTTCGAGGCCACATTGCATGGGGCTTTGGGCAACATATCTAGTGGAAGGTGTCTCTGCTCATGGCTGGAACATTGGACTGGATGATCTTCAAAGATTCCTTCAACCCAAACCATTCTGTGACCCTATGATCCCTGAGCTGCATCATCACCTAGGACACAGACATGGCAGCCCTCATTAAACACACAGTTCTCCTGCTACCACTCAAGTCAGTGCAGGATCATCTCTTCCCCAGATGCTTTGGTATCTTGTAGCCACAGCCCAGACCATCCCCATGGGGCTGTGTAGCAGAGACAGAGCCACCAGCACCTGGACTTTCTTTAGGGAAAAAGAGGTGGAAAGACATTCAGACTGTGACTCTCATTAGAGCCACACTCTGCCACATTTGTCTTCCCACCCATGATTACCCTCTTCACAGTCAGGCATTCAAAACTGCCCACAGTCTTCCGGAAACTAAACTGCATTCAGCAGCTTCATCTCTGTTCTGAGAAGCCTCAAGTGTGGCAAGACACTCCCTCAGCTCAGCAATTCAGCTGTCTTTGCTGGACAGATGGGCAATCTGCAACCCCTCTAGGAACTTTCAGCAGTACCTTTTACACACAGATATAATATCCATTGTCCATTAATGTTTTTGAATAGCTGCACACTTCTCATTAGTCACCCCAGATAGGCAACCCATTGCTTGACAAGCCTGTATCCCGCTTGTGCTACTCCACTAGCTCACTGCTGAACCTGCAAGCACCATCTTCTGCAAACTGGAGGAAAACCATAATAATACAGGTCAGAAAACAGAGATCAGAGACTGAAGCCACTGATTTCCCAATCCCAAACAGGATGCTTCGTTGCTCAGTGCAATTTCCAAGAGGTTGCTAAACCTCTGAGAATAACAAGCTATTAAGTACAAATATGCAATGTAAATATAAAAACAATATATATGTCAGCAGAAATAATGACACCAAAAAACTGTTAACATTGAGGATGACTTTCAGAGAAATCCTTCCAAGATATCAGCTTCTGGATATGAGACCAGCAATATAAGTTCAAGAAGGTTCATGGCATAAAATGGATTTAGCTCATGCAGAGGAGAAAGAAAACCAGGTTCTGCATTATCTTGCTGACTACAAACTAGGGGAATTTCAATCCTGCCTGTAAAGTAGAGAGAAAACAATGCAACGTCCTATTGCCCTTGTCACTGCGCTCCCTGAACGTTATTGTTAGGTTTCATTTTAAAACAAATGTTTTTTTTAAAAAAAGCAGCAATCCCTTAGGAAATGTCCTAACAACAACAATGAAAGCTCCCATTGTCAGCTTAGCTTTTGATGTTGACCTGTCTACAGCTCTCCTAGCACTGGCTTAGCAAACTGCCCCAGTGCCATGCTGCTCCTCCATGCTCAAACAGCCCAGCAGTGCCCCAGCTGCTGTTGCACAGTGTGGCAAAAGCTCTCAAGCTGAGTTTTGGTGCTGGTCACACCACCATAATGCCACATGGTTGCACTGGCATGAGATGCTGCCACAATACTATACATTTTGGATGGCTTCACTACTGCTCTGCTTGTTCACCCCATTCCACCCAGACCAGCAGCTAGAACTCTAAACCATTCTGGACACATTTTAAACCACATTCTATAATTTACAATTTAAAGCCAACCTCCTCTCTAATTGCCAAAATGTAGCTCAGAACAATTCACACGAGAACACGTATTTACAGGCACAGGGGGACTTCATTTAGCCACCCCGCACAGGACAGGCACCCACTGGGTGCCTATGTACTGACTGATGGCAGCGTGACTCCACACGCACACGGATAAAGTCTGAGAGCACAACAGCAGACCTGCTCCCCCCTGGCTGCCCGCTATTCATTACCTCACCTCACCTCTGTCTACCACCAGCTCAGGCAAGGGATTCCCAGGGTCCGTCTGGCAGCTGCATCCCTCTGTATGCTCTGCTGCAGCCCCACGCGAACCAGGAAGCAGAGGCAAGCAGGGAGTTTATTTTTAGATGAGGTTGGTTTTTTTCTTAACACAAAGCAAAAACACATGCATGAAGCATGCACACACACTCACTCTGTCCAGCGATGGGTTTACGTTTTACATGCTTCCAACACTCAGAAATTCCTGTGTGATGGTGCATAACAGACTTCCTTACATCACCCCTTACCTTTCCATCATCTCCCTCAGCATTCCCATTCTTACACCAGCAAAATTAGAGTCTCTGAAGCACTCAACTGAACACCGCCCCATCAAAGTGGCACAGTTTAAAGAGAGCTGGCAGAGGGAATGTGTCCTTAGCACTGCTACAGTGTAAAAGCAGGCAGGTGGCTTCACTCTCAGCTTTTCCTGTCTTCCCATTTCCCTCCTCTCCTAAAGCCAGCCAGGCTCAGGGCACCTACACTGGCAGAAAACACAGCTCCAAAGCTCTTTTGCAGTCATTTCAGAGAAAGAAGAGCTAGCGTGGGATTAGTTGTGCCTTCCCATGAGCAGTTTGGAATCACTGCTAGCCTGCAGTTGGCTACTGCTCCATTTCTGCAGCTCCTTAAACAATCACTTCTACACTCTTTGAGTGCTTCAGTTAAACAAGATAGCGGATCTCGAGAGATGGCCAAACTTTAGTTTCAGAGGTGCAGGCAGGTGGAAAGAGTTAAAGGGTTTTCAAGCAATTGATGGCTACAGTACAGCTCTCCAGGTTGTAATTCTGGAGCTAGAAGTAAACCACCTGTGCGGTTACACATCTGCTGTGGGCATTTCTGGTACAGCACTTGGTTTCCCTCAAAGGTAAAATAAAGACAAAAAGTTGAAAGATCCCCATGTTTCCCAAAGTGTATCTATTAGAAACTCACAGGTCTTCCTTTAAAAAAATGGGGGCACTAGGTCAGCAAACACACAGCTATACTTACAGCAGCAAGAATCCTGCATCAAAGAAAATCTTCAAGGAACAAAACACACAAGACCGAACTTGTGTCCACAGCCTGATGTGGCTCCATATTCAGGCTCTAATGGCAAAATTACATGTTTCTACCTCTGTTCAAAGAGATACCCCATGCTAGCAGAAGGCCACTTAGACATGAACATTATTAATACTGAAATGACTGCTTCAGAACTCTGAAAACCCTAATTAATCACAGCACCGCTTTTATGAGTGATTGTTTGCAAGTGCCACATCAAGTCCACGCTGCTCTGATGTCACCAACAAAGCCTCATTCCAGGTAGAGAAGTGCCCTCACTACTTGCTGGGTACTGTTCTGCTTGGACAACAAGTGTAAGCTGTAATTTTGATGACAACAAACTTGAAATGAGGCCACCTGAAATTGTAAGAAGGTGTTTACCTCAGTTTTAGTATCTCACTACTGATTTTTACCCCGAGACAAGAAAACTTGTCAGGCACATCACTGTACAGCAGCTCAGGAACAGACTGGGCAGATTCAAGCACACAACTTGAAGAACGCAAGCTGTGCTCCACAACCTTAACAATAACAAGTTTATGAACATAAACAAGTGGAAGCTAAGAGAGTTGGGTCACTCCAACTATTCACTGGTCCTATGTGCTAGGATGACAAGTAGATTCTATGCAATGCTGCAGATGTGCCAATTAATTCAAAACTATTTTGTTAAGGCAGGAAAATTTGATCATTTTAAGAAGCAGCGCTGGCACAGAACATCTTTTCCCAGTCCAACTCAGCAAACACATGGTAAGATACAGGCTGGCTTTAGGAAATCAGACTACATTAGCAAACAACCACTCCTTGCTTCACTCTGTCAGCCCTCTTGGCCCATCTCAACCAGCCAGAACGGGCTGTTCATCACTGTATCCAGAAGGGATGAGGGCAGGCCATATGCTGACATGGTGTTCAGGAACCCTGCAGCCTCTTGCCTTACTGACAAACGTTTTTCTTGCCCTGGTAACAAAAACCAAAATCTTCCACGGTAACTACAGACCAGACAGCCTCACCTCCACCCCAGGAAAGGTGAGGGAACAATTTGTCCTGCATGCTGCCTCTAAGCACATCCGGGACAAGAGGGTCATTAGGGACAGTCAGTATGGCTTCACCAAGAGGAAATCGTGCTTGACCAACCTGACAGCCTTTTATGAGGGCATAAGAGGGTGGACAGATGATGGCAGAGCCATGGATGTGGTCTATCTTCAGTAAGGCATTTGACACAGTCTCACATAGCATCCTCGCAGCCAAACTGAGGCAGTGTAACTGGATGATTGGGTAGTGAGGTGGATTGTGAACTGGCTGCAGGACAGAAGCCAGAGAGTAGTGGTCAATGGGACAGAGTCCAGTTGGAGGCCTGTATCTAGTGGGGTCCCCCAAGTATCAGTCCTGGGACCAGTCTTCTTCAATCTATTCATTAATGACTTGGATGAGGGATTAGGGTGCACTGTCAGCACGTTTGCTGATGACACAAAGCTGGGTGGTGTCGCTGACACCCTAGCAGACTGTGCTGCTATTCAGTGAGACCTGGACAGGCTGGAGAGCTGGGCAGAGAGAAACTTAATGAGGTACAA
>VZRI01003811.1:105480-115759 GCA_013397515.1 Upupa epops
CACTGTCCATATCTCCGACAAAGATGTTAAACAGCACTGGTCCCAGTGCTGACCCTTGAGGGATGCCACTCCTCACTGCTCCTCATTTGGACTGATATGCACCTTCTAATGCAAATCTTTCACAGGACAGCAAATTCACTGGAAGCAAATTGCTCCAACCTGTGATGTTCTTCTGCCATGAAGCAACAACATGGTGCACAACTTTTTGGGAAGATGCAGAACAGGGAAATTTGGGCAGTTTGTGTCACTGCTGTCTTCGTGCTCTATATAGCTCATTTTTGTCTTGTGCAGCTCACTGGAAGATTAGTTGGCTCCTTCAGGCAGGCAAGGGTAGACCCTTAAGATGGTTAAGTGATTAAGGGCAGGATGATCATCTGTCTCTGCCCTGCTCACAGTTAACTGTTCCATGGCTGTCATCTGTGTTGGGGCTGAGAGCTGGTGGGGACAAAAGGAAAGTGGAGATGCTGGGTTCCTTCCAACATGACCAGTAGCATCACTCCTCTCTCAGCTTCCAGAGTTTTAAAGAGAATTGGCACAAAGGGTACAGATCTCACTGATGCTCCAAGACCCTGCTTGCTCCACCTAAATCTCAGTGTTTCAAACAGCAGGGAAAGTTAATCAACAAAAGCTAATAGATCACATCATGTATCCATGTTCATATGGTTGTAAAGAGCATGATAAATTTAAAAACAGCCTGTACACTTCTAAAATTAAATAGTGCTTTGTGCTACAGAGGTCAGCCATCTGTTCAAACATTCATGTTGTAGTTAACCTTTCTTCTTCCACTCTCATCTCCCGACTCAAGTATACTCCCCAGTAAGAAGAAAGCATAGCTGAATCATAGAATCATTAGGGATCGAAAAGGACCTCAAAAGATCATCCAGTCCAATCCCCCTGCCACAGCAGGATCACCTAGACTAAGTCACACAGGAACACATCCAGGCGGGTCTTGAACATCTCCAGAGAAGGAGACTCCACAACTCCCCTGGGCAGCCTGTTCCAATGCTCCAGTACCCTTCCTGGGAAGAAAGTTCCTTCTGATATTTATAGGGAACCTCCGCTGTTCCAGCTTGCACCCACTGCCCCTTGTCCTATCACCAGATTACCTTGAGAAGAGCCTGGGTCCATCATCCTGACCCCCCACACATTTATAGACATTAATGTGGTCACCCCAGTTAGACAGCTCTCATCTTCCACAAAGAACTGCCCACTGGAAACATGTTTGGATGAATCAAAGGACAGAATCAAAGGACAAAAAAAAAAGGTGATGGAAGGAAGCAGTATGTCATCCAGGTCTCCAGACAGTCAAATTCAGTAGAGAGCCAGGACTGCAGGTAATGTACAGAAGATAACTCTGCAGGTTCCTAAAGGCACATTCAGTGTTCTCCAACATGAACAGGAGACCTCCAGCTTCCCACCTTTACCAACTTCACTTCAGTCTTGCAAAGTTTCTAGAAAGACTATAATAGCATTACAGCATGCACCTTTACACTACCGTGACACAATAGGGAGGACTTCAAAGTGAAATAGGTCTACTCTCAACAGAGAGTAGAAACAGTGAAATTAGGTCTACTCTCAAATTGTGCTGTTCAGCATCCTGACAGAGTCTGGGTTATTCTGTCTCCTCCTCTATTCTTTGTAGCTAAAAAAATGTACAAAGTGAGTGGGCTGGTCCTCTGCACACCCAAACCCTCTTGAAGTGCCTCTTCAAGGGAACTGGCCAACACACTTCCACAGGTAGCTCTTATCCCTCAGAACTTCCCTGGAATGGAGGAAAAGGCAACACATGCATCTTAACACCTTCAGCTTCAGGCTGGGAACAATGGCTTCAGTAGAGACAAGGCAACATGCTGGGTTTTATTGTGTATAATTTTAAACCAGCAGGAGCTGGAACAGATTTTGAGGGAGATATTCAGATAAAATTCAGTGTAAGAGACATTGTATGGAACTACCTACTGGGCTACACACAGCTGAGGCTGGAGAGAGAGAAGTGCTCCTGTACTGGCTTGGAAAACCACTAGAAACAGGTGTGAATTTGGTATTGCAAGTGGCTTAATTCCGGGGAATAATTATATGGAAACATTGTCATTCATTATTTTCTAATACATCCAGATTAAAACCTAGCAAACAGTTGTCTGACCGATGGGATGAAGATACAAGCAGTGCTACAGCACCAAACCAAAATATTTTCCTGTTTTTTAAAGAAAGTAAGATGTGTATTTGAAGAATGGTAGACTGAGGGAATTTGTTTCACTACAAAATAGTTTAGGCAGCTGCCATTAGTTTAAAAGCCCATTTTTATTTAACGACTGCAGTTTCACATCCTCATAACGCCATGCATCATAATTGTCATCCCTAAACCTTAGATTTATGAAAGCATCTAGCAGCATCACTGTACACTGGGGTCTGCTGGCATTCCCATCACTAAAACAGTCAGGTTCTGGCTTGCAATTAGGCACAATAAAGTCTGGGTTCTGCATGGGACCTGCAGCATTGGCGGAAGCAGCTCTACAGTGCCTGAGACTGCAGACAGGGCCACTGTCCCAGCTAGGACAAGCCACAGAGCACAGGAAGCTTGAGGAAGGGTACTGGAGATGCAATGTAAAATAAAATAAAATACAATAAAATAAAATCAAACTTCACCATT
The DNA here is from genome assembly GCA_013397515.1 of Upupa epops. Taxonomy (NCBI): domain Eukaryota; kingdom Metazoa; phylum Chordata; class Aves; order Bucerotiformes; family Upupidae; genus Upupa; species Upupa epops. Next base: position 108,128 of record VZRI01003811.1, read on the forward strand.
TGCTTAGCTGGAAATTGAGCAAATCCCTTGCCATCATGGGAAGGATTTGGAAGGGATGCAGAAAATAATGCCAAGACCCACTCTCTTAGCAAGTCACAGATCCAGAGTGCAGAGAAAGCCTTTGGCTGGAGGAAAATATAAGTCACAGAGCTTACAGACATCTGGAAACAACCAAAGCAGCAGAAAGTCTGCAAAATCAAACCTCTTTCCTTAGGGACTCATACTATATCTTTAAAAGCATACCAATTCAAGAAGACAAATAATCTTCCAGATAGTCTACTAAACTGAACATCTAGTACCTTCTCGCTTTGAGATGTCTTTTTTATCTGCTATCATCTCTCAGTTCTCTATCCAGAGGCCACTGGGTAGGGAAATTCATCTTCCCCTTTATAGTGGTGATCAGGGACCATTCAATCTGCTTAACTGACTCTAAGTGAGGAGCAGCCTGTCAAATATGTTTGGTCAAACTTGAAACAAAACCTCCAAACAAAACTCAAGCAAAAGAACATTTCCCTCAGATTCAAAACACTTGGAAAGCATAAATAAGCTCTGGGAAAGTATTCTCAGGATATTGCAAAGCCAGCTTGCAGAAGACCTTGAATGCTGAAGTTTCTATTTTCATACTCTTATATTAACATATCCATTTTGTTCCTTGTTACAACATTAAAATATTTCGTCATTATTCAGAGTATGTTAATCTGGAAAAAGACATGAAATCAAATTGCCTTAGTAATTCCAACATAAATGATCAGAATTAGATGATTAACCATTCTAACGCATAGATAGTAACAGAACATAACAAACAATAACACACGATGCTACCAAATTTCATCTCCGTATCGCAAAATAAATGAATAAATAAATAAATGATCCCACGTACTTCCTTAATATATTTTTTCTGGCATTTTCTTGACGAAAATGTCACATGATATCCCCCCTGGAATTTAACAAAGACCAAATATTTTTTGTGTGGAATGAGAAACTGTGTAGTTAATCCACTTTATTTTTACTGTCGCAGATTCACTGCATTTTGTGACCACACTCCATCTGCTGATGAAATAAAAATTGAGACATTTAGTTCTCAGGCTATAGGGTGTAAGACAGACAGCCACCTAGCAAAGACAATTTTGTTCATTCTTCTAGCACCAAAGCATGAACAAGTACCAGCTGGGATCTACAGCCCAGTTCTCTTCCACCTCTCCAATCCTGTCTGCACTTGAATAGACTAGTCCAGTTGGGTGGTACCTTCAATGATCAGCTAATCCAATAGTGGATCCTGATGCTTCATCCCAGACAACAAAATCTCGACACAGGTCTGATGACCACATCTGCTTCCCCGTCAATACAGGGCAACTCTCTGGAAGGGAGCAATTGGGATATTGACTGCTGAGACAAGGCTTTCTTGTAAGATCAGAGTGGGATTTATAAAACCAAATGCTTCAGGAGAAGGAAACAAAGCAGTCTGGCTAAGCTCAGCCCCTCCTGGCCCATACAAAAACAGGCACTCCACTGGAACCTCACCAGAACACCAGGCAGGAGGAGAGTGATGTTTGGACATGACAGCAGATGTGCAACACTTGCTTTTATCAGGAGGAAAAAAACAAACACATGTGCCTCCACAAAAAAGTCTCCAAAGCAAGTCCCATCAACAAAGCAGTTAACAAAGCAATGGAGCCCAAGGCCCTGGCTACAGCAGAAATGCAGCAACAAAGCTGTGGCAAAACTGTCAGTCCTGCAAGTCTGAGAGTGGTTAGAGAGTTAAATGGATACCTTTGCTACCAAAATACTTAAGCCTAGCTAAAACACATGCTAGACATAAACAGGGGCACAATAAATGACGGGTGTTATTCTTTAAAAAACCCAACTCATTACCTAGGTGAAAACCCTCAAAATAGTACGGGTTTTTCAACACGCAATTAAAAAACCCTTTCAATTAACATTCAGAACGTTTTCCCTGCCTTCAACCCCAGCTATTCTCCAATCCAGAATGCATTTAATGTCAAAATTATCCACATACTTTACAATGGGAAAATTGACAATATATGTTTCTCTACCCCAAAAAAGCATTCACAGAGCTCAGACTTCACCAGCTTATGTCTCTACCTAACACAAGAGCTCAGGGTCAGCTGGGAACAGGACTGAGGGTCTTTGAAACAAGCCACTTGCAGTGCTGCCCTGGCAAATGTACAGCACCTTCTCACCCCTTTAATGGTCACACTGTGCTGTCCACACCAAGCCATACCACTGTCTTTTTCTGTGTAAGTCAAGTAGTTACTGAAATTACTCTGTTTTTCTGGTAATTAAGGAGAAAGCTGTCAAAATTCTCAAGTTTAAAAATCTACTTAAATGTAGGCTTGAAGGGAATGGAAACACTCATTCACATTTTCTAGTGGACTGAGAGCCTATGTATATCTATCCAAGTGTGCTTATAATCTAGCTGGAGACTACATTTGAGACAGCTACAGCTGTTTGTGGTAGCATTCCTACCATGATCCTGCTGCCTTGGGTGCCACAAGCCAATTAGAGCTACTAAGCTGCTCACTAGCCAGGTTGCCCCAGGATGCAGCACCCAAGAGGATACTCACATCTTGCCTCTCCACCACCACTCCTCCTGTCAAACATTGTCTCTCCTTCCAAATTCCAACGAAGACCAGAAAGATGCCCAGAAACTCCTCTCAGAGAGCCAGCTCTGTATTCCCTGCTCTAGAGCAGCCCCTGCACCACCCCCCCCAACCCCCCCTCCCATCCCATCAAATCGTAAGAGTTGGCAAGTTCAGAGGTTGGTGATGCTGTCCTGAAAACTGGCTGCATCCAAACTGCTTCCAGGAAACAATCTCCAGCACACTGTAACTCTTCTAGGCAATTCCTAAAGCACCAAAGCACATTTTGAGGCCTAACTTTAAACTACATCCTAATTGCCCCAACTGAGGAAAATCCCACCTCACTTCCCATGGTCTTTCTTCATTTCCTCCCCCTCTGAAAATTGAAAGGCCGGTAGACTGTCTGCAGGGATCCAGCTGGACAGGCATGCTGTCCACAGATAACTCCAACTGTATCCCTCACCCAATGGTGTATGTATACTTTTGCCTTATCATGTCACCAAGGTGCTGCAGGGTAACACGGAGGAGAAGAGTCTGGAAAGAATCCATACCAAATCACTAGTCTTTTTATTAAGTGGGGCAGGGCATCATACAAAAGCTAGCAAGGTGGAGAGACACAATTTCTGTCATGATGTCCACAGGAGGTCTCATTTGCTTGAAGTGGATAAGGGCTCAGATGGATGTAATGCACTGCACTCCCACAGTCACTCCTCAGTAAGTCCATTGAGCATCACCAAACCTATTACCCTCTTATACCAAAGCTTCTCCCAGAAAGGTCCAAGTCTCTGACCCTAAGCCAATGCATCTTTTGATTTTATTCCAAGCTTGGCCAATGTGACCGAGGTCATGTGAAAATGAAATGTTTCACAACTTACTGTAGAGGAAATTGGGAAAAAAAGAAAGTGTGGAGCTCATGGCTAATCTTTGCAGCTCTTGCTATGGACAGGATTTGTACAGCCATGTTGATTTTTGTATAAAAATAGCAAATCGTATTACCCCATGCTGCAAGACCAAAGATTCACAATGATACCTTAATACAGCTTAAATAAAAATAGCACTACCTGAGTCAATCTCAGCATGATAAGGCTTTGTAATCCCACACTATTAGAGGATGAACAGTTGTATAGCAGTGAATCGACATGAAATACTTGCAGTAGAATACGCTCTTTCTTCACACTATACAGCAACATCTACACAAAGTGTAGAAGGCAGGTGGTGTTTGTAGGAGGCACAATACCGTCAGGGGAAACAGGACTACTACAGAGTAATCCAAAGCTGATACCCCACTATCTTCCAGCTTGGAAATCTTGGCTAGTAACTTACATTCTGAAAGTGAAGCTTGCTTTTAGATATTTCTCATCACTGTCACGAATTAATGATAAAAGTTTTAACTTAGAAATTTTTGAAAATTTGGCCATTGCAAAGCCTGGGCACACCCAGACAGAATTCATCCATAATTCATTCATGAAAATAAACACGGATGAATACCAGTGCTCATTTGGTTCATTCATTCTGTTTTTTAACTTGATATCCATGAATGAGCCAACAGACTATATGAAAAGCAAACACACAGCACAACATAGAAAACCTCAACAGTGAAAATATGAATATAACTGACTTATAGTAGAAACGTAGAAGATATTAAACAACAATTTGTAAAGGTGGCAGAAGGAAAAATGCAAATGACATATGAGATCATAATAAACGCTTCTTAATTACTTCACTGCATAAGCCATTCATGAGATACTTCAATTACTATTGCATTTCCCATTCAATCTTTTTAAAAGACACATTTTCCAATTAATTCCACTTTTGTATCCCCCCTACTGTGATACACACACTTTATGTGCAACAGACATCTGGTTCTCACAGAGGGTTTTAACAGATGATGGGGAAAAGGGTGAGGACATTTCCATGAGTGGGAACATCCTAGCGATGGAGAAGGTTCAAGCGCCAGGCCATGTGGAGAGGCATTATTTCAAAAAATGCCCCGGCACCATCAGGAAGATCATTCCCCTGAATTATATGCTGAGCCAGGAGTCAGTCCCATGAGATATCCCCACAAGGCCAACCCTCCAGTACTCCCATTCAACGGGAGCCACTTTTCCTTGAAAACAAAGACTACAGATGTTCCGTGTCAGCTTTCACTTTAAAATAAAATGTTTGATAGGATGGGGCTGTCAGCTTCTGGCTGAAAAAAGTTTCACTTCAAAATTCAGGTTCTGGATGCTGCACTGATGCAGCCAGCTCTGGAGCAGAGAAGCAAGGAACTCTGTTCCACGGGCACAGCCTCATGCCCATGCAAACAATAGGCCGTTTCTACAACTGTTCTTGCCATTTCATATCCCACCCTCTGCTCTCCTTGGCCACGGATTACAGCAATCACATGCTCCTGACACTGCCATGGCCCCACTGCCATGTACCTGGGATTGAGACAGCCCTCCACCCCCCCATCCTATTTTCATCCTCCCAGCACAGGCACTACAGCAACATGCTGAAACATGTTGAGACATGAGAGACCCTGGCATCGCTGGGGGTTTGGCTGCCCTGCCCTGGGCAGCCCTGACACATGTCTATCTCCCACGGTGTGTCTGGCTCCCTGGTCTCTGCTGCTCAGAGCTGCTTATGTGCTTACGGGCAGAAACACAGCTAAGCAGCTTTCTCCATCAGAGCCCACAGTACCCTGTCAGGAAAGCACCCAAGTATCTGTTCCCCTCCTTACCCAAGGAGGGTCCTCACCTCTACATGCACTCAGCTGGGGTTAAATTCAAGCTCCTTTCAGATGCTTCCACACATATTTTGCTTTCATGCTGCTATACTTGGATCTGAAGCCCCCCCCAGGTGCCATTAGCCATATATTACATCTTGGAAAACCCCCAGCTGGCTCAGCACTGGTTTACCTTCAAGGCTGTATTGAGAACATAGCAAAAAGCAAACTGACACCACCAGACCACCATAAGAAACCTTTATGCAGAAACTGGTACAATGTGGAAATGTATCTTCATGCTGGCACAGATCATCTACATTCCTGAACTGGAATAAAGGACACACCTGAATTTGAAAAGACAAGGAGAAATACAAACCATTACACCAGCAAAGATGTAATGTACAAGCACCTGACACCTCTGAACTCTGTTTGCAAAAGTGCGTTGGGAGTCCACGTTTTCCCAAAATACCACAGCATCTTCACATTTCTGAAAGTACCACCCAGCAGGGATATCTGGGAGAAAGGAACATTAAACACTGCAAGCAGAGTCTGGAGTATTAACGTGGGGTTTTAAGCTTACAATACATTCAGTTGTTACCTGAAACAACAAGAAAAGAAAGCCCAACTTAAACTAACAGGTTGAAATCATCTGGCCTTTACATATATGGTATCTCAGCCACCAACCCTAGAGTCCTCTCCACTCTCAGGAAAAGAGAGCTTGATTCATTTTTCAACATCCCAAAAAGATCAACTAGTGATTCAGGTCCTAGTATAGCAATAATCAGCACCAACAGCAAGCAGGTTTGCAGTACACACACATCCAGCCGTCGCTGCAGGGCTGCAGAAGAGCTTCATAAACTATTATTCACAAAAGCATTTTGGCAAAAGGCACACAGGATTCATGATTTGGCTTTGTAAGATTCATGTTTTAGGGACATAAGCCTTAGTCAGAAGAACTGTCTGGGGTTAAATTAGCTTCCCTTATACAGAAAACAAGGAAAACCCAGTTAATTAAATGGGGGACATTTTCATGATTAAGATGTAACTGATAACAAATACATGTAAGGGGCAGTAAATAAAACCTTTATAAATGCTAAGTAAGCGTTTTATGCCAAAGTGAACACATACTTAAGGCAGACACAAGCACAGTACAGTAGACCATACTCCAGCATCCTCCCCTTCCCAACAAGAAACAAGTGCAGATGACTACATTCCAGTCAAACCTGGGACCATTGTCTATGGAAAATACATTGATTTTGAAGACAGAGAAGCCCACTAGCGGTTTGGAATGCTTAACTGTAGATCATCAGTCACTTTGAACACAAAAGAGCTCTAATAGCTTGTACCCTGTACTCTAGAGAAATGCAACTAAAAAATAAAGTGAAGGACTCATGACACAGGTAGTGTCCTCACCAATCCCCCAAGTCAAGAGAAAAGGGCAGGCAGAATCAGCAAAGTCAACAAGCAGTTGAAGGAGTGGTGTCATAACCAGGGTTTTGGTTACCTTGACCATAAGCTCTTTTTGATAAACTTGGTCTGACAAGGGCTGACAGTGTCCACCTGCCAGAGAAGGAGGAAAGATTCTTCGGCCACAGGGTGACCACCTTAAGGAGAACTTTAAACTAGGGAGGATGGAGGAGGTGATCCTCAGTTCACCCCACACTCATCATGTTGAGGCCAGAACCACTAACAGATGCTCTGAGCCTGGAAGAAAATCAGAGACCAGCAGGAAAGATGTGTACAGGTAGTTACAAGCCCTGCCAGTAAGACAGCTTGAAAGGGGGCACATTTCAAATGTCACTACGCCAACGCACAAAGCATGGGAAATAAACAAGAGGAGTTACCCGTCTGTCTGCCTTCGGGGCTATGAGATTATTGATATCACCGAGATGTGGTGGGATGACCTCCATGACAGGACTGTGGGGACGGTTGGGCACAAAGTATTTAGGAAGGACAGGAAGAGCAAAAGAGAAAGGAGTGTTGCCCTCTACATCAATGACCACCTGAAGTCCATGGAACTTCACCTGGAGATGGATGAGGAACTGATAGAGACCCTATGGGTTGGAATTAAAGGAAATTTACAGGCAAGTGATATCATAGTGGGGGTCTGCTACAGGCCACCCAACCAGGATGACTAAGTGGATGAGGCCTTCTTTAAACAGATTAAAGCTGTTTCACTCTTACAAGCCATATCCTCATGAGGGACTTCAACCACCCTGACATCTGCTGGAGGAACAGCAGAGCAAAGCACCATTGTTCCAGGAAATTCCTGGTACGCATCAATGACAACTTTCTCCTCCAGATGGTAGAGGAACCAACCAGAAA
>VZRI01003816.1:12322-22522 GCA_013397515.1 Upupa epops
GGGGGTCACCGCTCTGGCGGTGCCAGCCATCCCGCGGGCGCAGGGAGCCTGGGGCTGCTCGTTCAGCCTGTCCTTTCTCTCTGGCTGCTTTTGTTCTCTCCATGAACTCCTGAACCGCGGAGGGGCCGGACCCCGTGTCCTGCGGAGAGAGCAGCCGCGGTGTCAGGGGTGAGGGCGCGAGGGCAGCGCCGGAGCTGGGTCCTCTGCGGCTCCGTCGCCCGGCTGTGTGGGTGATGGCACAGACCTGCCTGCCCAGCTCCTCCTTCCCAGCCCTGTTGGCTCCGATCCTGCCCTCCAGCTTGGCGTGGGCAGGAGGGGGCCGTGCAGCTGGGACCCCCAGCCCTTCTGATTTCTCCTCGGAGCAGAGGGAAGGAGGGAGGATGCTCCTTTCAGCCTGGTTGACCCAGCTGAGCGGCTTAAAATAGCTGGTCCGCTGCCGGGGAGGCTGAACCCCCCCGGGGAGCCTGGCATCTGGCTGCGGCAGGGCCGGCAGCGCTCGCTCTGTGTCTGCGCTGAGGACAGGGAGCTGCCCTGCTCGGAGTCCTCCAGCATCTCCCTGGGAGCCGATCGCTCACCGGTCAGAGCCGGAGCCGTCGGTGCGGAGATGCCGGCGCCCGCCCCGCTGCCCTGGCATCGCCGCCTCTGCCGTGCCCCGGGAATCCCTGTGAAGCTCCTTGCAGGGCTTCATCCCAGCGATCCGGCGCAGGAAGGCAGGGAAAGGGGGTAGATGCCGACCCAAGCGAGGCCGTTACCCGCTGCGCCCTTGCTCTCCCTCCTCTCGGGCACTGGGAGCCGGGCGCTGGCTCCTGCGACAGCGCCGCTCGCCCTGGGCTGCAGCTCGGAGCAGGTGTCTCCGGGGGCTGAGCCGCTTGGCTGAGAGCAGAGCACCCACCGAGTCGCTTTGACCGGGCAGGAGGAAGGTCAGAACGATTCAGCTGGGCTCAGAAACCCCACCGAGGGGTCGGCCTCTGGGGCCGGGTTGGGACCGGGGGGTCTGTTCGCTTGTTTTGAGGTCGCTCGGGCCAGGCAGGAGGGAGCCTTGGGAAGAGGCAACCTCGCTGCTCTGTGAGGAGGGGAAGGGTCGCATCCCGGCCTGAGTGTGCGGGCTGCTGCCCAGCTGTAGGACCAGCTCCCGTCAGGAAGTGAGGTCGAGGGGTGGCCCTCATCTTCTGCAGGGAGCATCCCGTCACGGGGCTGTCGAAGGTCCGAGGGGGCACGTGGTGCCCCCACCCCGTGGAGCGCTGGATGTTGGCCTCAGAGCATCCCTGCGAGGTGCCACGTGCTGACCTGGGGTCCTGCCAGGTCTCTCTGGGGGACTCTCTGAGCTGTGCTGCGCTCCGGTCTTGCTCGAGGACTGGGAGAAGGGGTCTGCTGCCTGGGGGTCCCCGTTCTAAATCAGCTTCCTCTCTTTTTCCTGCTGTCAGGACGAGGCCAGAGTTGAGGATCTGCTGGCAGCGACCCTGGGGTCCCCTTCCCAGGCCGGTGGCTCTGCAGAACCTGACCTGGGCCAGTGTCTGTCCCGCTCTGTTCCTGGGACTCAGCCTTCCTGTCCCTGCTGCTTCTGGACTCGCGGTTTCAGTGATCCCAGGGGGTGATGCTCCCGTAGGGGAGAGACCCCCACGACTCTCTGTTGGCTCCATCCTCCCCAAGAGGACCCCTAGGTTCATCAGCCCAGCCCCGGGTGCTGGTCCTGCGGGCTCTTTACCAGTCTTTCCCATGGAAGCAGCCTCCCTGCCAGGGCCTCCTGAGGTGCCATCCGGCTGGGCTGGGCTGGGCGGCAGAGCCGAGGGCTGCGGTTGCCCGGGGTGGCGCAGACAGCGGCCGCCGCTCCTCAGCGAGACGCACGGCAGTAGTTCAGCAGTGAGAGCAAACTTGGCCAGCTCGGCAGCAAACTTGGTAGCCTGCCACAGCCCATCTGCGCAGCGGTAAATACAAGCTGTGCTGGAGCCTCCTTCAAGTCTTCTCTCGCGTGTGGAGCCGAGGGCGGAATCCCCCTGCGAGCGCTCCCACCGGCAGCTACGGCTGAGCCTCTCCATTGCTCCTCGCACCCAGGAGGGAGCTCTCTCCTGATGCTCCAGGCTGGGGAAGGGGCAGGAAGAGCCTGTGGCTGCCTGAGGATGCGGGGTTAGGAGCTGGAGGCAGAGCGGAGTGCGTGTGCAGAGGGGTCTGCATGGAGGGGCTCTGCGTGTGCAGAGGGGCCTCTCTGGAGGGGCTCTGCGTGTGCAGAGGGGTCTCTCTGGAGGGGCTCTGCGTGTGCAGAGGGGTCTCTCTGGAGGGGCTCTGCGTGTGCAGAGGGGCCTCTCTGGAGGGGCTCTGTCTGTGCAGAGGGGTCTCTCTGGAGGGGCTCTGCGTGTGCAGAGGGGTCTCTCTGGAGGGGCTCTGCGTGTGCAGAGGGGCCTCTCTGGAGGGGCTCTGTCTGTGCAGAGGGGTCTCTCTGGAGGGGCTCTGCGTGTGCAGAGGGGTCTCTCTGGAGGGGCTCTGCGTGTGCAGAGGGGCCTNCAGAGGGCTGGGAGCGCAGGGGAGGAAGTTGGGCTGAGCAGAGGGATGGTCAGCTTAAAAATAGACCCCACTATTTATAGTGCTGGCAGCACGCAGCTGCCCCTGCGGCCGGTGGCACAGCCCATCCGCAGCCACCCTCTGTGTCTGTGCGCAGGGCTGCGGGCACAGCCTGGCCAGAGGGCAGGGGGGTGCTGTGCCAGGGGCAGACAGCACTCCTGCGGGATGGGGTGCTGCTCCGTCGCTCCTCTCCCAGCCCCGAGCCCCTTCGTGTTGAGCGCAGGCTCTTTGCAGTCACCTCGCTGTGCTCTTTGTGCATGTGGCCACCAGCACCACCGGGGTGGCACCTGGGCCCTGAGCGTGGCACAGCGATGGGCAGCACTGCCTCCGTCCCGTGAGGCCTTGAGGGTCTCTTCCTCTCCGCCTGTGTCTGAGGTGCCCAGCTAACGTGTGGGTGGCCTCGTGCTCAGCTGCTGCTGCTGAGGGAGGAGGGAAGCAGCCCTGGCACTGCCACGCAGCCATGGTGGGCGATGCCCAGGGTCTCCAGGCAGCACCGGGGACCTGTGCTTCCTTGGGCACCGAGCAGCAGTGATTGAGCAGAGCGTTCCTCTGCTCTGGCAGCTGTCGGGGTGGTTGTGCCCGGTTGTTCTCGGACCCCTCGGGCACAGGAGATGTCTTGTGTTTCACAGCCGCGGGCAGGTTCGGCTCTGAGCTGCAGCAGCAGCTGCTCCTGCAGGGGGACAGCACAAGCCTTTGGCAGGAGACCCCTGGTCACAGGTGCCACCCGTGGGACTGAGCGTGGGCGCAGGGTGATGAGGCGCCAGGGCTGCGCTGGAGCTCCCCTGCTGCAAAGCCAGAGGGGGCAGGAGAAGCAGAGATCCTCTCGGTGCAGAGGGTGAACTCCAGTGGCCTCTGGGCTTCAGTCAGGGGTGCGGGGCTGCTCGCAGAGCCGCTGCCTGCCCAGCAAGGGCTGGCTCTGCCCCCAGGACCCTCCGCCTGGGTCCCAGCTGGAGTGACAGGAGCTTTTTGTGAGGGGGCTCTTGGTGCTCGAGGGGAAACCCATTGGTTCCCATCCAGCGAGCGATGGAGGGGAGCCGAGTGCCCTCGCACAGACAGATCCCGCAGGGGGGCCCTGGGCTCCCGTGGCCTCTGTTTTAAACAGAGCAGTGGTTTTTAGAGGAACCTCCCAACCCGGGGCTGCCTGAGCGGGGTTTGGAGCTCGGGGGTCCCAACGCCAGCCCCCTGCAGAGGGTAGGGTTTCTGCTGCAGCCCCCGGTCTCCGGAGCTGTTGTGGTAGGCGCTGCCTCAAGGCTCTCTGTCTGCTCAGGCGCTCTCGTGCGCAGGATTAATTGGAGGGGGAGGATGCCGCCTCCGAGAGGTCTATAATTAGACGGGGGGCTGGTGCTGTTAGACAGTGTTTTGGCGAAGGAAATTACAGTCTTGGGAACCTGTTTGCAGGGTAGAGGCAGCTCAACAGGTTAGCTCTACTCCTACACAGCGCTGGCTCCCGCGCAGCCGCCGAGCGCTGGGGTGACTTCGGGGAAGAGACCTGGAAAGAGCATCCAGTCCAACCCCCCTACCACAGCAGGAGCCCCCAGACCCAGTGGCACAGGAACACAGCCAGGCAGGGCTGGAACGTCTGCAGAGAAGGAGACTCCACAACCCCCCTGGGCAGCCCCTTCCAGGGCTCCGGGACCCTCCCTGGGAAGAAGGTCCTGCTGAGAGTGAGAGGGACCCTCCTCTGCTCCAGCTGGCACCCAGTGCCCCTTGTCTTCCGCAAGCTCAGTGCTCTGCTCTCTTCCTCCACCTCCTCTGCCTCCTCCTGGCACAGAGTCCTGCCTCTGCTTCACTGCAGTGCTGTGGGGCTGCAGTGGGGGTCTGGGGGTTCCACGCAGGTCAGTAGCCGGCGAGGTGCAGTGGCTGGGGCTCCGGGGCTGTGCTCGGAAGAGCTGCTCAACGTCCCTCTCTTGCCTCATGATTGCAGAGGGCTGGAGGACGTCGAGCTCTGGTGTGGAGAGCACCGTGACGGCAGTAGCAAGCAGCATCCAAATAGCTCTGCACTCGACCTTGACAGCAGGAGTTACCTCCTGGCAGACGTGCCCTGGCAGTTTGCTATCAGCTGGGCTTTGAAAGCCTCTGGAGAGCTTTGCCATCCGCAGCTCCACCGCCTCCTGCTCTCTCTCCTCTCGCTCGTGGGGTCCTGCGTCACTCGGGTGGAGGTACCAGGGTGGGTGCCAGCTCAACAGCTTCAGCTTGGGATGGGCACAGGGGGGCTTAAAGCCTCCTGGTGCCTTCCTCCCAGGGCTGAGCTCTGCGCCAGCTCTCTTGGAGAGAAGACAGCACCGCTGGTCTGGGCTTTGTCCAACGTTCTCCTGGTACCTGGTACCTGGCAGGGACAGGACTGGTGCCCCTGTGCGCCCAGCTCCGCACAGCTCTCCCGAATCTCCCTGGAGGGCGGCCAGCAGCGGGGCAGCCACGTCTGCTGCTGCTGTGGCTGCTGCTGGCTGCAGGTTTGCTGGCGAGCGTGGGGCCAGCCACCAGCCAACGCCGGCCGCTGTTTGCTCGCAGAGCCAGCTCTCTGCCCCCCCTGCAGCGGAGAAGAGAGCGAGGGCATCGGGCGCTGCAGAGCCAGGAGCTCTGTTCCAGGCTGCCGCCGTGGTCAGGCCCGTGCCCAGGAGCAGCCCTGGCTCGGGCTGCGTGTGCCAGGGAGCTGGGGGATGCTCGGGAGAGAGCTGGGGGCTGGGGTGGGACACAGCGAGAGCTCTGGGGAACCTTCCTCCTCCTGGGTGCAGCCGCGATGACTTCAGGGGTTCCCTGGCTGTGCAGCCAGCGGGCTGCCTGTGGCTCAGGCTCTGCTCTCACTCAGCCAGGGGCTGGCGACTGGATTCAGGTGCCTGGAGGTGCTTTCTGTTTATCCTGGAGCTTGTGTGTGGCCTTGTGTGTCAGCAGCAAGAACTGGGCTGCAGGCCGAGCCCTTTCCATCACAGAGATCATGGGACTGAGAGACAGCAGAGGTGGCCAGGGGCACCCACCCTCCTCATCCTTCAAACTCCACAGCACTCACAGGTACCGGTAGTGGAGTGGGAGCAGGTTAAGCAGAGACCCCCCCTGCTTGCTGTGAGCTCTGCTGGGAGGTCACAGGCTCTGAACGTTGGCAGCACCGAGCTGGGCGCAGGGCTCGGCTGCTCTCGGGTACCTGTAGCTGCCTGCTCCAACCTCCTCCTGCCTTTGTAGCTCTGTTCTCCGTGCTCTCTGCAGACGGAGCATCAGCAGTGCTCTTGGCTGTGGCAGCAGGGCTGAGGCAGTGCCTCTGGTTCTTCCTCTGCCTCCAGCAGTTGGCCTGGAGCTCGCGAGGACCAACCGTGCAGACAGGGAGGTCTGTGGGTGCAGCAGTTGCAGGAGGAGGGGGTGATGTGCTCGCAGCATCTGGGACCAAACCCGACTCAGGAGAGGGGTCTTGCAGAGCAGACGCTTCTCCCTCTGCCTGCTGCCCGTTACCCCTTGGCAGGGCTGGCAGGATCAGCCAGGCTGGGGCGCAGCGGTGCCCAGCACGGGGGTCTCGTGTTGCTGCGCCCGTGCCCGCTGGTGGAGAGCCCCGCAGCTCGTTACTCCTTCCTCCCCCCAGCTCCTGTTTGGCTGCAGAGGAGAGAATCCCTCTCCCTTGTTTTTCTAGGAATTCTTTTCTCCTTCTGCCTGACAGAGAGTCCAGAAGCTGCTGGAGACTGATGGCTCTGGAGAGCTCGGGGCTGTTTACCAGACACTTGAGTCAGTGCCCACTTGGTGAGGGAGTCTTCCAGCCCCTGCTGTCTGCACAGGCCCAGCTTCGGGCTGCGTCTGACAGAAGTCCCGGAGACCCTTCCCCAGTGCCCGGGGCAGGTGCCAGCAGCCACGATGCTGCTGCTGCGTTCCCCTGGGCAGAGGTTTGGGTCACCAGGGCTCGTGGGTTTGAACCTCGCTGGGGCCTGTTGAGGGTTTAGGGGGGAGGTTAGCAGATCCTGAGAGGGTCTTCTCCCCCTCTGCTCTGCACTGGGGAGACTGCATCTGGAGGGCTGTGTCCAGTGCTGGGCCCCTCAGTGCCAGAAGGACACAGAGCTGCTGGAGGGTGTCCAGCGCAGAGCAACGGAGAGGATGAAGGGAGGAGAGCAGCTCCCTGCTGAGGAGAGGCTGAGGGAGCTGGGGCTCTGGAGCTGGGAGAAGAGGAGGCTGAGGGGGGACCTCATTGCTGTCTCTCAGTCTGTGAGGGGTGGGTGTCAGGAGGATGGAGCCAGGCTCTGCTCAAGGACATCTGGGGACAGGACAAGGGGCACTGGGTGCCAGCTGGAGCAGAGGAGGTTCCCTCTCACTCTCAGCAGGACCTTCTTCCCAGGGAGGGTCCCGGAGCCCTGGAAGGGGCTGCCCAGGGGGGCTGTGGAGTCTCCTTCTCTGCAGCCGTTCCAGCCCCGCCTGGCTGTGTTCCTGTGCCACTGGGTCTGGGGGATCCTGCTGTGGCAGGGGAGCTGGACTGGAGGATCCTTCCAGGTCCCTTCCCATCTGTGAGGATTCTAGGGTCTGGGTGCCAGTGACTCCTGGCTCCCCGTGCAGCTTTGCTGGAGAGAAGGGGCCCGCGTGTGCCTGGTGGGCTCCTCCCCGCGCAGGTGAAGTTCACGGCTGCTGTTCATTAGGCTACCGAGAGGGTTTGTGTTCCCCAATCACCCTCTGGATCCTTGTCTGTAATTAACTCACCAACTCATTTAAAATGATGACGGGGTGGGGAGGAGGAGCAGGACCGCCGCGGAGCTCGGGAAAGCGATCGGGCTGCCTCCCTCTTCCCCACTGATGGAGAGGTCGTCTCCAGCAGCTGTCGAGGCATCATTAGCCGACCCCAGCCTCAGCTTCCAACAGTTGAGAGATGGCAGGGGTCAGGGCCGGCCCTCTCAGAGCCCAGACAAACAAAGTGCTGCGTTATTAACAGTCAGTCCCGCTCAGCACTCTCTGGGGCTGCAGAGCCCGAGCCCCCTCCCATGCCCGTGGAGGCTGGTTGTCGCCCTGGCTCCCCGGCAGCGCCCGGGCGGCAGCGCCAGGGGGTTGGTGGTTAATTTACCCCAGGTCACCCGTTGTTGGAGCAGGAGTGGAATGAGCTGAGGCCCTCGGAAACCCTTCCTCTCTCAGCCTTGGTGACTCCTCTCAGCCGCTCCTGCGAGCGCAGTCGGGGTGCTGCACGGTCGAGTGGGTGCTGTGTGAGTGGCGGTTACCGCGCGGCTCCGGCTCCGTCTGAGAGCAGAGATGCTCTGTTGGCACAGAAGGTCAAACCTCTCCGTCAGGGTGATGCCAAGGGGTGCTCACATCCCTTTAGACACCCCCCTTCCCCCAGACCCCTGCGCCCGTCCCCAGCGAGGGCAGAGCAGCCCCTTCCGGAGCTGTTTGTGGACACCCTGTGCTCGGAAGGGTTTTGCAGAGGCCGTGAGGCAGCCAGAGCTCTGGAGGCGTCGGGTTGGTTTGAAGAATCAGCACCTGATGGTCTCTAGCTGGAACAAACGGCTCCAGCTGGGAGCAGGAGGGGTTTCTTCTCCCCTCTTTCAGTCGCCAACCTAGGGGGGGCTTTTTTATCCCTTCCAATTAGGGCAGCGCCAGGAGCTCGGCTCTGCTTCTGCTGGTTTCTCTGTCTTGACCGAGCTGTTTGATGGGGAGAGGGTGGTGGAGAGGGGAGGGAGAGAGACTGCCGTCCTGGCTGGAGCCTCTTTCTCTCCATCCCTCCCTCCTCCTGCCTCTGTTTGTAAAGGGCAAGTGGCTGAAAGATTAATGAGCCCTGGCCCCGAGCTTGGCACGCGCGGCTGCCCCCTCTCCCGCAGCCTCCGCGGGTCCCCAAGTTCGGAGCAGAAAGGCTGCCCGGCAGCTGCTCCTCTGGATGGAAAGCCCACCCGACGCGACGCGGGGAGCCCCTCGGCCGCCACCCCCCCTCCCTGCCCTGTGCCCTTGCCCGGCGAGCTGCGGGCACCGAGCTGCTGCAGATGTCACCGGCTGCCCCGTGCCCACCCCGCGCCGTGGGTGCCCCCGGCCTCGGCCCTGGTCACGGGCTGCTAAATCATGTGAGGGGCTGCCTGCCAGGCTGGGGGAGAGGTCTCTGCCTGCAGGAAACACCGAGTCTCTCCGGCCACGGGAGTAGTCAGAAGCAGCAGCCGAGAGGGCTCTGAGCTCATGAGCGACTGCCCCTCTCCGCCACGGGGGAGCCCTGTGGGGGTTTCGTTACCGGTACCGTGGTCTTGTTGCTGGTACCATCGTCCTACAAGGTTTTTGTTACCGGTACCATCATCCTCTGAGGGTTTCGTTACTGGTACCGTGGTCCTGTGAGGGTTTTGTTACTGGTACCATCATTCTGTGAGGGTTTCATTACCAGTACCACAGTCCTGTGAGGGTTTTTTTGCTGGTGCCATGGTCCTACAAGGGTTTTGCTACTGGTACCATCATCCTCTGAGGGTTTCACTACCGGTACTGTGGTGCTGTTTCCANTGTTACTGGTACCATCATTCTGTGAGGGTTTCATTACCAGTACCACAGTCCTGTGAGGGTTTTTTTGCTGGTGCCATGGTCCTACAAGGGTTTTGCTACTGGTACCATCATCCTCTGAGGGTTTCACTACCGGTACTGTGGTGCTGTTTCCAGCTAGCCAGTACTTGTTGTCCAGCCAAGAGGTGGAGGGGGTGCTGGGAAGGCTCTGCTTGCAAGTTGGACCTGATGCAGGCGTCTTCTGTCTCCTGAGGGCTCCTGGCTGGTACCTCCTTCCCCAGCAGAGCTGCCTGGGCTTCCCAGTGCAGCTTTGGTGCTTGGCTGAGAGGTGACTCTCTCTCTCCTCTCTTTCCCTTCCAAAACTCAGAGCTCTTGCTGTGGTAACCAGTCTCTTCATCCCAGAGCTGCTCCCCAGACCACAGACCTCTCCCTGAGCCCAAGCTGCCTTCAGCAGCATCTTGTGCCTCCCACCCTGGGCATGGACCAGGGGGGCTGCCCTCCTGCATCTCCTGGGCTCCCCTACCCGTGACCTTCTGGACTCCCTGGGAAGGTCAGAGCAGGTGGGGCTGCTCTCATCCCCTTCGTGGATGCTAACAGCCCTCTCCCGCAGGGGAGCACTGCCTGGCTGGCGTGAGGAGCCGGCCCCGTGGGGCAGGACGAGGGCTTTGGGGAGCCAAACAGAGAAGGAGTTCTTTCCCTGACTGCTTTGCCCCTCGGATCGCTCAGCCTGATGAGGTCTAGACTGCATCTCTGTTTAGCCATCATTTCTGTGTAAGCAGAGTCATGCCCTGTTGCACCCAGCAGACAGGTCCTGCTCTCCATCCATTACCCTCAGCTGCAGGGAACGGGGTGCGCGGGAGGACCGAGCCACCAGTGCTTCTGTGGGTGGCTTCTGTGTGGACTGGGACCAGCTGGGAGCCACGGCCAGGGGCGGCGAGGGAGGGTAGAATGAAACCCAGTGCTCCTGGAGGGAGGGCACCTCGGGCTGGGGGACGGGGGGAGCTGCCTTCCTCACAGGGAAAGGATGTGAATAAAGAGAAGTGGGAATTACAGGTGAATGTCCTGTCTCTAGGTTGGATGGTAAATGCAGCACTGACATCTAGGGTCTTCTCCCCCTCTGCTCTGCACTGGGGAGACTGCATCTGCAGTGCTGTGTCCAGTGCTGGGCCCCTCAGCTCCAGAAGGACACAGAGCTGCTGGAGGGTGTCCAGCACAGAGCAA
>VZRI01003818.1:7407-21396 GCA_013397515.1 Upupa epops
TAACCATCACCCCTTGTCCTGTCCCACAGCCCCTACTGGAAGGTCTGTCCTAGACCCTCTCTCAGGCCCCTTTAAGCCCTGAAAGGTCACTCTAAGGTCTCCCTGGAGCATCCCTTCTCCAGCTGAACCCCCCCAGCTCTCCCAGCCTGTCCCACAGCAGTGGGTCTTACCCTCACAGCGTTAAAGAGCTCAGCACAGGCAGGACAGGGGGTGCTCACACTGCTGGAGGTTCCACCTGCATCAAGACATCAAGGCTGCCGAGCACCACTAGGGTGACAGTGGGGACCTGTCAGAAGGGATCTCGGAGCCCTGGAGCTGCAGCAGAGACAGGCAGGGGACAGGAGTGGAAGCGACAGCATGCGGGAGCCTGGCAGGGGACTCATCTGACGGCAGGGCTGGGTTTGTGTGCCGGTGTAACACTTCCTGGCTGAAAGGAGCACGGGCAGCCACAGCAATCCCTGGTGGGTCTGGGTCAAGGGCACCTTCAGCCATCACTTCCACCAGCTGGATGTCACCTGGGGGCAGGGTCTGCCTGGTGACGAGAGCCGTGCGTCTGCTCCAGAGACAGCCCTCAGCAGGAGGAACCCATTCACCTGCCCCTTCCCTCACACGCTTCCAGGCCACCAGGCCCGCTCACACCACCCACCCAGACCCCGAGCTCACCTCAAACTCACTGGGAAAAAGCTGCTGTGTTTCCACGCCAAGGTGGGATCCCGTGGGCTCCGCTATCATGGAGCGGGTGCTGCTGCAAAGGGGAAAACAAAAGGAGAGGCAAGAAACTGCCTAGCGAAGCAGGAGCCCTTTTCTCTCCATCAGCTCTGACTGAAGGTGGGAGGCAGTGGAAGCAGCACAGCAGAAGCCAATCCAGAACACTGCTGTGATGACAGCTCCTGGCTTCCCTGCTCCCCAGGGGCGACACAGCCCCCTGAAATAAACAACCAGCTCTAGCACCTTAGCCCAGGTCGTGGGCCAGCATGGAGCTGGCTGAGCCAAGTTGGGCAGGGAAGGGCCCTCTGCCAAGGAGCTGTGGCTGCCTGATGTCTCCACCTTGGGAAAACAGCAAAGGGTCATCAGAGGGCAAAAGAGTCCCCTTCATTCTGCAAACGCTGCCTCTGGAGAACGCTGCCAAGCAGAGAGGGCCTGGGCCTGCCAGGAGCTGAGTCCAGACTGAGTGGCCTCCTCAGGAGGGCTTCCACTGTCCAGGAGAAGATCCGATTGTCCTTCCACGGGCAACTTGTGCGGGCACGGAGGTTTTCACTGCTTTCTCGCTTGATGCAGAGAGTTTGGTTGGAAGAGACTCAACCCATTTCTAGACAGAGAGATAAGGTCCCATCCTGCTGCCCTGTCCCTCCTCCATCTCCTCCTGATCAAGTGGCAGCTCCTTGCGTTGCCTGATGCAGCACAAACCTCTCTCATCCTCCTGCTCTGTGCTCCCACAGGAGTGGCTGCCAGCAGCAGTGACTGCAAGAACACACTGCTCCTCATCGCCTTCACATCTCCATCCGCTTCAAACCTCCAGCACAGCTCAAGAGGGGCTTCAAATCCCACCACCCTGCCAGGGTGAGCACGCTGTTTATCACTCCATCTCTCCTGCAATCACTGCTGAGAAGGGCCAGGCGAGGCACTGCACGACAGGAGCTGCTGCGACACCACGCTTAGTTATGGAGACTCACGAAGCCCTCCTGTGTCCAGGCCGGCTGGAAAGCAGAGCGACCTCGCTTCTCCAGAGCTCCAGAGGCTGCTCACAGCGACTGCGGAGGAAACGAGCAGAAGTAACCATCATTTGAGCCAACACTTATTTCACAGCTGCCCTCTCCACAAGGTCTGCAAGGACTGAAAGGCTGCGCGGCTACAGCTGCCCAAGTTGAAAGTGATGCCTGCAGACTCCCTGGACCATGGGGAGACAGACGTGCCGGAGTCTCACCCTGTGAATGGCAGTGTCACCAAGTGACCACACTGCAGGCTGAGAGCAGCTGCTCAGGGCTGCATCTGGACTGAACTAACACGAACTGAAGAGCAAGGACCCTCGAGAACTTCATCCCACAGCTGCGGCAGGACAGCATTGCTTCAGCAAGTCACTGCCAAGGTAGTACTAGTGTTTCTATGCAGGTAATCACAGAGCCACTCTGGTGGGATAAGGCCTTCAAGCTGACCCTGTCCAACCTGACCCCCCTGTGCCATCCTACCCTCAACCCTGTCCCTGAGCTCCAGATCTCCACACCTGTGAAACACAGCCAGGGATGGTGACTGAACCCCCTCCCTGGGCACCCTGTGCCACGGGCTGAGGGCCATCTCCAGGGAGAAGTTCCTCCCCAGGGCCAACCTAACCATCTCCTGGGGCAACCTGAGGCCTTTTCCTCTGCTCCTGTCACTGGAAGGTTTTTCCAGGACTTCCCCCCCTGCCCCAGAGAGCAGCAGTTAATCCCCCTCACACCCTCTCCCTGTGTGGAGAACACCACAGCATCGGTCCCTCTGAGCCCCAGGGACGTCGCACCTCTGCCTTCCACACACGAATGCTCTGCAAGGAAGGGAAGGTGACAGGCAAGGGAGAGGGAAGAGGGCTGGAGGACAGTGCTGGCCGTGCCCACTCACGTCCGCTGGCCGTGCCAGCCCACTGGCCAGGCAGCCCCTCTGTTTACTTGGCAGTTGGGCCTCCCGGCAGCGTTTGAATGCTGATGCGCGTAGGCTTCAGCTGCTCCCCTCTCCCCATTCAGGCGCAGCAGATGGTGCAAAGTGACACCCCTTTTATTTGCTGGATGAGCGAGCAGCCCTGCCAGGCGGCTGATCTCCACCGCCAGTCACTGCACCTTGTGTCGGAGGCGCCCGGCTTTGCTCTGCTGTGGAGAGCCCTGCAGCCAGGGGCAGGCTGAACGCCTCACAGATTCCTACCTAGAGCAGGACAGAGATCACGAGGAGGTTCCACCACCTAGAGAACACCGCTTTACCGCTTCCATCAAGCTTCTCCAGCAGCTCTGCGTGCACCCTACACCCAGGCGCCTCTGGCTCAGCTGGAGGATGGATGTCCCAGTCTATCCTAACTACTGGTTCCTACTGGTTCCCCCTCCCATCCCTCCACTCTTTCAGCTCCTCAGACACCCTTCCAGCAAACCCACGGCAGCTGCTTTGATTGCAGTCTCCTCTCCCAGAGCCTCGCAGACTGACTTCATTAATTCATTGCAGAGCCTCTCCACGAGCTCCACAGGATTTTCAGTCCCTGCCACCCAAGACCGGGGGGTTCCTCCTTTTATACCCAGGCTCTGCATTTGCATTCTGACAGTTCTGAGACCTCCTCTGAGGAGGCAGAAGGAGGAACCTTCAGGAAGAACTGAAGGGCAGCACATGGAAGGCAACTCCAGCATGCCAGAACCTCCCCGTCCCCTGTCCCCCACTCACCCTCACTGCTGCAGGGTGTCACAGTGCTGTTACCGAGCATATGGAACTCATGGGACCCCCCCATCCCCTGTCCCCCACTCACCCTCACTGCTGCAGGGTGTCACAGNCTCACCCTCACTGCTGCAGGGTGTCACAGTGCTGTTACTGAGCGTACGGAACTCACGGGACCCCCCCATCCCTTGTCCCCCACTCACCCTCACTGCTGCAGGGTGTCACAGCGCTGTTACCGAGCATACAGAACTCGCAGGACCCCCCTGAGCTGCCTGTGCTCCCGCATTCCTGCACGGATCCCCACAAGGCTCTGACATCACCCAGCTCAAACACGGACTCCAGTCCGGATCCCCAGCATCACCCTCGTGTGTCGGGGACACTGAAGAGCTGCTGCTGAAACTGCTCTAAAGCCTGAGCTCCGGGCGGCCACCACGAGTGTCTGGGCTGCTGCGGAGCTACGCGGGCTTGCCAGGCACCCTTCAGGCTGTCTGGGGAGCAGAATCGAGTGGAAACGTGTCCTAAGCACTGCACTTTGCTTTTATCTCCGCGTGCAGACCATCGGTCTCTGCTCTGAAAGCCGGGGACCACAAGAGGCATCGGAGCAAATGGGGATTTGATTGGCTAAGAAATAAACACGGAGGGGCAAGCGTCCGGGTGACCTTGTGCTGGCGGGCGGGCTGGCTGGCAGCGAGGGAGGAGAGGAGCCCAGCGCTGTTCTTTAACTACCCAACACATCCTCACAAGGGATCAGAGCTTCCAACACCATCCAGCCACCTCTGGGGCCGAACCCAAGGGCTGGTGGCCACCACCAGGAGACAGTGGGAAGGGCACAGGGGGAGGAGGGGGGGCAGCAGTCAGCCCCCTGCTTAGGAAGACTTGTGGAGACAGCCAGGAACTCCAAGTCACAGGGAAGCAGTTCAAACTCTTCTGCCCCAAAGCTGGAAGCAGAACCCCTCCAGAGACTCCCAAAGCTGGAGGTGGCCTGTCTGAATGTTTTGCTGGCCACTGCCTGGCTGACAGCCTCAGTGACAGCCCTCCTCTGCCCGCCGGCTGAGCACACGCCCCGGGGGGGGCTCCCTGGGATCGTTCAGTCCTCCCAACAACCCCTGTCCTCACAGAGGAGGAGGATCACTTAGCCATGCGGTCCCCACCGAGCTCAAACAAGACCCTTCTTCACATCTGCTCTTGACTTCCAACTTCACCCTCCGAGCCCGGTGATCTGGGCAGAAGTCTCTTCCCCTGCCCTGCAGACGCTCTGGCCAGGCTGAACAGCAGAACCCTGACCTTCCACACGCGGCCAGAGCCTCGGGGAGCATCTTACACACGAAAGCCATGCCCGGCCAAGCCAGAACTTGTGAAACACAGCCCGAACACAGCGCAGAGAGGGGAGCTGAGCATCCGCACTCCTCTTAGGGGGGGCTGGTATTGCTGCTGCCCTTCACGAGCTGCGACGAGCTGCCGTCTTTGTCAGCTACACGTGGTGCTGTCTCCAAGAGTCCTCAACACCAGCTTTTCAAAACAGAACATCAAGCAAAACGAAGCGTCTCTTGGAAAACAGGCTCTCCTGGAGGCATTCCGGTGTCTTTTCATCACGAGGCGGAGGCAGTGACAAGGCATGCCATCAAACACTCGGAGGCTCCGCGCCGGGAGCGCCTCTCCCCGAGCAGTAAATTGATTCTTCCTGCACCGCAGGCGTTCGCAGAGGATGGACCAAGGGGAGGATGCTCGGGGGAAGAACGCCACGCCACTCTGTGACGGAAGATTCATCACCACATGGCAGCGCCGGGCACCTCACTCCTGCTGCTCTGGGAGATGCCCAGCTCGGGGTATCTTCTGCTCTCCCCACTCCTATGGAGTCAGGAGGAGGGACACTGTCTCGGGGCAGACACTGAGAGCCTCTGTGAGCAGACTTGCAGAGTTCATCTCCTGTGCCCCACTGCTCAGGAATTCGTGTCTGGAATTGCACACAAGCTCCTTTCCTCTCCTCCCACGGAGACAGTTTGAAGGCTGCCAAGTGGTAGCCACAACTCCTTGCCAACACAGGAGCTGAGGAGCCCCTTTTCCACCGCTGCTTTCACAGCCCCGGTCCCCCTGGTGGAAGAGGCTCTTCCACACCCTGCGTGGGGCACTTTGTGCCAGCACAACCAGACCCCGGCGACTTAGGTCACGGACACACGGGTCCCACTGCACGCACACTCTGCCAGTGACAAGCCACTCATGAACCCCAGTGTTCGACCTGCTCCGCAACTCAGACGAGGATTGAAGAATCCTTCCCCTCCTCAAAAACCTCGGGGAGGCAGGGTTGGGGTGTTCTCGGGGAGCAAGCCCCCTTCCCTTCCAGGGGAGCACAAAGCGCTGCTCAGCGGCAGAGCTGTCAGGTGCTGTGTGATGATCTCCTCCTGGAGCACCCCCTCTCACTCGGCTCTCCCCCTCTCGCTGTCACTCGCCGCAGCCCTCACACAAGGCAGCTCCTGACGGCACTAATTCCAACCCTGACTGCATTAATTCCAACTCGTTAGCTCGCACGCAGCTACCGCTATTGAGGAAAGCAAATCGCCTGGAAGGGGGCTGCAGGCAAACGGTTGCTGCTGCGGCACAGTCCTCACGGGCTGCACTTCAAAGCCCGAGCCCTGCACGACGACGGGGAAGGAGCAAACCAAACACAACTGCATCCCCTGCCCTCGCAACGGGACGGGTCCAGCACCCCGCGGGGAGCACCCTCCATCCCTGAGGGGCGGCTGAGCGCACCCCACCACGACAGGCACCACGACTAGGAAAGGCTCCTGAAGGCAAGAGGAGATCCAGCCCCCCACTCACAGGTGATGGCGACAGTCCTGTTAAGGTCAGTAAGACAGCTCTGCTGGGCACGAGAAGACCAAGCAGCTGCCCGGGGATGATGAGCAGAGGGAGGTTCCCTCTGCACGGCTCCTCAGCCTGACTCCAAGGGCTCTGCAGAGCTGGATGTTGAACTGTAAAATCACTCTGAGGCCAAAAACCCTCCCAAGTCCTGTGCTCAGAAACGAACAGCTCACTTCTGCAATCAGAGAACCACAGAGGGCTGGAAGGGACCTCTGGAGATCACCTCAGTCCAAGCCCTGCGCCACAGCAGGTTCCCCCCCAGTAAATCAGACAGGAACACGAGCAGGCGGGTTCTGAATGCCTCCCGAGAGGCCCTAAAGTAACAGCAGTAACTCAGCCTTGTTCAGCACGAGGTCCTTGAAGTCCTGATTCCAGGGCACTGAACTGGAAACAGACTGCAGACGACCCGGGGTCCCATCCAGAGAGACCCTGTGAACCTGCCTCTCCTTACTGCTCTGCCAGCTCAGGGCTCTCCCTTCGGAGGGAGAGGCTGCCCACTCTGCTGCTTCTACCCCAACGCTCAGCCTTCTCTGACTCACAAGCAGCCTTAGCCTCTGCTGGGGCTTTACTTCCAGGCTGAGGGAAGCCAGAGCAGGTTGTCTGTGGGGCAGGCAGTACCTGGTGTCTTCTCCCCACTGCAAAGCTTCTCCCTGCATGCAGAGCCACCACTGCCAGTTAGCCACCCAGTAGCCACGCTGGGTGTACTGGGCCGGTGACCCAGCCCACAGCAAAGTGCTGGTCACACAACACAGGCCCCTGCCAGCTGTTCCCGGGCTGTGCAGCAGTGCCTGTTTAAACAGAGCAACAGCACCACAGCACTTCCACTTCCTCCTGACTACCCTGCTCCACATAAACCCCTTCAACAGTGCAAGCAGTGTCACCAGATCCACCACCACTCCCACCCCAAAGCAAAGTCGGGCTCTTCCCTACAGGACAGCCTGACAGAGGGTCTGTGGGAGAAGCAAATACTTCCAACACAAGGATCAGGAGCAAAACCAGGAGCACAGGGCAAGGGGGCACAAGTGGCAGGGTGAAGTGCCCTGGTCAGAGCTATGGGAGAACCTCCATCAGCAGGTAAACACAGAATGAGGACGGAAATGAGAGCAAATTAAATCACAGCCAGTACTGGGCGGGGTGATGGGGCTGGGACATCTGGACACAAAACCCATCCGAGGTCCCTTCCTGGGGATGATAAGCACCCCTGGTCACTCAGCAGCCCCTTAAGGGTCTCCAGGATGCTGTCAGGACCATGCTCCTGTGCTCATCCAAAGAGGGGCACATGGCCTGAACCCTTTCTCTCTCACTCTGCACTTCTCCTGAAGCTCTGTTGCTCTGTGCACTCTTACAGACCCAGTGACTAGCAGAGCCCCCCAGCCCACCACAGCCTTCCTTCAGAAGGATGGCAGCAAGTGCCTCCTGCCACAGGCTGTTACGGGCAGCGGCGCAGCGCTGCCTCTGCTTCACCCTTTACGTAACTCACAGCAGCACCTTCCTGAGTCTCCCCCTTGCTTTCACTCCTGAGCTCGTCCTGCAGCCCCCACAAGCGTCAGGTTCTCAGCAGCTGCACCCTTGGGACACAGGAAAGGAGGTCAGAGCACGGCAAGAGGGTGCTGCAAGGATACCACCACCACCGCACACTGGTCTAGCACGCTGTCTGGATCTTCCTGCTCTGGTGCCACCTGGACTCAACATCACCCTCTGGTTTAGCTCCAGAGAGCGCCTGAACGTGCCCGAGCACACAGAGGTGCCCCCCCTCGAGCCTGCAGCTCCTCACTGCTGAGGAAGCCCACCAAGCTGACCCTCTCTCATCCACCCCAGATCACCATCAGGTTCTCACTTCAGAGAAAACAGGTCTGGGCCCTTGCTGTCAGCGGTGTCAGCCCTGGGCACGGAGCACACGGAGTTGCCCGAGCGCTGATGAAGACCTCATTAGCTGCGAGATGGTTATTTATACTCTGCTCAGCTCCTCCTCCTGATTAGGATTCTTCCCCAGCATAGATGTCTCTATCACTCTGCATTTCCCAGCTGGGTACATGCTCATCACATAGCCCTGCTTGTTTATCCCACCCTGAACTGCTGCAGCACTGTTTTCCGTCCCACAATCCACACTCCTCTTTGTTTCTAAGGAGTAAACATGAAACCCAGCTTCCTGTGAACAAACAGGAGCTGATCCTCAGGTGGCCGGGACTGAACTCACGGACTACCCCACTTACACCCACTGACAGCCCTCAACACCTTATGCATCCGCAGCCTGGCTCAGAGGCCACAGGAGCTGATGCTGAGAGTCTGAGATTTCCAGCTTGGGCATCCACTGCTTCCCTTTCCGAAGGCTCAGGAGAGCAGAGAAGCCTGTGACAGCAAAAGGCCTGACGACAGGTCCTGGATTAGACAGCACGAGATCTAGACAACAGCTTCACTGAGAACAGGACTGGGAGGACGGCTCAGAGCACGAGGCAGCCCTCCAGCCCCACTCCCAGAGCTCTGCTGAGCAAAGGCAGCCGAGCTAGAAAGGGCTGGTAGCCCTGCAGGGTGAGGCTGGGTTCAGCTAATCTTGTGCTCGGTCCTGGTGCCTCCGCAACAGCGGAGAGAGGCAGCTGGAGAGCAGGGTGCTAAAACCACTCCAAGGCTCTGGAAGCCACACACAGCAGTTGATTATCTCCACGGCAGAGTCCAATGGGATATTCACCTGCCATTATGCTGCGGCTGAGGGGGATTAAGAGCTCCGGGAAACACCACCTCTGCAGATTAAACGCTGCTGATTGAGAGAGTTTGCTTCCCTTGTTTGTTTTCCATTAGGAATCTAGGCTGCTAATGCCTAATGCCCTGTTATCCCTCCACAGAACAATAAACATCCTCCTCTTGCTATGACTAAGCAACTGAAGCACCAGGCATCCTACAACCCGTTCTACCCAGCTCCCGAATCCAAACCCGGATGGTCTTACCCATCCCACATCCATTACTCACTCAGGCTCCCACTGCAGTCAGCAACGGTTTCACCTAAGGAGCAATGAAAACTGTTAGTGCTGACACGGTCCGTCCAGGTACCCCCCTTCACCTCAGCAGACCCCACTAAACATTACCTGCCTTCCCAGAACTGTGCTGACGCTCCCGGGGCGGCTGACACCCACCAGGGTGGGCTGCGAGGCTGACAGAAAGTGCCCCTGACCCCAAGGGCTCCGTTTCTGCTCTGAATCAGTGCAAGCGACTCCAAAGGTACCGGGTAAGGAGCTGCAGTTCATGGACCTCAGCAGAACTCTGCAGAGCTGATGGCAAACCAGCCGCTCAACACCCAGCTCTGGCTCCAACCACCCCCAGCACCAGTGTCTCACCGAGGGCGCCAGTGTCTCACCCATCAATGCTACTCCAGCAAAGCCCCACCGTGAGCCCTGGCCAAGATCCCACGGCTCTCAGTGTGGTTTGGTGAGCAGGAAGCAGCTCAGCCCAGCCCAAAGCAGAACAGAGACACCACAGCGTTCACCAAGGGAGAAGGCAGACGAGGTGCTGCCCATCCCATGCTCTGAGCTGCACGGTGCCCACACGAGATGATCTCTAGAGGCCTCTTCCAACGCTGCCCATGCTTTAGTCCAGCCCTGAGCACTTGTTGTGCACAAAGTACTCGGACCTCCTTCGGAACGCTGTCCCAGAGCCTGCACGCCCAAGCTGCAGCGCAGCAGGCATGCCTGGGGAAGCAGTGACAGCAGGGTGCTGACCCGCAGTGCCCTTCCTCCGGAGCAGGTCTGCAGTGGCCTGGCAACAGCTCCTGTGGAGCAGCCCAGCTGGAAGCAGGGCTGAAACACAGAGCCCTTGTGCTAAAGGGCAGCTCACTCCCCAGCACAGCAGGTGACCTACAATCTGAGAAGCAGCCCCTGAGGACGTTGCATCCTCTTGTAGCAGCCTCTTGTCTTCTGCAAAACAAGAACCCATCTCAGAACAGCAAGGCCAGCAGGTACCACCAGGCTTCTGCCCTGCCCAGCCCTTCTCTGCAGAGCAGCTGCACCAGCAGCAGAGGACAGGCAGAGCGTGACGGAGCAGACAGCATAGTGAGGAGGTCACCCGGGGAACTGCGGTCAGCTGGAGGGCTGGGTGTCACCCACCAGCACTAGCGTGACGCTTCAGGCAGCAGAGAGCCCAGAGAGCCCAGCTGGTCTGGGTTATCCCCGGCCAAGCACATCCTACCTCTGAGCCATGAAGACATCACCACCTGCAAGCTGCTCTGCACTGCACGGTGACTCACGATCCGGGCTGACGGACACTCTTAATGAGCTCTTCTGTTTCCAAAGACAAATTCCTAGCACGAGTGAAAATCTTTATTAGCGAGTTAGAGGTAAAAGAATAACTCATGGGGAGGGAGGCTTCTCCCTTCTTTCCCCAGTCATTAAATGATTGAAACGATAAAGGACAGAGCAGCTGACAGATTAAACAGCTCTGGAGGACACGTGTCAGCTCCGATAATTTTAAAGCACTGGAACTGTCAGGCTTTGCAAATAGGAAGGGCTGTACCTCTAGAAAACAAGGTTCTGCTAATTGGCACGTACGAGCATCTACACCGGGGCTACAAAGCGGAGATGAAAGCTGCTTCTGACTGCACATCTCTGAAAACAGCCCCAGGCGTGAAGTGCTCTCCCCCTCCAGAAGGGACTCGGTTCTGGCTGCTCCTCTCACTCACTGCAGTCATGCATCAAGATCCATGTTCGGCCAAGAACTGGGGCAGTTTCATGGCCCTGTGACCCCGCTGAATGATGCTGCTGTCTGGTCATCATCGGTCACAGAACAGTCTGGGTGGAAAGGACTTCCAGACCCCCGACCATCCCCACCCCAACACAAAACCTCAGTCCCTGAGAGACTGACAGACACAACCTGACCCCCTCCCTGCTGCCCCTCGAGCAGGGCTGAAGCACCATGGCTACAGGGTTCTTCAACACCTCCAGGCAGGGGGACTCCACCACCTCCCTGGGAAGGCCCTGCCAGTGCCCAACCACTCTGGCTGCAGAGAATCTCTGCCTCAGAGCCAGTCTGACCCTCCCCTGCCTCAACTGCAGAGCAGTGCCCCTGCTGCTGTCAGCAGGCACCAAGGAGCAGAGGCCAACAGCCACCCCTCCACAGCCTCCCTTCAGGGAGTTGGAGAGGGCAGTGAGGACGCCCCTCAGCCTCCTCCCAACTCACCCTGCCCAGCTCCCTCAGCCTCTCCTCACACGACTGGTTCTCTCAGCCCCTCCTGAGCTGGGTAGCTCTGCTCTGGACCCGTTCCAGCATCTCCCTGTCTTCTGTCTTGGGACACTCATCCACACTCCAAGTCAGAACCTAGAAGGTGGCTCCACCCCTCGCTCCAGTTGCCACAAGCACTGTGGTGGGGTGCCCTCCGTTGTGCGTGCTCTTGCACACAGAGGAGACAAAGAGTCCCATCTCATCTGGGGTTTTCAGCAGAGGTTTCAGAGAAGCTCACCACCCGCATTCTTCAACAGCTGGATGGAAAACAAACCGGATATCCTGTGTGGGAAAACAAAGACACCGGGTCCTCAGCACCCCTGAGGCCACTGCGGTGACATCACTACTCCCCAGCAGCTGAGCACTGGTGAGCTGCAGGCAGGCACTGCCTCGCCTGTCTCTTCGACAGCCTCTGAACTCCCTGCCCTAGAGCGCTATTCACCAGATTTCCAGTACAGCTCCACCGTACGAGTTCAGAGCACCACCTCCTCCGCTCAGCCTCAAAACCTACAGTCCCCCTCCGTGACTCCACTGGCTCCAGAGCACACAGGCAGATCCACCGACAGAAAGGCAATTGCCTTCTGGGCTTCACTGCCCGCAGGACAAGACAGGCCAGGGACCCGAGAGGAGCAGTCTCCCGTGTCGCTTCTGACCCTGCCCAACCTGACTGCGCCCAGGAGAGAGTCTCTCAGCGCACGTCAGGCCTTATTAATCGGGTTCTCTGCTCCTCTCCAAAGATACTTAATGCCTTAGTAATGATCAATACGCTTGCCCCGATGATAAACAAAGACAAATGAGCCTGTGCAGCCAGGATGGTATTTGTAATTACCACCTCTGTAGGCACCCAATTACGTCTGATGAGAGGCTGACACAGTCGCCTCGTGTCTCTGACAGAGATGCATCTGCAGCGGGTGCTTGGCAGGCAGCTGTCACTGGGCTAATTTCCTCCAGCTCATCCAGTTGCCCAGCGCCGGCACGGCACAGCCCAGCCCGGCCCAGCGTGTCTCTATCAAATGTAAACGCCACCATAGCCCTCCCGATGCGATTTCAGAGGCAGCAGTTCAGGGACCCAACACGCTACCAGCACAGGCTGCTCGGGGCCACGTCGGGGCCGCTGACAGCCGAACCAGAGACGGGCTCCGGGAGAGCAAAGCAGTTCCCACCAGAGCAGCGCGGGGGTCCTTCACTCCCAACATGAGGGGTGAGGGGAGCGTGGGCTGGCCCAGACACAGAGCAGCCCACGGGCAGCAAAATGCCTGAGCTCTGGACTGCTGTGTCCCTCCTGCTCCGAAGAGGCACCTGGAACAGCTGAGGCAGCCTTGTCTCCACTTACCACGGAAGCACCTAGTTCACCTTCACAGGCCGTTTCTCCCAAGCTTGCTCTCCCCCTTGCCTTCTGGTACCTGCAGATCCAGGCCTCCCTCAACCTGATGATGCCCCACACAGCCACCCAGATGCACCTCACCCGCTCAGCACCTACACTAGCTCACCCAGGCTGCAGCTCCCCACACAGGAGCATCCCAACCCCAGCCTCTCAGAACTGCAGTGTGCTGGGCTGCACCCTCCCAACCTCAGCATCTGAGGCTCTGTACCTGGCAAAGCCTGAAACTGGGTGGATGGAGGGGGGGCAGGAACCAGTGGTGACCCCTGCCCCCAGAGGCAGGGGTGGCAGATGGCATCTTGAGAGCCAGTGGGACTGGGAGAAACCTACTGGCAGAGCTTAGGCTGCATCGTGTCCCCGAGGCTGTGGCTGTCACATCCTGAGCACACCCCCAGAAAGGGCTGACGTACAGCACGCGCAGACACGAGCGAAGAGCAGAGCTTCTCCCCAGAGAGAGATTTCACAGCAGCGCATTCCTAAATCCAGAGGATAGAGACAGAGCCCTGGAGAGGACAGGAGGCTTCTGCAGAGACCTGTATTTCCTCCTGCTGAACATAAAGAGAGCAGCAGATTTGCTGCTCAGTCTGCAGGGAAACAGCAAAACACGAACAGCTCAATAAAGAGCAGGCTTTATGGTCCTGTGCACACGGAGAACTGCCTGGTGCTGCTCAGGAAACATCGGGCCCTTCGCCTGTGCTGGGCTGCCGTGGGTTGCAGCGTGATGGATTGCCCTGGACCTCCCCCAAAGAGCGCTGGGTGTGGGTTCAGCTGACCAGCAGGACGTTCCTCCAGCAGTCACGGTCATGATGAGCCCCGCTCCCCTCACGGGACTTCACGGCTGTACTGGTTTTGGCGGGGATGGAGCCGAGCCGTGCGGCAGAGCACACAGCACTCTCTGCACACGTCTGAAGGAGCACACAGGGACCTGAGGGGATCTGCACACTGCAGACAGCAAGCCACTACCCTGCAGGCGGACAGCATCTCACCTGGCCCAGGAAGAGCTGTGGAAGCTCTCCAACAGAGTAGAGGGCATTTCCAGCTCCCTTCATCAATCCTTGGGGCAGAGAATGCAGCACAACCATCTCCCATGCTGGCACCAGTTAGCACAGGTTCTCCAAGCCCAGCTGTGCACTGGAGCTCCTGAGGGGCTTCTGTTTTGT
>VZRI01003818.1:21415-59512 GCA_013397515.1 Upupa epops
GGGATGGTGCAGCGGGGGGGGGGGGTCTGACACCGCAGTGCACACGAGACTACAGCCTAGCACAGCCCTCCTCCTGAGACAGACGATGCCATTCCCAAGTTCCCAAGGCATTTCACAACCCACCCCTCCACCTAACAGCTGAGCCTTGCTAGGTCCCACCCCCACAGCAGACCTTCCCCAAGGACCCGCTCTGGGAAGCCACCCCACAGACTCATTCCTGGGACCCCGCCAGGGTCCCCGCAGTGCCCAAGCGTGACCCGAGCTGCCCTGTGCAGGCCGTACGGGCACAAGCAGCAGGACAAGCACTCCTGGTTTTCCTTCAAGCCCGCCTCACCCTCCTGGCCGTTTCTGAGGAGCAGAGGGCTGGGGCTTAAGGCTTCTCCCCACATACGGGGGCACACGCTGGAGAGCCCAGCGCTTCCAGGTGAGCGTGGAGCATTTCCTGAGCAAGGCACTACCATCACGGGCCGGACGGGACGCAGGCAATTATTCAATTAGCCATTGTTCTGTGTGCAGGAGGAGCTGATTTACAGGCAGCTGTTTACACAGGCAACCGCTTCCATTTGACAGCGTGCTCCTGGCTGCTCCCCAGACTTTGCTGTTTAATTAAACAGTTCAATACCCATTTAACCTACCAGCATATGGAGAATCTAACTAACGCTGAAGAGGGAGGAGAACTCCATTCGTTCTCAGTTGTGCTGCAGTAACAGAGGAGGTCGCCGAGGTGCAACACCGCGAGGCGAAGCCCATTCAGCACCAATACCTCAGTGAGATAGGATCATCAGAGCAGGGATCTCAGAACAGGGCGTTTTCTCTCAGAAACTGTGTCCAACCATCTCCCGTCCTCCTACCATCTCCAGAAACAGCAGAAGGAATGAGGAAAGAAAACACTCCACGGGCACTGAGATCTGAGAAGATCAGGCCAAAGCCACACAGGAAAACTGTGGCAGCATCAAGGACCCAATCCAGACTCCCTGGTTTTAACAGACACCACCAACAGCCCCCCTGAAGCCGTGATACTGAATCACCCAGGTCCCAGCTGTACAGACCCAGGCAGGTGCTGCTACCTCTGCCCCAGGGATCAGGGTGCCAAGGGAAGCGACTCAGTGAAGGTCAGGCAGCGAGTCCACCGTCACCCTCTTCCATCTACTTCTCAACCCACTGGGACATTTTTGAACCAGCTGCCAGCCTGAGAGTCATCTTGCCCTCAGCCACCTGCTAACGAGGCCAGTTCTCTTACCTGCATCAGACACACACCCTGACTCACACCCAACCCCAGCACTGCTGGGAAGAGCAGACTCCCCCCTGCTCCGTCCACACATCTGTGTTCCAGTCCCAGGGCCACGGCAGCACCTCTGGTTTCTCCTCAGCTCACAATACATCTGCTCTCAGTTCATCTCTCACCTTCTCCAGCCCTTCTAGAGCCATCGGAACTTCCTTTTGCTTCCCTGAAAAGACAGGTGCTCAAACCTGCTGGTGCCTGCAGCCAGGACTCTGACCTGGCTTGGTCCCGTGTGCCCTGCACACGGCAGACCAGTCAGAAATGCCAACCAGTGGACTCCTCTGCCAGCTCGAACTGACCAGTGACGCCGCTGGGTCCAGGGTGTTTTACAAAACCCTGTCTTTTCCTCTTTCCCACATCACCCTTCCCCTCTTCTGTCCGACTAGAACTGGTAACACACTCGCTCAACACGATTACCTGTCACGGAGAGCAGGCACACGGCAGGCTGGTGCTGCCCACGATGCCCTCCCATGGGGCCCGTCCCTCTGGTACAGCCACAGTGATCTGTTCGACACGCCGGCAGTGCAGCTACACCAGAGATGGATAGCACCACTCCTCCCTGCATGAGCTCAGGTTTCCACAGCCACCAACACCAAACCCCCTTGGAAACGATCACCTGAGCAAGGGCTCCCTGGTCCTCCCCTTCAGATAGCAGCCACGGCTCAGAAGGGCCACAAAGGGTTTGCAGACACGAGCTAAGCTGCACCACCAGGTACATGCACGCTGCCAGGTACACACCAGCACTGCAGCCTGTCACAGGGCTACAGAGATCCGTGCTGACAGCTCAGCCTCCAGGGAGCACTTCTGCTGGAGAAGCCTTGTTTTCAGCAGGCACTAAAAGAGGCAACAGATTCCTCTGTTGCTCAGATGAGCTGCCTCTGCCACCACCTGCACTACAGCCCTGGCTCTTCCGTCCCTAAACCCTTGTTTGTCTGCAAATACCCTGTGCAAAGCGACAGTGCCTATGGGCAGCAGAGCTGCCACCCAGCATCACCCCTGAGGGCTGAGACCAGGCAGCGCAGTCAGAACTCTCCCAGACCAGCCTGACACGGGGCTTTCCAGTACAACACTGCTTTCAGATGGCCCCACACAGCATCAGTGCTGTGTGAAACAGTTTTCACTGGTAACAGAGGGGAAAAGAAGTGCCCTGCAGGACAAACGGATGTCCCTTTGGGGTCACCCCTCACCTTCCACATCTGCGTGGCTCAGAAGCGAGTGCCTGAGCTCCAGACCAAAGTGACTCACATGAAATACGAGCAGCTCTTCCAGCTCCGACATCTTAGATCATCCTGCTGCTGTCACTCCTCTGCTGTCACACACACAATGCCTTCAGCTTCTCTTGGGGAGTTCATAAATTAACGCTTTGCTCTGATATCCTCTTCCAAGCAGAGGGTGTCTGTGTGCCTGTCTCTGTGCACACATTCTGGATGCCTGAGACATAAACGGGTCCCCAAGGCAACAGCAGACGACTTCACGTTGTGGATGGGGCCCAGCAGGCAGCTGGCTGCAGACAAGAGAAATAAGAAGCCAATCAAACTACAACCCCCCGTGATGACCAGGGCTCAACTACGCAGCAGGCGATGAGGACAACACTGATGGTCAGCAGCAGCAGGCTGCTGGCACCGAAACACACCAAGGGGACAACCACCCCCCAGGCTAGAGCTGCCCACCACTCCTCAGGCGTGGTTTATGAGACCACGAGAGACTTTCTCTGACACCAGAACTTGACCAAGCCCTTTGCTGTGGGCCCCTGCCTTTGCTCCACCTAAGGGAAGACCCCCCTCAGCTCCCTGTATTCTGGTTCAGCACATCTCTCCAGCACAGGCTTCCAGGAGCTCCAGCCTGAAGGAGACGTGGTGATCTCTTAGCCTGTGGAAGAGGAAGCTGTAAGCAGCTGGATTTCATGAAGTGCTCAGAGTGCTAGGTAATTAACCACACGCTGCCTGTCCTCATTGCTCCAGGGGCTCTTCCCAGAGTTCCCGAAGAGGCTTTTACGATGCTACCAAGCAAGCGCAGTGCTTAGTGCAGGACTGGCTTCCACCACCTCAGCTTTCAGGAGAAGAGAGTCAGGACCCTGTCTCAAACAGTGAGACGCTCACCCAGCCCACCCTCCTACAAACCCACGCAAGCTGAGCACGGCCCCTCCCCTTCCCAGGAGAACTGACGGTGCCTGGATCCTTCTGACCGAGAGTGCAAACCCAGGGAGACCCGAAGCCTGCTGCCCACACAGCAGGTCCCCTGTTGCCCGCACAGCAATTGAGCTCTAATGACATTAACAGCTCAACAAGCAGTTACTAGAAGGCTGCTGCAGATGCCAGCTCTCCGCTGCCTCCAGCCCCGGCTGCTGCTCGCACGGCCCTGCGGTTCCTCCAGCTGTATTTAAATCTCTGTGAACACACACAGCAGCTCAGAAGACGACGGCCGTGTTGCCGGGGACACGCCGAAGGACCTTACAGTGAAAAGAAATTCAGGGGTAGAAAATTGTCCTGTAAACCCGAGCACCGCTTGTTTTATAGCGACTTGTTCCAGAATCCATCGCCACAGACAAGACCCGGATCAATATCCCATCAGCGATGACTGCCGGGGCCCCTGCAGAAGGTCACAGCCCCGCGATGCCGCTGGCACGCATCCCCAGCTCAGACTGCCTCACCCCTCACCCAGAGCAGCCCACGGAGAGCCCCAGCTCTGCACCAGTGCTCTCCATGCAGTTAATTACTGCATTTCACAGCAAGCCCTGTCCCTGTGAAGCACTTCACGTGCCCACCCGATTCAAAACGAACTCCTCCAGCACCCTTGCTGCTACCAGGCGACCCTCTTGCTTCCTCTTCCACACTTAACTGTGCGGCTTCACTGCCAAGCACACACTCGCCCTTCTTTCCAGCATGGAAGCCTTGGAAGGTCGTGGTCTTCCCTTCTAGCCTGTTCCCTCCAAGCTCAGCTCAGAAGCATCTGGAAGTTCCAGAGGAACAGTAATGACCCTCTCCCACACCCCCTTTACAGTTATCCCTGACGTGGGGACCAGCTTTGCAGATCTCAACTCAAGCTCCCATGAGAAGTCCTGCAGTTGAATGGGCAGGGAAGTGACAGGCAGCCTGCAAGGGACCTGCACCCCCACAGCTGAATCAGAGGCCTGAACTCCAAAGCCACAAGCAGCAGCACCACCGAGGTCTGAGTATCCACCACGCTCAGAGGGGC
Source organism: Upupa epops (assembly GCA_013397515.1). Classification (NCBI taxonomy): domain Eukaryota; kingdom Metazoa; phylum Chordata; class Aves; order Bucerotiformes; family Upupidae; genus Upupa; species Upupa epops. The sequence goes on from VZRI01003818.1 coordinate 25,893, forward strand.
TGAGGCAGGGTCCACCGCGTTCACTCAAGCTGGTGGGACCTGTAACTCAGAAGCTCAAGACGAGCAGCAGCTCAAGCAGTTCTTCCCAAGGGGCTGGAGAGAGCCAGGGCTGAAGACTCTGGTGGCCAGGACTCCCTGCAGGGACAGGCAGACTCCAGCTGCCCTTCCAGCAGCAGGGAAACTCCTGTGGTTGTCCCACTGCCCGGCACCTCCCTGGGAAGGTCCATCTCTGCAGCAGAGACCCTTCTTCCCAGCGCAGGCTCTGCCAAAGCTATTCGGCTCCCCCTGCTGAAACCAAACCTTGTTCATCACCACTAATTCCGCTGAAGCTTGACGTCAAAAGTTCAGAGCTGGCTACTCCTGGTTGTGATCCAGGAAGCAGGATAATTAGAGCAGCAACTCCCAAATTAGGGGCTGTAAATTGCTCCGACAGCCTCTGCTCTCTTCCCGATGATCAAGAGAGCTGCTGCAGCAGCAGAGGTGGAGCTCACCCACAAACACAGGGATCGTACAGCAGACCTGGTGCCCAACCCCACACTCACTACGAGGATGCTCAGTGGGCTCTCCCAAGCAGATGAATGAAGCAGAAGATGGGAAAATCAGCCTCTCAATTACACAAGTGCTTTAGTTTTTACTTTTGAGGAGAGCATCTTCTTGCCTTGACTCGTTCTGCACTGCCAAGGCCTTGCCCTTCTCTGCGTGCTCTGACAGACGGCAAACACCCCAGTGCTCCTCTGGAAAGGACTTCAGCAGCAGAGATTCCAGCCACTTTGATCCACAGCAACCACTGATGCGGGATTGGGGTCTGTGGGGACAGGGTGAAGCACTAAGAGGAGATTGCAGTGTTTGTAAGAACAGCAAGGGCACCACAGGGTGGCCCACGCTGAACCACTGCCTGTCCCAAGACACAGCCCAAACTCTGCCCTCTCTAAGAATCCAACCTGTGGTCTCGTCGGGCTTGAAGCCACCGTCCTTGCCTTATCCTTCCCTCAGCAAAGCTGTGCACTAAGCGCAGCGCAAAGGGGATTTATCTCCGGCGTCCCGATACCATTATCCCTCCTCTGTTGCAACGACAGACAAAGCTTGGCAGGGCTTTGTCTTTGGTTATCACAGAGAACAAGAAAACCAGAGGCAAAAGAAAAATGAATCAACAGATGGATAATGCTGACAGCCCCAAACCCTGAAAGACTGTCAGCCGCGCTCAGCAAGGATCACGGCGTTTGGATTGCATTTTAATCGCTTTGTGAGCTCCTGAAGAGCCTTTAGGATGGGCTTAAATCCTCTCATCCTATCTGGTTACAAGGAGAAACACTAGATACTGCGAGATCAATGGTAAAACTGGAAACACCGAGAAGGCACGGGGTCTAATGCTTTATCTGCACACTACAGACAAGCATCTCCCCTCTTCCATCACAGTTTAGCGGTCTGCACAACCCCGGGCTCTCAGTTGCATTCTTGAGCCTCCAGTGTTTAAAGCAGAGATGATACCAAACCCTTTTTCCTCTGTAACTACCAACGAGACACGAGGAGTGTCGGCTGCAGAGCTCAGAGCAGGTCTTGTCCAACCCCAGCGCTCTGTGAGCCATGTTCAGCTGATAAGCGGCTTTCCTGAAGCTGGGTGTTACTCTCCCTGTTGATAATCTTGATGCTTAATGAGGGCAATTAGCACATGCCATTATGAAATCATAGCGCTGTGATAGGGTACTGGGACCAGCGAGGCACTCTGAGAGGCAGCACTGAACCCCAACAGCCTGGATGAGCAGCTTTAACCCAGAGAACCAGGAAACCCAAGCCTGGGTTTCAGCTGTGGAGCTCTCCCTGCATAGGAGAGACTCTGACACTAGTAAGGTGGTAACGCGGTCTTAAGTTATCCGTGTGAAATTGCTCTGGGAAAGATACTGGAAATTCAGCACCCTGGGATAAAAATGCACAGCACAAGGTCACCAAGAGAAAGGAACTGCTATCTGCCCTTAAAACAGACCAAGAGCAACAGCATGGCGTCACCTCCAGGAAAGGAGCCACAGCCACCTTCCAGTGGCCGCCAGCACCGAGGTCCCAGCGTCTGTTTCCAAGCTGATAAAAGTATTCAAACAGCTCCCGACTCCGTCTCAAGGTCTGAATAATCTCAGTCCTGTGAGTCGGAGGCAAACTCGATGCTGACAGGATTCAATTAATCTGCAGGCAGCTGACAGAGTCAATAACATCTCCGTTGGGCAAACAGAGAAAAATCACCGAGATTAGCAGCGGCCACAGTTGCTGCTGTCACCAGCCTCTGCTGCAGCGCCGGGCAGGGGAGCCAGAGCAGCCTTCTGCCTTGGTGGCCACTGAGTCCCTGGAAAAGCACTGACAGCTGAAGCACTGCTGCCCCGCAGCCACCCCCACCCAGTGCTTCAGCGCCTGTCATCGTTAGAGGAACGGCATGGAGAACCCTGAAACCTTCAGCAGACCCCTCAAGGCAGACCCGTGCAGAGGGCATCCACACTGCCCGAGAGAAAGCTGCTCGGCTGGCTGGGTTAGAGCAAGACTACATGTGAGCAGACCCCTGCAGACCCCACTATTACCCACACAGCTTCCCCACACGGGTCCAAACACCCACGAAGGGCTGCTCAATGCACTGCCTGCTCTCATCACGGCGGAGCTGTCTGTCTGCAACACGTCTGGCACCACAGACAACGGCCACACCAAGCACCAAAGCCACCTTCGCTGAGCTCCTGCACCCGAGTCCCGACCGCAGCGACAGGAGAACGCGTTAATATTGCTTTTTATTCATAAACCAACAGGTTTTGTGGCTACAGGTGAGAAGTGGAAAAACAGAAGGCACTCAGGTTGGGTGCCCCAGCTTTTCCCCTCCAGCACATTAGCAGACAAAACTGAAACGTTAAGATCAGTTCTGACAACCGAGGGAGGGCGGCTGAGCCAGCTCACCGACAGGACGCGGGTCTGGGGCAGCCTCTCTGCTAGATCCACCGCTGCCAGACTGAAGTGCGGCGGCTCACAGCGAGACAGCAGGCTGTCACAGGCTGTCGCCGGAGCCAGAGCCAGGCTGTGCCGCCGTGCTGCCTTCAGCTGATGTCACGCTGGGACTACAAGCGGACAAATGAGTAAACAGGGCACAGCAAGCCTGTCTACCTGATGCCAACTTAGTTTGCAAATTCAGCCTGGTACCTCTAGAAGGAAAGCCCTGCCTCTGTTTCCTCTCTGCTGGCTGCCCACCCGGCCAAGGTGCTGCTCAGGAGCTGCTTGCGTATTTCTTCCCACAAAGCAGAACCCAGGGCTTCCGACTGCAGCAACAGGTTTAATCAAGTGATCACCAGAGCTGGAGCTTAGAGACGCGGGTTAGCGGTGGCCTTGGGACAGCCGGGTGAGTGGCTGGACTCCAAGGTCTTTTCCAACCTAAACAACCCCATGATTTGCATGTCCCACGATCTTCTGCAGCAGCCCTGCACAGCAAGTGAGCAGGGTTCACATTGTTCCCACTCACAAGCAAGAAAAAGGTCATGCAGAGACAGCCCCAAGGATCCCTCTCAAACAGAAAAAGAAATACTCAAAGCAAGAGCTGCCCCCCAGTCACACAGACATCTCTGGCCTCATGAGCAGCCAGTGTCCCTGTCCCCACCCAAGCCAGGCAGCTGCACTCTCCCACAGGGGAAGAGGAGACACCATGAGCAGAGCCCACAGATGCTGGAGGCCACCCAGGGAAGGGCAGCGTGTGCTGCTCCATGCCCGTATCCTACCCAAGCTGTACAGTACTCGACAGCAGCCACCAGAGATGAGCCACAGACCAGACAGGCGGGATCCAACACAGCTCTTCCTTCAGTCCAGAGCGCTTCAGAAGGCGAACATTAAATCTAAAACAGACTAATTTATACTTCCAAGCGGAGACAGTGTTGTACTTGGTAAAGCACGAGTGTCACAGTGACAGTAAATCCACGGTGGCAACGCAGACACTAAAAGCTGGGCAATAAATCAGCAGTTCTCGCTGTCCCCGGGCAGGTCAGCATTAGGGGCCTCCTCTCTGCCAGCGCAGGCAGTGAGACCAGCAGGAGGCTGCGGTCCAAGATCCACAAGATCCCAAACTCCTGCTGACAGCAGGACGTTTTCCCAGAGGAGCAGTGACAGAACAGACTGCCAAACCCTCCTTCCCCGCTGTTCCAACACCACACCACCTTTCAGATAACCTCTGAGAGCTCACAACACCCGGAGCAGGACACCGTCCCTCCTAGAAACCACTTGTTGCGTTATATGACCAACCCCACACCCCAGGCTGTGGGCTGCAGAGAGCCCACAGGTCCCCGAGGGGGAGTGCAGGATGGAGCGGGCAGACCCCGCCATCGCCGTGCTGCTGCAGGTCAGTCTGGTCAAGGGTAAAACCAGCACACAGGTGTCTGCCACAGACTCACCTCTGCCTCCCACGACGCAGGGCTGAGCAGCAGCGTGGCAGCAGCCTGACACCCTGACCTGACTGGCTGACATGGACATTACAGGTAGTTGAAGCACAGCCCCATCGAGCGCAGGGATCGATCCTCTTCTCCCTTTCTTTTATCCTTTTGCCAGTAGCTGACACTTTCCTTCCATCTCCTTTTTCTGCAGAGGAAGCCAGAGGAGTTAGATCAGCAGGACACGGAGACAGGCCGTCACCGTAATTCCCCCTGAAAGCCACACAGGGAGACTGGGAGCTTAACAATGAGGAGGAAAATGGATTAAGAAGAAAAGCAATCTCCCCGATCTGGACGGGCGCCACGCTGCAGAAGGCCACGACTAGAGCCTGAAGCTGCAATTCAAATCCACGGGTGGCTGTTCCAAGAGAAGGAAAGGCTCTCCTCAAATTATTAAACTGGTTTCAGGCAAGAAATGACCTCCTGGCAGACCCCTGAGAAGCCGTTACACCCCGCTGCTAATCCAGCGGCTCAGAGGACTGGATGACCTCAGCTCAGGGCAGGACACCAGTGATTTAACCTCACTCCAAGCCAAACAGAGCTCGAAATCCAAACCCCCACTCCTCAGCAGCTGGGAAGCTAAAGCAAGAAAAGGGAGGGAAGAGGCAACCAGGCAAGGACTTGGGCTACTGGAAAATTATCGCACACAGTTCTCCAGCCCAGACACGGCTCCGTGACCGCCAAGGACTGAGCCTCTGTGGCACCACACCTCAGTGCACAGGAGCACAGGCAGACTGAAGCCACTGACTCGACAGGCTTCAGCAAGAACACCTTGTGCTGCAAACCAAAGGGCAGCTCATCTGCTGACCCGTTTCAAACTGCACTGGAGCTTCAGCCTGGCCTCATCCTACGACCAGCACCCTTAAAATTCAGCCAGAGCTGTGAGACCAGTACAGCAGTTCAGCCCCCAGAGCAGGGCTGCTCCAATCCCTTCTCCACCCCGCAGGTTCTGCGGATGCCCGCACGGCTGTGTGGCCTGGAAAGGTCCCGGCCGTGCTGGTCTCTCCCAGGTAATCAGACAGGCTTCTCCCTCACACTGCAGCTAGTTAACACACCTCCCTCCAGCCATTAACAGCACCCATGCTCTGGCCTCAGCCCCACAGGGGTATCCTCACGGAGGTGGAGAAGTGGAGGAGACCTGAAGGGTCCTGTTGCCTTTAAATGCCACGAGAGCTCTGCTCCTGCCAGCACTGGTTCCTGGCCAGTGCAGCAATTAGGTGCCCACTGCTGGAGAAGAGCAGACTGGAGTTCCACAAGCCCAGCAGGGATGAAAGCAGAGCGGTACCACAGGCATTTCATCTCGGCCCAGCGACACTGCACTTCACTCTACAGATCAAACCCCTCCGAGCTCCAGGAAAGTCTGACGCCAGAGCGCCAGAACGATCAGCAAACAGAGCTGGGCTTCTGTGGAAGCAGCTCCCCAGGCTTGTTCTTAAAGCTGACAGAGCCCCCAACTCAGACTGTCACTGGAAGACTCCTCTGTACACGGACACTGCTCTGGTCATGAGGACCTGTGAAACAGAGCAGTTACCTTGTGCCTGCTTGATTAGCTGGCCTGAGGCAGCCGCGACGACGCGAGGGTCCCAGATTTATAGGGGCCGGGTATTTTATCAGATCAGCTGCTGGAGCTGGGGAAGCAGCCAGACAAGCTCACAGAGACACGAGCCATGAAGACAGCTGTCCCCATTACAGCAGTCAGTCCAATAAAATACATCATCCCGCGCTGTAAACCTGCCGTCTCTGGAACTGCACTCATTGCTGATGCAGAAACTTCTTCCTCGAGTGACTCCTGCAGCATTTTTCATCTTTTACTTCTTCCCTGTGAAATTACCCCTCAGCAATAAGAACCCCAAGACACTTCTGGAAGACAGCAGCCCCTCCACCCGGCACTGGTGCCAGCACTCCCTGTTCACACTATCCTGGACGCTGTCACCCCTGGGGTGATCAGCACAAGGCTGCTCCTACTCCTGTGACCCCCACTGCTCAGGCTCTGCCTCCAGAAAACCATGGCAGTTCCTTGACTTGAGGAGAGCACCCTCCAGCCCCTTCTCACTGCAGGTCCTGCACTTCCCCCTCTGTTCCCCCCGTCCGTGCACTGCCAAGACTCCTTGCGCGCCTAGCAAGCGGCGCAATAACCTCTCACTGACAGGGATGTGTGTCTTGCTCAGCTCTGCTGAAGGTTCCCTTAAAACCCCCGTGACCTTGATGCAGATTTAATCTGTCACTGTACACTCACTCCAGCTCCAGTCTCGCCTTTTTGCAGTCCTGTCCTAAAAAAGTCAACTAGATCTCTTTTCATTCACTCGCAGCCTATTGAGTGACCTTGGCAACGGCCTAATCTATCTTGGCAGATTCAAGATAGAGAAAACAAGCAATAGAGACAGACCTGCTGGTTTCTGCTATTGATCAGTGGCTTGAGTGAAAGCTCATTATGAGCAGGAGGAACGTGTCAGGTACACGCTCTCCTACAGAGCGGCGGCAGCAGCCCGATGAAGCGACTCCTCACCCAGGGAAGGGTGGCTCTGCTGCTGATGCTGAGGGGAGGGAGGCTGGGGACAGAGGAAAGGTCAAGGTAACAGAGGAGCAGCACAGAATAGCTCAAGTCCAGTGATGCTGGGCACCAGCAGCTCCCAGTTAAGGCACTGTGTACTTGGCTTTAAAACGACAGGGCATCTCTCTTCAGATCAAGGTCACCGAGGTCACAGAGTCCAACCCCACAGCAGAGCGGCCAGAGTAGAGAAAATCCTGTGTCTTAGTGCACTCTACCCTAGTGTGCATGAACACAGATACACCTCTAGGCAAGCCACTAACTTCTGCTACTCCCAGGAACTCTGACAGAGTATCGACCAGAGGAGAGATGAACTCCTCCGATGGCACTCAGCGTGCCGTGCAGGAAGGTACCGACACCCACGGCTCGGCTGGTGCTGCTGCGCCTTCTCAAGGCAATTACTCTGCTGAAGTGCATCTACCGTGCCCGAGCACATCTCCTGCAGCCTCCCCAGAGCATGAGCTGGCCACCTCCCAGCACTTCCATCATGCTGCTTCCTCAGGCTGCCTCCGCAGGCAGGATGAACACCAACAGAGGAGGCCACCTGCCTGCATTTTATGCAAGAAACATAGCTCACAGGGTGCCCCAAAAGCAGCACTGCTTGGCCACCAAGAGCGATGGCACCAGTCTCACCCATCACTAAAGCTTGAACTGGGCACCAGGAGCAGCTCTGCTCCCATGACGGAGCTGCTCCAGCACTCTGGGGTCAGTTCAGGTGGCCAGCTCTCACCACACATGCTCCTCACTGACACCACCCTGCACCCCACACAGGTCAAACCCACGGCGAAACTGCACCCAGGCATCCATCACACGGTAAACTGAGCTGGACGAGGAGGAACACAGCGCACACTGAAGGGTGTTTAGTGCTTGCAGACTTCAGAGAGGAGGAGCAGACAAAGGGCTAATTGCAAACAAGCAGGGGCAGCACACAGGGAGAGGGAAGTGGCAGCACAGGGCAAATCCTGCTCAAGAAATCGGATTTCTTTCAGAGTCCGCAGTTTCATCCTGCCTGCGTGGCCTCCTCAGAGGGTCTGTTAGGTCAAAGCCAGACTCTGCTGTCCTCCCTTCAATCACACATCAAGAAAAGCAATAACCTCTCTAGATAAAAATTAGGCAGAGCAAGACACTGAGAGGAGAAAAATCCCAGAGCAGAACTCTGGGGAGAGTTCCCAAGCGAGCAGCCCTGGACTGCAGGAGCAGCGCTTCCACTCCAGCAAACGTGGGCTGCACCAAAGGTCACTGCCTGCATCGATTGCTCTGCACAGCGGCAGAGGTGATGCTGCACCACAGCCCTTTCCATGGTGCAGCAGGCAGCCGAAGGAAGGGCTCAGCCTCCTGCTGAGGGAAGGAGGGGGACGAGGCAGAACGTGAACTGCTGAACTCCCTATCAGCACGTGGACAGGAGGGACACCAAACCATCAGCATCGTGGAACCGACCAGACCTTAGCCAAGGCCTCTGGGGACAAACTCCTGCAGAGAGAGGAAAAACAGGACCATCTCCATCCTTGCAGCTTTGAAGACCAGAGAGTGCAACGCCCGGGGCAACCCAGCCGATCTCACAGCTGACCCTGATGCAAGCAGAGCCTCCCGAGGAGGTCCTTCTCGGGCAGAATTATCCCACGATCCATGCAACCCGGGCACAAACCACAGAGGCAGGCGTACGGCGTTGGAGACACCGGGGCACACATCTTGAACCCCGCACAGCAGGTCATCTCATTAAAGCCCGATCGATCTCCAAGATCTCTGCCATGCGCTGCTGCACTCCTGTCTGAACTGAGCTGAGAGGCTGTGCTTAGCACCAACAGTTTGTCACAGGCTGCAGGACTTCTTCCTGGGTACAGGTGACAACACAGAGTGCTTGTTAACAGGTTAGCAACCACAGAGGCAGTCGGGAGCAGCCACGTAACAGGAGTGGAACCAGATCCCTTCTCCGCAGCACTTATGTGCCAATGCAGAGCGTGGGGAATAGCAGGAGGAGCTGGAGATCTGGGTTAGGGTCCACGATGACAGTGTCACTGCAGGCACTGAAACATGGTGGGACTGCTCCCACGACTGGAAGGTCGGCACGGATGGCTACGGACTGTTTGGAAGGGAAAGACCCAAAAGGAGAGGGGGTGGTGCTGCTCCTCATGTGTCGAGTGACTGGAGAAACCCACCCAAGGTACTGGCTGCAGAGACAGCTCCTACCTACATGGTGGCTCCAGCACAAGCCAGTTAATCAAACCCATCCTTACTGGATTGGCGCCATGCAAGCACCGCTGCCCCTCAATCTCTTACTCCTCCAGGCTGTACATCCTCTCCAGCAAAACAAAAAGTCTTTCTTCCTTTTGGAATCATGGATTCCTCTCCTCCACAGCAGGAAAGGTCAGCTTTAAAATTGAAGCCATACTTCCACGGCGTTATTCCTGCTCGGCGGACGCAGCCATATTTCTCCAGCGCGTTAGTGTTATTGGGTTTCTAAATCACCTGTCAGGAGCTGGCAGAAACAGCCCACACGCAAAACAACCCAACACAAACACTGAATGGAACCACTGCGGATGGGTCACCACCCCCAGAACCTCCCCAGCACACACAGAACACTCGCTCTGGACGTTCATGTGGTCAGGAAGGGACGTCACACCCTGCGTGTCCGAGCTGCTTTAGGAGAACAGAGTGACCAGAGGAAAGAACAAACCACAGACACAACCAGTTCACCCCTCTGAGAGCTTCTCCCTCTCTGCTGCTGAAATAGTTCCCTCCTGAGCTCACACTGAACAGGGAAACAGCCACTTCTCCTCCGCCACTGGAACAGCTTCAACACCCACAGGCATCACAGTCCACTCATGACAGGCAGCAGGCACCCACCCCACGAAGGAGGGAAGCAAGTGGCTGAATCCAGGGGACCAGCAGTGGAGCAGCAGGCTGCCAGCACTGCTGAGGAGCAAGAGCACAGCTGCAACCAGGGCACATGGTCAGGCTGAGGTCAAGTACACACACACCCCGTGTGGAATTGTACCCAGACACTACTCCCCTCTTCCTAAGTGCCCTGCTCTCTGTTTAATGCCACGAGAAAGTGACAGGGGGGGTTGTAGTTTGAAAGACTAAACCCAAGGGTTCTCAACCAAGCGAGTGTGATGCATTCATACAACACAGGTACTAGTTGAGCCCTGTGTGCTGCTCTGGAGCAACAGTGGTCACAGATGAGTCAGAGAGGACCAGCCAGCTGTGAGACAAGGACCTCTCCAAGTGCCAACTCCGCTCTGAAACGGGCTGGTCAAGGCTATGCAGTCCTTAGACCGGGCACAAACCGTGAGAGGGATGTTCTCCAACCTTAAACCAGAGGCTGCAGTGTAGCCTGTCTGAGGGGTTTCTCCCCTTCTGCACACAACCCTGCCAGCACTGCCTTCCAGCCGGACACCACAACCCCAAAAAGCTTCACTGAGGGCAGAATCCACTGCTGCTCAAGCCAACAGCTCACTGCAGGGAAAATACAGTCATCACAAATGATCTGTGTATTGACGTCGTAGGGGAGACACGAGCAGTACCAAGAGGAGGAACTAAGGAAGCAGGAGAGAATCAAGGAGCTTTCTAGGCGCTGTCTCCAAGCTCTGCTCTGAAGAGCACCTCTGCACGTGCACACACACACTTGGGGCCAACATGGGACCTGTGAAGTCTCGAGTCCTCGCTGCCCCCGAGCTCCTGCTGGCAAGGAAGTGATTAAGTAGAGCTGCAGAGGTTAGATCTCCATCTCACAGCAAGACTGGAGGAGCTTAGTTTGATACAGCAGTCCCGGCTAATGAACAGAGAACAGGGGAGTGCATTTATCTCCATTTACCACGAATCCCACGGGGGAAAGGAAACTCTGTCAAACCAGTTTGTGCTCCAACACTGCAGTGAAGTCTCCAGTAAGCACTCTGCACGCTGGTGCTAAGGCAGCAGGAATTCATTCACATTCTGGCTTCAGAGAGCAACACAAAGTCCTCCTTTCCCTCCCGCTCTGTCACGCTCACGGGAGCCCACACAAACGGGGCCAAGCTCCTCCAGCAGCCGCACCAGCAGCCCACGGCTGCAGAGCCAGCCCCCGGACTAACAATTCCAAGCGCCTGCACCCCAAACTCCTGAGAACACACGAGCTCGGAGCACAGACCACCCTTCCGAGGCCCGAGCAGGAGGTTCCTGTAAGGTGACAGGATCAGTCAGACAGCAGATCTAACCCTCCCTACACTCAAGGCATCAGCTCAGAGCTGCTTCTCCCTAGCCCAGCACAGACACAGGGTCAGCCTTCCCAAACACAAACTGGCAAACCAAAGGCAAAAACAGCAGCCTCCAAGCATCCAGAGCCCGTGCTGGGAGGTGTCAGGCCAAGACAGCTAGAAGGGACAGAGTTTACCCTGTTTAGAGCTGCTTCTCAGCAGCAATGTTTAATCCTGTGGTTCTTGAAGCACCTGAAGACAGCGCACACTATTCACCTTGCTTACACGGTGTAGTCCTCTCGCCACCCACACCCAGCTCCGACTGGTGGAGGAAAGGAGCAAACGGCTGCTCCTACTGCCTGCGTGCAGCCAGGCTCATCCAGGTCTCACCAGCAGAGATTGCCAGGCCCCAGAATAGCCCCATGGGCTTGAGGTGACAACAGGAACCAACAGAAAAGAAGCCTCTGGCTCAGCCCTAGAAGAGTCAGAAATCAGCATTCACACGAGACTGAGCTGGACCAAGATTTCCCACCCCACACACCCCAGAGCTGTCCTCAACTGCTGAGGAAGAGCAACCCATACCCCACCCAGGTCTGTAACAAGCACTGGATGGGGACACGGCAGACAGGAGGCCACAGTGCCCTCATCAAACACGGGGCGAGCATCCCATCCCACATGCTGGGGATGGGGTTACAGCCCCTCACAGACCCAAGCCGGCCTTCCCTTGATCAGTGCTGGCTCTGAACAAACAGCAAACTAGATTAGAAGGCTCAGAAGCAAAACAAGCTCCGTGCAGTCATCAGGGCTGTGGCTCACCGTGCTCTGGGGCACCGTCCCTGCTGTGATGGATGCAGGCCCGACAGCTTCCACACAGCACTGTAGAGCAGGCTGCTTTATGTGCATCCCTGAACTGCTGTAACTCAGCAGAGGCATCAGGAGAGGATGCTGGAGAACAAAGCAGCATTAGCAGCCCCCTGAAGAGATCATCTCACTGACATGACAGAACGATAATGCATTTGGGCATCAGTAAGGGTGACACCATGCATCACCACACCAACCCACCCAGCCAAGACAAACGGCCCGTGAAGCCTCCTTCAGAGCAGTTCCAAATAAATAAACACCCCCAGTTCCCATCCCCATGGATTTGGAGCTTTCTGCACCAACTAATCTAAACGTCATCTGGTTTTGACAGAGGTCCCCACACAGAGCTCCTAGTAAAACCACCAGCAGGTACCCAGCGCACCTCATCCTTCCCCTCCTGCTAAGCCAAGCGTCCCCTGCATCCTGCAATCAGAGCTGCAGAGTGCCCCGAACTGCCTTCTCTACAGCAGTAGATTTCTCAATTAATACCTGCAGTACATAACAGGGGGTGGAAAAGTCGCTGAGGGAGCTTCCAGGAAGCAACAGGGACTCCCAAACTGCTCCCAGGAGAACGGATCTTTGATTAACAACTCCTCCTCAAAAACTGGATCACACGACACAACCATCAGTCAGGGCATCACCCAGATAAAGCACTCCTCCCTGAAGTGCCATCTGTCAGCTGCAAGAGGCCTTTGACATATGCAGGAGCTGAAGCTGATAAGGCTGCTTAGCTCTGTGCGAGGGGAGGAATCCCTCCCTGTGAGGCGGCTGAGGCCCTGGAACAGGTTGCACAGGGAGGCTGTGGCTGCTCCATCCCTGGCAGCGCCCAAGGCCAGGGTGGATGCGGCTCTTGGCACCCTGCTCTGCTGAGCGGCGTGGCTGCCAACGGCAGGGGGGTGGATCTAGATGATTTTTAAAAGGTCCCTTTTATCCCAACCCATGTTGTGATTCTATTATTTTCCCTTTTACAGAAAAGGAGTCACAATTTGAGCATAAAAATTGCTCTCATTAGGCAGAGAATGTCAAGTCTCATTGCTAAATTTACTGTAGAGATTCAGCATGAAAACAAGGATTGCCCTTTTGGCTTTCAGCACTTGAGCGCTTCCATTACAGCGCCCGCTCGATACCCTCATTAACTCCAGCACGCCGGCATTAGTCAGCCCAGCAGCAGGGTATTTTATCCCAGTCACCAGACAACACTGAATTCCTTCAAGCGTAGACAAAAGGTCACCAAAATCTCATGCCAGCGTTAGAACCAGCCCATAAAGCTCTGGAGGAGCCCAGAGGCAGGAATTCTTCTTGGCAGGCCACTAACGCACCCAGAAGACAACCCACATCACCCCTGCCCACCCCTTGGGGACGGCTACACCGAGCTCTGGGGTGGGGAACCACAGGCTCTGCACCCAGCAGCCCTGCTCAAGAGCTGCAAGCTCGGGCTCGAGATGGCCCAGAGGTGACTTGACTGTGACATTTGCAAACACTCTGGACCAGCAATCGCAAATGTCATCCTTGTAAGAGCTACACGATCACTAACGCAGACCCCAGCACCGGTCACACACCACCACCCCCTCCCAACACCCGTCCTGTGGCCCTGAGGCTTCTCTCCGGCATTAACCGAGGCTCTCTCCTCACAGGCATTGTCTTCCCCCTGCTCTAAGCCTCCAAGAGCAACAGCAAATGGGTTTCAGGTTTCCAGAGAGCCTCATTAAAGCGCACGGTCCAAATGCCCACATCATTCTCTCCACTGCTTCGTTAGGACTGTTGTGGGACTCCTCCTGTCAGGGCACTCATCTCCAGATGAGTTTCATACCCTTGAGAGAGCCCCAAACTCCGCAGAAGTCGCTGTCACTGATGCTGTGGGTGCATCCACTCCGCAGATGAGTGAAGCACCACTCGTTTATCGGGAGCAGCACCAACCAGCAGCTGCTGACAGGAAACACCTTTGGGCTAAGACAGTCCAGGAAACACGATGCCCATGCAAACAGGAGCTCCCACTGACTTCAGGAGACAGCCAGCGTACAGACACGCTGACACCCCAACCTGATGCCAGAGGTGCAGCTGAAGCAGCAGCTACACAGTAGTTACCTTTGAATTGGGGTTTCCTTTTCATTTCAAGTGTGAAGAACAACCTCTCAGGCTCAGATCAGTCCTGGGACTGAACCCAGCTGCCAGCTGACACCCTTGGGCAGTCCCAGCAGCTCCAGGAGGTGACCAGGGCTACACGTACAGGTTTACTGCCCTTATGAAGGGGCGCTTCCTTGCACTTGTTCGGGCACCGCTCACTTGCGAGTCCTCTCCTCCCATCCTTACGTTAAACTCAAGGGAAAGCCATCTCCTCACCCGAGCTGTGCTGACACGTCCCACGCGCCCCAACAACAAGGATCGATAGCACGCAAAACCCAAGAGCCCTGCCAGGGCACGAGGAAAACACGGCACAGATCAAGGCGACAGCGGGTTTTAATTATGTGAGAAGAGCAAGCGCCTTCTGTAAGGTCCCAGCAATCTGAGACTCTAATCAAAATGTCATCAGGCTGCCTCTGTATTTGCAGTCTCTCAGGAAAACGACTGAAACTGGAGTAACATTTCCAGGTGCACCGCAACGCCTCCATCAGAAAGCCTGACATTTGGCTAATGTCAGAACACCCGCTCCGGCACCCCGTTTCCTCTACCCCCGGGGATGTGACTTCACTAATGACCCAGAGGTGGTAACGAAAGGCAACCAGCAGATGAAACAACGTGTGCCTTGGCAGGAACCCCCTGCTCCTGGAAAAGCCCCAGATCCCCGGTGTTTGCCAGGCTGCACCATCCAGGTAAGTGAAAACAAACCGTACGCATGCTCAGCACTTACCCCACCAGATGAGGAGCTGCCTGGCTCCAGGCACTGTAGGAATCCACAGCAGAGCAGTGAGAACATGATGAAGACTCGGGTTTTACAGTTAGGTCACTGATGTTGATGTAGGAGGATGCAGATTCTGCCTCCCTTTCACATGGAGCACTGTGTGAAGCACCAAGTCCCTGCGCTCTCAGCCTGTCTACTCCTCATGTATAATTAGGATCCCTCCTCTGAATCCCTTGGGATTTAAGACCAAGCAGCACCACGGGGAACCACGGCTCAGCCCTGCCCCACTGCACCCTCCGCAGCTGCAGGGCTGGGCTTTATTTCACCACAGTCCTTAAGGACTTGATCTCCCCAAATGAGCCGACTTTTGTCGCCCAAACCATCAAACCCACTTCTCCCCTACTGCGAAAACCGAGCCAGAGCCCCCAACCTTTCCTAGGGGAGTTTCAAACCCACTGCCTGTTCCTGTGCTGCTTCTAGGGGATCCTGCTGTGGCAGGGGGATTGGACTGGAGGATCTTTCCAGGTCCCTTCCAACCCCTAACACTCCGCGATCCTCTGGAGCTGCACTGGCTACTGCTGGGGGGCCAACAGTGGGCACCATGAGAGGCACAAGAAAGTGATCACGTTGCGTATGGTCTAGCCTGCACCTTCCAGACCTCCCCGGTTCTCGTGTCACTGAATCTCGGACAGCAGCCCCGAAGGAAGCCTGTCAGGACACGCAAAAAGCAAGCGTGCTCCAGAGAGCCCACGCAGCCACTGCCCCTGCTTGAACCAAGCGAAGAGGCTCCTAATCCCAGCCTTCTGCTGGAGGAGAGGGGAGGGAACAGCAACCCCAAGCCAGCCTCCTCCACACACGCTCCCCCTGACCGCACTGCTGCCCTCCCGGTGAGAAAGGCCGAGACCCTTCGGGGCGCATCCCGGGGACGCGGGGGCAGAGCGCTGCGGGCCCGCGGACAGGCTCCGCTCCAGGCGGCGCCGCCTGCCTCTCCGAACCACAGCCGCCTGCGAACGGGGTGCGCTCCCCCGGGGGGTGCTCCTCAGGGCCAGGCCTGCCCCTGAGAAGGCCCGCGGTCCCGGCCTCGGCCACCAAAGGGAGGCCAAGCACGGGGCTCTGCGGCAGGGAACCAGAGCCCCTTCCAGGAGGGCCCTCAGGCCGCAGGGCTGCCTGACCAGCGCCCCGGGCCACGCACGGGCCTCCTCCTCCTGCGAGGCCCCTCCGTGTGCGCAGAGCGGATCGGCGGCAGCAGCAGCACCCGGGGCTCCGCGGGCAGAGCCGGGCCTCACGCTGAGGGCCTCTCCTCCGCCTTCAGGTGACCCCCTGCGCGGAGCCGGCGCCACCCGAGCAGCGGCCTCACCTCCCCCCGGGGGCAGAGCCACCTCTCCACTCACCGGGCTCCTCCGGCTCCACAAGCGCCTCGGGGTCGCAGACGGGACGGGACAGGACGACCCCTCCCCAGGGGCTCCCGGGGCAGGAAGAGGCCGAGGGCAGAGCCCGGCGAGGGGCTGAGGACGAAGGGGCGGCCGAGGGCAGAGCCTTATGAGGGGGCTGAGGAAGACGGGGCGGCGGAGGGCAGAGCCCAGCGAGGGGCTAAGGAAGCGGCAGCGGCCCGGGGCACAGCCTTATGAGGGGCTGAGGAAGAGGGGGCGGCCGANGAGGAAGAAGGGGCGGCCGAGGGCAGAGCCCGGCGAGGGGCTGAGGAAGAGGCAGCAGCCGAGGGCAGAGCCTTATGAGGGGCTGAGGAAGAGGGGGCGGCCGCGGGCAGAGCAGGTGAGGGCTGAGGGAGGCCCCCGCCCCGGGGCGGTCTCCCCAGCTGCAGGGGATTGCTCGCTCGCTCGCGGTCCGGAGCTGAGCCCTTGGTGGGAGCAGCTGCGGGGCTGTGTCGGCTGCGGGCTGTCTCCCCAGGCGTGAAATCCATTTATCCTCCAGGTTTGGGCCCGCTCGGCTGGTTGGTTGCACAGTGAGAACGCTTGATGGTGTTAGTTAAACACTAACCCGCTCCCATGCTTCAGCTGCTTCCCAGCTGCCCTGATGCTCACAGAGTACCGACTGCCCCTCCAAACCCGCTTGGACCTGGGGGTCTGCTCGAGGGGATCCTGCCCTCGCAGGGGTTGACCAGATGCTCCTCGGCCGCCCCTGCCAACCCCACCGCTCTGGGGTCTGTGAGGATCTAACGCCCAGCCGATGGGCCACCGTGGGCACGATGAGGGGAAGCAGGGCATGGGGAAGGGCACCGGCTGTTCTAGCCCTTCTGAGGAGAGTGAATCGGTGCCACCTCTGCTCTAGTGCAGACACTGTCTCCAGGGCCTCGGCCAGCACCACCCCTTCACTGCTCCGCACGGGTGCCCTCGTGGCCGCCAATGGTGTTTGGTCAGTGTTGTCTCTGATCAGCTGTTCCCCCAGGTATGCTCTGCAGAGAGGATCTTGCTGGTCCTGGCCCCAGCTGCTGTCTCAGATACCAGCCCACCTCCCCTTGCACAGGGAGGGGTGATGGTCACAAGCGGTCCAGCTGCAAAGCAATGCAGAAACAAAGAGATCTCGAGTTGTCTGCAGCAAATAAAAGCATTTCATCACGTTTTTCCTGCTCGCTGATGCCTGTGCGGTTGTCAGAATGAGCTGCCAACACACCGTGTCGGTGCGGAGGACCTGCCTGGCTACTGGACTCTGGAGTTTCATGGGAGTAACGGATTTGCATGCAGAAAAGCCTCTTCTCATAAAACAACTGGTTCTACCCTTGAAAAGTATCTGCCAGCAGCTGCACCAAGCCTTGGACTGAATGTAAACTGGCTACTGCCCATCTGCTTCTGAATCACAAAGAGCAGCAACGGTGAATGAAACAAATGAGTAATTTATCGAGGTCATTAAAATTAATTTAATAATTAACGTTTCTTTTCCTTTCACGCTCAGGCCTCCTGAGAAAACCCCCACCATCTGCACCATTAAGAGCAGAACATTCCCATTGTTTCCTCAACTCACAGCCAGCCCATCATGAGGACTGAGGTGCCCTTAGTGCAGGGGCATTGCAGGATGGTTGCGATGAGAGGGGTGAGGTGTGATGGTTGTGGGATGGTTGTGATGGGAAGGGTGAGGTGTGTTGGTTGTGGGATGGTTGGGATGGGAAGGGTGAGGTGTGTTGGTTGTGGGATTGAAAGCAGGAAGCCTTTCCTCGCTTGCACCTTTTTGAATCCTCTCTGCCGTGAGAAGCGTCCCCACAGCGGATGCTGCGTGGCCATTCGGGGTGACAGACGGCACATCTGGAAAGCAGCTGTGCTGGTGCAGGAGGGATGGAGACCTTGGGACAGGAGGTCAGGTTTCCCACTGGTTTCACGTCAGCCAGACCCCCTGGGTGTCTGATGACTCGTGCCACCCCGGCGTTGCTCCTGTTCTTGTGGAGTGGTCATTTCCACATGGGAGGTACCTAGGACAGGCTTCGTCCATCAGTGAAAGAGAAGATGACGTGAGCTGCACAGACAGCATCATCCAGTGAGTCACAGGGCTGTGAATCAGGGCTCCAGGTGAGGGCCGTGGTGCGAGGGGCTGGTGTTGTGTTGCAGGCGCTGTCACAGCACTGTGTGGGGGAGAACAGTGGGGCAGCGTCCTGCTGGCTTTAGGTGATTCCAGCACCGCTGAGTGCAGGTGGGACCCCTGGGAGGACTGCCCAGGGCAGGGTTCCTCCCTCGGGTTATGAATGCAGACTATCAAACTGCTTTGCCTGAGAAATGGGGAGAAGCAGGAAAAATGTCAGCTTGGGTTTTGTTGGAGACATCGCTCAGATCAGGGAGCCGCTCGTGGTCTTCGCCTTTCGGAAGGGAGACGGGAAACTCCGGGCATCGTTAGCAAAAGCAGATCCCCCACAGCATCACCTCTCATCGCGGCGGAGTGGAGGGGTTGGGTTTCCACACCGAAGCCCAAAGGAGTCTCAGATTTTTAGAGCTAAATTTACAATTCAGCACGGGAGTTGAAGCAAAAGGAAATCTTCCAGGGAAGGGATAATGGCTTCATCGCTGCGTGCGAAGCGCCTGCATGCATGATGCATAAAGGCTGCTACTCCTCTCAGCTCTCTTGGAGACTCATTTCTCCAGAAGAGGCTTTCAGACGTTTTTCCCCTGGACGTCCGTGTAGCTCCCAGCCGCCGGGGCCACGGGCTCTACTCGCAAGGTCTTTAAGAGACAAAAAGCCTAAGTCCTTCAAGAGCAGAGAGTTAGGTCAGTGAGTACCTCTGGTTAAGCTGCTCTGCACCTAACAGCAGCCGGAGCCAGGGGCTGGTCAGGAAAAGTGTGGCTGAGGGAGAGGGGTGGAACTCAGAACTCACCCCCTCCCCGCAGCGCCGGGTGCAATGTGGCTCCAGTCAGAAACTGCTGAGGGGGGTTTACCTCAGGATCATTCCGTGGATGTCCTGATGTCACTGCCATCAGCCAGAGCTCCTGCATTCACTGGACGTGTCTCCCAGTGGAGCCTCCTCAGAGGCTCTCCCCGAGCACTCCCCTCATTTACTGGCAGATTAAGCAGAGGGTTACACAGGCCGCCCCCTCTCCTGCAGCCCTGCTGGCACCATCGCAGCTCGCGCGCGCTGAGGTGCGTTGACACTCAATACACGGACCTGTTCCTGCCCGCTTGGCGAGTGAGTGCCTCTGCCTGCTTCTGCTGCAGGAGGGGGTGGGTTCTTGAGGAGGGAAGGAAGGGTGTCCTGCGGGGCTCTCAGAAGCAGCGACTGGCTCCTTTGGCGTGTTCCTTCACACCTCGCAGTGCTGCCCAGCTTCTTCCACTGCGACTCGGTTTGGTTTCGCTCAGAAGGCGTCGGATGTCTTGGATAATTTCTGTTGGCTGCAGCGAAGAAAGAGGAGACAGAGTCCCAAAGGAGCAATAGCAGCCTGTGTCTCTGCTCTGCAGCCCTGAGAGGCAGTCAGTGCCTCTGGAGAGCTGTGACGCGTGAACAGGGAACTGGTTATTAACTGGGAAAGAGTCTGCACCGTGCAGAGAGCAAACTCAGGAGTCACCCGTTATCAAGCAGCAGCACCGCCGAAGCTCCGCTACGCATAGCTCCTTTGACAGAGCGGTGTTTAATTGGTGCTGTTGGAGCTCAGATCCCCCCCCGGAGTAAAGCCCTTTCTCCAGGGGGCTGAGTAAATGGTTAAATAACCGTTTGCAACGCAGCTACTGACTCTTTTTCCCTTGACTCCT
Organism: Upupa epops; assembly: GCA_013397515.1. NCBI lineage: Eukaryota > Metazoa > Chordata > Aves > Bucerotiformes > Upupidae > Upupa > Upupa epops. Next base: position 45,930 of record VZRI01003818.1, read on the forward strand.
CTCCGTTCTTCCACCGCACTGCCCTCCTTGGCTCCCTGCTGCCCAGCTCCCTGCTTGCACAGCCAGAGCCGGCCGAGCGGCCCCTCTCCAGCAGGGGAACAGACTGCAGTGCTGGGGTCCACTGGGGTTTCTCTCTCGTGGCCGCCAGGTCGTGCAGGTATGAATCAGCAGCACCCACTTCAATGCCGGCCCTGTCTGTGTAGGCTCCCTTTCCGAAGGCAAAGACACCATGGGAATGCACTCGCGGGGTGCTCCCGCCACGGCCTGAACGGTGCCCGCAGCGCAGCCGCTTTGCTCTGGCAGGGACTGATCGGGGCTGCACTCCTGCGTACCATACCGTCACCACAGAGAGCTTAACTCGTCCACGCCGGGTCACTGGAGGATGAGGAGGAGGGGTGGCTTCTGCACTGCTCCCAGGGCAGAGCCAGAGGGGTTTGTGGCCCCTGTAAGCAGAGGCAGAGGCTGGCTGAGCCTGCCTGTGCTGGCCTGAGGTGTTTGTCCTGGTCCTCAAGACACCGACCCAGCAGTGAAGGTAAGGGTGAAGGACTGGTGTGACCGGTGTCCCTCCTCTGCAGCTCCCGCTCCTTCTAGCGGAATTGCACCTGGATTGCAGAGTAAACCTGGATCATTTCTGGATCCAAACATCACAGGGCCAGGCTGCGAAGATCCTCCCCCAGCACCGAGAGCCGTGGCAGCTAATTGCTTCCATGGAGCTGGAGAAAATTCCCTTCATCCTCACCATCCCCAGCTACGGGAGACTGCTGCTCGCCCAGCTGCCGACAGCTGCCAGGCAGGCAGTGCCCNCAGCAGTGAAGGTAAGGGTGAAGGACTGGTGTGACCGGTGTCCCTCCTCTGCAGCTCCCGCTCCTTCTAGCGGAATTGCACCTGGATTGCAGAGTAAACCTGGATCATTTCTGGATCCAAACATCACAGGGCCAGGCTGCGAAGATCCTCCCCCAGCACCGAGAGCCGTGGCAGCTAATTGCTTCCATGGAGCTGGAGAAAATTCCCTTCATCCTCACCATCCCCAGCTACGGGAGACTGCTGCTCGCCCAGCTGCCGACAGCTGCCAGGCAGGCAGTGCCCCGGGCACAGGCGGGCTCAACGAAGAGCAGAGCTGTGCGCTGCCTGGGAACACTCACGAGTGACCACCACCTGGTGACCCCCCGGTAGCACCATGCAGCCCACACCCCGGGAAGGCCCCAAACACGAGGCTTCCCTGGGGCATGCAGAAGTCCCTTGGCAGGAAGAGGTTGAAGTGTTCCTGGCTGCAAACCCACCCGAGCCCAGCGAGCACCGACTGCAGGGGCAGAGATGGATGCGCTGCAAGCGCACGTGGCCCCGAGAGGGTTTGCAATCCACAAGGTCAAAGGCAGCAGATCCATTTTAAATAGAAAGGGAGATGAAACAGAAAGGCAACTTCAAACTGCATCGAATTCAAACACTGAAGGGCCCCACAGCTACGGCATTTCAACAGGCTCTGTGTGTCTGCAGCGCAGCCTCCTTCCAGAGCCTTGCGAGTGGCCACCCCCAGGAGGGTGCTCACACCCCGCAGCCTGCCCAGGGAAGGGCCTGGGCATCAGCTCTGCCCAGCTGGGGCAGGGAAGGCCTCGGGACACCACAGGTGTGCTAATTAGGAGCAGTACACCACCAGCACGCAGGAGTTTTCCTCAAGCCTCTCCAGCCCTCGCTCCGCATTCCTCGGTCTGTCACTGAGGGACTGGGAAGTGGGAGAGAAAAGGGACGGATTGAAAAGCGCAGAAGAAACCCAACCGTGTCCCAGGAGTCTGGGTGCCCTCAGCTGGGAAGCTGAGGCAATGATTTTGATCTAAGAAGGTCTTTGGGGAGAAGCTCCGTGGCTCTGTGCTCTGCCTGAGCCGTGTCCTGGCCGTGCCTGCAGCCAGGACCCCCTGTGCTAGCTGCAATGAGGGCTACAGGGGTGTTGTTAACCTAAACCCCCCAGCTTCAAGGTGAAATAAGGGGCGAGATGAGTTCCTCTGCTCTCTGCAACAGCAGCAGGACTTCTCTCGAGCCTTTAGTATTTACACACAGTCCTCTGTACCGGTGCCGCAGCGCAGCACCTCCGCTACCCCCCGATCTCCGCACGCAGGTTTCCTGGAAGGTTCCCTGTCAATACCTGTTCCATCTAAATCTGGAACCAGAGCTGATAGAAATTCATGGGAAGGCTGTTTAAACCGTTTGAAGATGCTGGGGCTGACTAATTTATTCCCAGAGAGAATGTCGTGCCGAGGTTTGCTCCCCGTCAGGAACACGGCAGGAATTCAGAGAGATTGAGAATCGCCCAGCGAAGCGCCGCACGGTGTGAGCGGCTCTGCCCAGAGCAGAGTCCAGCACGCCGCATCCCGAACGAGGAGTCACTGTGAGGACAGTTCCCCGATGGGTGTTTAGGATGGCAGCAGCACTGAGGCGGGCGTGATCTCTCTCTCCTGGAACCCTTGGCTCTCTGGGTGAGCTGATGTCTTGCTGCTGCAGCGGTCCTCCCTGTGGCTCCAGGCTGGTGCTGTCAGGCTGCTGCTGGAGCGGTTTGCAGGAACAAGAGTGGAAATACCTCCCTGGAGAGACACCTAGCAAAATCCCCTGAAGCAGAATGAGGTGTCTCATCACTGAAGACACAGAGGCAAAGACTATTCTACTCTCAGTAGTCAGCGCTGTGGAGATTCACCGTCTACAAGATGTAAACAGACACGAGGAGGATGACTGCTCCGTCGCCTTACAACCGCTGGCAGCAGAGGCGATGCAATCACGCAGCGCTTGCCCTCCCTAGCTCTGTCTGTAGCCTCCAGCACTTGAGAAACAAGATGGCAAAGGGAAATGTGCAGGAAAGCAAAATTCATCCCGTTTACTGTCTGTGAGGATAGAGATTGCTGCTCGAGGGACTAACAGCCGCCCGAAGAACCCGGGCGGATGATCCGCATGGTATCGCTGCCTGCCCCAGCCAGCTGGCCTGTGCCTTCACATGACTGGGAGCCCTGACAGGGGAAGAAGGGCTCACGCTTGTGTCCCTGGGGCAGATTCTCAGCTGAAGCAGTCGGTTCATGTCGCTCCTCGTGCTCGTGAGCCATGCGGGAAGGACGGAGGGACTGAGCATCCCTTCCCTGCGACCCTCCAGGAATACCAGCAGATTCAAACAGACAGAAGCTCCAGCCGCGCTTGCCAGCCCCTCCTTTTGTTCCCTGTTCTCATTTTCTGCCTGTCTTGCTTACACAACGCATCTCCTGCCTCGCTCCTCACGGTCCGGCTGCCTCCCTTCCCACTCCCATTCCTCTCAGGAAAGGAGTCTCGGTCTCCTTTCATGTACTCAGCGCTCGCAGCACAGTCACAGGGAAGGTTTCCTCAAAGACTTCAGAGCTCTCTGAGCCTCTGACAGCAGTTTGTGTTCTTCTGCCTTTGTTTTATTCAAAGGAGCATCCTTGGGCTGCAGAAGCAGTGACTTTCCTTGCCCTTCCCCGGGAAGCTCCATGAGGTGCCTGGGCGCTGAGCATCTCTAGTGTGGGGAGGACCTGGCTACCCACACTCCTGTTTCTGCGCCCCGGGTGACTGCCCAGGGTCACTCCACAGCCCGAGAGCAGAGCTGCTGCTGGCCGAACAGCGGGCAGGCGCTGCACACGGGAGCCTCAATACTCATCCTCCTGCGGGAAACTGCTCTGGTGTCTGCGGCTGGGTGTCTGAGGGGGTGACACCGACGACACAGAGAGCCAGCCCTTCCCAGCGCGTCTCCAGCCAGCTGCCGTTCCTGCTTACGAGCAGGAGCGCTGACGCTGCCTCACCAGCCTTTCCATCTCGATTCCTCACGCTCCCCTGTGCATCTGGTACTGTGCAGGCTGCAAGTCGGGACCCAAGTGTCCTGGAAGGCTTCTCAAGCTTGAACGGAGTGAGGAGTGGTGGAAACACGGAGCAGACAGCAGCCTGCAGTGTCCCAGCCAGCTCCACCAGCCCTTCCTCAGCCAGGCTCGGGTGGTTTCTCACCCCTGTGACTGCAGAGCCCAGCTCTGCACCCGAGTGCTCCTGGAGAGCTCTGGGGAGGCAGGTTCCAGCAGCACCCAGTGCTCCCAGCCCAGAGCAGTGCCAAACCCCAGCTGGAAATGCATGCTATCCAGTGCCCAAAGTACAGCTGCTAGGGACTAGAGGCAGCTTGAGAAGCAGGGTCTGCCCAGGCACACCTCGCTTGCTCCCAGCACCTGCTCTTCACCGGTGCTTTCCTTCGTGGTCAAGAGGCAGCTTTGGAAAGCTGGTTTACTTGAAAACCTGAAGGGTCTGCTCAGCCCTGGGAGGAGCAGAGCGAGCACTGGCCTGGGACTCGGTCCAAGGAAGCGAAGCAGCGTGGGGCTCTCTCTGAACTGACCCTCACACCGACCCCTTCGCTCGTGTCTGTGAACAGGACGGGCTAACAGAGCATCCTCCCTCGCCGTGCAGCGGGTCCTCCCCGGTGATGGGGGTTCGTCCCTAAGTGCTGAGCCCACCCCGGGTCTCCTTCCCTGGCTGCAGAGCTCCGGCGGGTTGTGAATGGTGTCTGTTAGCACCACGTGAAGCTCTCGGAGCTGCAGCCGCGCTCAGATCCTCCAAAATAGCATTCACAACGGGCTCGGCCCCACCAGACATGGACAAGAGGTCCCATGAATCCAACCCCTCCTTTCCCTCCCCCTGAAGACCCCCGGCAGCCTGGCACCTGCTGCTGCAGCCCTGGCCCAGCCTGCTCAAGTGTTTGCCCACAGTGACACCTCGTGGGTGCCCACAGATGGGCACAGGCCCTGCCCTGCAGGGGAGCAGGGGCTGGGGGTGGGAGAAATGGGGGGTCTGCAGCGCTGCCTGGACCCTGCGGGGAAAGGAAACCCGCGGGGTAACTGTGTGAGCAGAGGAGGGGCAGCACAGGGGGTCGGAGAAGCCCTGAGCTGCAGTCACAGGGATGTACGGAGCCTCGGGACCCCAGCACAGACACCTGCACAGCTGACAGCTTCTCGTGGTCCCGCTCTTCCCTTCAGACGAGCTGAGAGCACAGCCTGCACAGGGACAGGGGCAGCAGCCAGCCGTGCAAGCACAGTCCTCGCATGTGGCCTCTGTGCTCACCTCAGCCCTGCTGCCAAGAGGCTCTGGTGGCTGCAGGATTATTCCAAGGCACTGTGGAGGCCACGAACACCACCACCCCACTGCCGATGTCTCCTGTGGGCTCGGCTGGGCTGCCTCACAAAGGCCACCGAAGCCACGCTGCGTTGGCTCTGGCTTGAGCAGGGCCACCGGCTGCAGAGGGGCCGTTCAGCTGGGAGCTGTGTGTGCCGAGCCTTTGCGAAGCGTGCCAGGGGGTGCTGAACAGGGGGGCAGAGAGCCTCCCTGCCAGAGGAGGGTTCCTCAGCAGTCGCGTGCTGCCCACGGAGGGAACGGGCTGCCCACGGAGGGGGTCGAGGTGTTCAAGGTCAGGCTGGATGAGGTGCTGAGTGGCATCAGCTAGATGGCAGAGTTTGGGTGACTGGGTTGGGTTTAGGTTGGACTGGATGCTCTTGAAGGTCTTTTCCAGCCTCCTCAGCACTGTGAGACTGTGATCCTGCAGAGAGAACAAACACTAAGCATCCTGCTGGCAGCAAGGTCTGCCTGCCAGGGCTACAGAGAGCAGCGATGAAGGGAAACTGTATGGCCAGGCACAGGGGTTTTGTTTAGGAGCCCCGAGGCCTCGTTGCATTGCTTCCCCACACTCCTGAGCAAGCAGCAGGGTCAGGACAGAGGCTCTCTCATCCTCACTGCCCCTAACTCCCCCAGTCCAGGCCTAGCTCTCGTGTCCAGAACAGACCTAGGACCTGGGCACTGAGCAACTGCCACTGGCTGCTGGGCAGGGATGGGCTCTGATCTGCCTGCTCGCCCCCTCAGCCCGTCTCACATTAGTCAGAGCCTGTTCAGGAGAGAGATGGCTCTTGTCAAGAGTTAATTATTGATAGAAATATTCAGTGGAGGGTTTTAATAAAAGATAAGGTTAGCACAGTGCAGCTGTTGCAGACACAGATACCATCTCCCCATCAGCCTCTCCCGTGTAGCTCTGTATCTGAACAATCCATCCCGTCTTTGCTCCTGGATTCTTCCACCTGTTATCCAGACACTAACTCTGGGGAGGCCGATGCTTCGCTCTGTCCCTGCTCTCACCCCGCTGAGCTCCCCCGAGGAGCAGGCGTGCTCCAAGTTGCAGCAGCAGGAAGGGGTTCACACGGCTGATTTAGGGGGCTAATGTGCCCCGTGGAGTGGATAGACCAGGGGCTGTGGCACCAGCCAGGAGCTGGGATCATCCCAGGCCCTGGCACGGGGGATGCTGAGGGCAGAGAGAAGCTCTCTCCTAGAGAGCTGCTGTTTAACTCTGTGGCTTCCAGCAGAGAGCAGTGCTTCTGTCACAGGAGCTAGACCTTGGTGGGTTCAGTTACACCCAGAGGGCTTTCAGTTCAGGTCCTTTAACCATCGCCTCTACCTGTTCACCACCCTCCAAACCCCGATCAGCAGAGCCAAAGCCAAGTAGTGCACGGGATCAGAGAGGTTTTGGAGCTCAGCTCTCCCCACCCTTCTCTCCTGCTGGGCTGGGAAGAGAACTCTGCTCACCGGGAGAGTCACCGGGCACCTCTCCTGCTGACCCACGCCGCCACTGCAAGAGGCTGCTGACAGCCACCGTGACACGCGTGTGAACGGCCCTGCGGGAGCGCGGCCAGAGAGGCCAGCAGGCAGCAGAGTCTGCAACAGCAGGGGGCAAAGCGTGTCTGCAGAGGGGTCTGCGACTTTCGCAGCCATGGAGAAAGCACTTCCACCCTTCCCTCCTTCCTTCCCTCCTTCCNCTTCCTTCCCCGCAAGCAGCTTTTCCAGACGGGATGGCAGATGCCAGGGCCATGGCAGGAGCACTCCTGCTACCTGAGAGGAAGGGGCTCTGGAGCTCAGAGCTGCCGGCCAGCCTCTGGGGCTCTTTCAGCGGGGTGCAGATGCAGTCAGTAACCCCCGTCACCCAGAGCTGGGGTGCTCAGGGGGATGGGGACCGTAGCTGCTGCCAATGGTGGCGCAGGCTGTGCCTGCTAAACGGGGCCGCCGTCTCCCCACAGCCACGGAGCTCAGCGACGTCTGTCGGGGGCTCTGACAGGGTGGCCCCACCTTGGCTTCTGGCAGCCCTGCAGGAGAGCCATGAAAAGCACTGCTGTCTGACGGCTCCTGGTCCCTGCTGAAGGGGTCATCGATTCGGGGTCTGAAGTTCAAACAGCCCAGAGGATCCGATACCCGAGCAGAGCTGCTCATTAACTCAGTCCTCATTTCACTCGAGAAGTCAACAGCCCTGGCACCAATGCTCACAGAGCCAGTGCGGGAAGGCTTCCACCAGCAGAGCACAGAACCTCCACCGCCTCCCAGCCGTGAGACTGCCCAGAGAGCTCTGGAGCCGTCTGCTGCCCTCTCACAGCCACGTCCAGCAGCTGCGCACCCCCGGGGCCTCCTCCTGGGGACTCCAGTGGGTTCTGTGTGTACACCCACAGCTTTCCCAAGAGCTTTCGCCTCACACAGCTCTGGTTCCTCCTTCCCAGACCCCCAGGTGGGGCAAAGTCACTTCTTTCTTGGCCAAGGATGCCAGCGGGGTGACGGAGGACAATGTGGCCGCCCTCGAACACTCCCAGCGCTGGGTGAAGCCAGTGCCAGCCCGAGCTTGGTCTGTGACAGCGCTGCTCCCTCGGCAGCCCGGCAGCAGGTCCTGACGGGTCCACCCGCACTGGGACAGCTTCCCCCGAGCAGCAGGGCCAAGGAGCCCTCGGTTCCACACGGAAGGGCAGAGGGATGGTTCCGTTTCTCCACAAGCACCACTCATCCCTTGCAGTTTCCAGCAGGCTTCCAGGGCCGAGGACGCAGAGCGGCGCAGAGCCCTGTGCGCTGTACTCACGGGAGATGGCCCCTGGTGATGCCACCGGCCGCGTGAAGCCTCGGAGGAGAGACCCTGCGTGACTATAGCCAAATTAGGAGTCCCCCGTCGTAAGAGCTGCCTTCGTGGCCACGCGTGTCGCCGCTTTATTTTCTAATCTACATTGCTGGGTCTATTTTTGACTGCAAACCCGATGACTCATGTGGTCGGGGCCACTGCAGAGAACACGGTACGTGGCCACGAAATGTTTCTCAGACTTGAAGCAGCGCCGGGTGTGTCCTCACATCCATCGGGCATCCCTTCCCAACCGACCGGGGGCAAAACCAGCGCCCGCAGCAGCCCGGCTGCTTTCAGTGGCCATCGATGGAAAGGGGGTGCCTGCGCCTCACGGTCGCTCTGCTGCCTCCTCGCTCCGACCCTTCCACGTGTCTGCCCGTCCTCTTGCTCCGAGCCCGTCGCTCCGATCAGCATCAACAGCCAATATCCCAACCAAAGCCGCAGTTCTACTAGGAGTCTGCGGACGAGGGGCAAACCCTGACTGAGAGCAGCTGCCGGGCAGCCTTTCCTGCTCCATCTCTCCCTTCGTGTTTGTTCGGAAGAGAGGAACTGAGGACGAGCCAAGCCTGCAATCCACGCATTCCCTCGCTGCGAGCACAGCAGAGTAACCCCTTTGACCGGAGCATCAGCTCCTCGGGCTGCACAGATCTGCTCTCAGAGAGGCCAAGCCCTTCACTGGGACGCAGAGCCCGTCCCGCCGGGGCTGTGGTGGCCCTCACCCGCACATCGGGCTGTGCTGCCTGCGGCGCCAGCCGGCTCATGGCAGCGGGGATTTTGATCCCTCTTGGCCACTGCAGTTGTCTCTGGGCCAGAGGCTCTTGCATCACTGAAGGAGCAAGTCCAGCAGCTCTTTTCAGTTGAGGGCATCGGGGTGGCTCTGCCCTGAGAGGCTCAGGTCAGCCCTACAGCATCAGCCTCCCCCTTAACCACAACGGTCGCCTTCAGCTCCGAGGCTGTGTTGCCCTTCCTGCAGACATGGCTCTCACGTCCTCACAAGCAGGGCAGCACCAGTTCCAGGCAGAACCTTGGCCCTTTCCTCCCTGCGGGATTCCTGAAGGAGTCAAGCAGCTCTGACTCAAACCCTTCTCAGTGCTGTGGCTCTGCTGCAGCCGGCTCAGCTCCGTGCACAAGGGCCCAGGCAGGAGCAAGAGGACCTTGCTCCCTGTCCCCACTTCACCTCCTCTGGCATTTGTCCCCATCCCCTGAGAAGCCTGAGCGGGGACAGGGGCTGGGATCAGAGGGGGGCACCACAGCTTGTCCCTGTGCATGCATGAGGACGTGGAAAATGAAGCTGCAGCTCCAGGACTGCCTCCCTTCAGCCCGTGTGGCTCTATGTCCTGTGTTTAGAAAGTTCCATCCAAGCGTGGGCAGCACCCATGGTGGGACCCTCAGGGCTGCTGGTACCCGGGCACAGCTCCCACTGCCCACGGGCAAGACCTCCAGCAGAAGCCCCAGGGGTCTGTTTCACTCAGACAGCTCCTGTCCGCAGCTGAGCACCTCCCTGCCCTCCTCTCCCCGTCCATCCTCCTCCTCCCACCTTCTGGCAGCTGCTGAGGACAGAGCCTTTGAGCTTCCAGCTCCAGCCCTGGTGCAGAGATGGGCGCGGGGCTGGGGAAGGGGCAGGGGGGATGCCACCTCCTCTCTCCAGACTCAGACATCTGAAGGGCTGGCAGCAGTCTGCTCCATTCCTCAAAGCCAGGGCTGGGCCAGTGTGAGAGGCAGGAACGGGAACGAGGAGTAAAGCTGTAACCCCCGCTGGGTTAGACCTTGCCATGGCAGAGGGTGCCGTGCGGCTTCTGACCGGAGAGCTGGGATTGCCTCACATCACACGGGCTAGCGGAGCCGCCCCAGCCACGGCCCGGTGCAGCCCTGGGTCCGCCCTGCCCCGCATCTCCCGACCCGGCAGCCCAACAGGCCAGCTGCAGGGGGAGCGGGAGCCTGCGGGCACCTGCAGCGCCTGGTCGGGACGAGCGCGGAGCTCCGCTCGCTCCAGAAGCCGATGCCAACCCCTCGCTGCCGCGCTGTCAGCCCGGCGGACCCCCGGCGCACTCCGGGGAGCAGCAGCTGCCCGGTGACTCCTGGGTGAGGACGGCTGTGCCCTGACCAGAGCCAACGGGGAGCTGGAAGCCCTGCCTCTCGCAGCCGAGCATCTTCCCCTCGGCCGGCTGTCGGCGATTTATGGGCACGGGCTGGCGCGGGGGCTCAGCCGTGTTTAGTCAGCGGTGATTCGGTCTCTTCCTAGCACCCAGCTAAGTTTAGAGCAGACTCATTATTCAGGGGCCGTCAGCGATAACTGCGGTTGGCACCCCGCCCGGGGCACAGCGGGAGCGCACGGGTGCTCCTCGGAGCCGACTCCGCCTGGCCTTCCCCTCACCCCGACGGCACCTCCCGCTGCTTCCCGGAGCAGAGCTCGTCCTCCCAGGCAGCCTTTTCCGATGGCAGGCTGAACCCTCCAGAAACCGGGGACGGCAGCAGCCACCACCCAGCCGGGCTGAGTCTCCTGTCTCCGGGAGCAGCCGCTCTCAGGGGCTTCTCAAGGGGGTTCTGAGCACCAGGCATAACCTGTCCTGGCCGTCTCCTCGCCCCAGCCACCCTTATCCCTCGCCTGTGGGGACTGGCTTGTGCCATCATCGAGGCCAGCAACTCCAGGGGCAGTTTACTGCAAGCACAGGCAGGCAGGGTGTTGTTCAGTGGGAGCCTGGCGTTGGGTTTGGTCTCTTCCAGCACTAGGAAATCACAGTCCCTAATGACAGAGTCTCCACGCTGCTGAGAAGCCTCCCCTCCATGGGGAGGGAGAGTGAGGTCCTTGCCCTGGCACTGGCACCCCGCTGCTATTTCAGCCTGAACCCAAGCACCAAAGCAGCCAACCGAGCCCAGCCCAGCCCCTCCGCTGGAAACCTCCCGGTGCCACAGGCAGGTCTGTCTCGTCTCTCCGTGCTTGTCCCATCCCCGGGTGCCTGTGGGACTCGGTGCTGGGTAACAGCAGGACTCCCCGCGGGGTGCTGGCCCATCACCTCGAGCCTCGTGGCTCCCAGAAGTCCCTTTGTACGTTCTTTCCTACTCCCCAGGTGGCCGTGTGCCTCGGAAAAGTGAGGTAACGTCACCCCGCTGCCATCTCAAGCCTCCCCTGTGGCTGCCAAGCCCGGCACAGCACGGGCTTGAAAAACAATATCCCCGTGCCCTTCCCCTGCTCCAGCCCGACCTGCTGCTGGAAGGTGGCCTTCAGACACCCTCCCCGAGGGACCTCACCCCCCCAGGGTGAAGCCGTGGCTTTTTAAGCCCCCTTTTTCCAGGAGGTTTGAGTATCTCTCAATAAAACCTGGATATTTCCCGTGGACAGAGGGAATCGCAGCTGCCTGGGCTGGATCCGGGGGGCACCGACCCTCCCATCCTGCGCTGGGAGGGAGAGCACCCAGCACTGCCCAGGAGCACAGCGCAGGGTCCTCCTGTGGGAGATTCTGGGGCTCAGCTGGAGAACCCTGGCTCCCCGAGGCACCGAGCGCATGGATCCCTCCGCTCCGGCCCAGGCAGATCATCCCACAGCTGGGAGCAGCAGGACGTCCTTGAGGAACCCTGTGGGAACCAAAGCCCAGAGGGTGGGGAAGGGTGCCAGATGGGAAATCCAGGTGCCGGTGTCGGACCCCTGTCTCCTCGCAGTGAGGCCCCAGGCTCTGCAGCCGTTCCCTCCTCTTCCCTTCCACGCGTGGTATTCCTTCTGCCAGGAGAAGCGCGTCCAGGTGCTGGCATGGGCACCACACAGTGTGAGCCCCGGCAAATCCCAGCGGGGTCACATGCGGGAGCCGATGAGCAGAGGGGACATAATTAACCTCAGACCTGAGCACAGTCCAAACCGGGGGGCCTCTGTCCCTGCTGTGACCCACAGCTCCCAGGAAAACCCCAACGTGTGAGACACTGAACCCACTCCGGCGTCTGGGACCCCTTCCGTTCTGCTCTTTCAAATTCTGGCTGGAAACGGACAGTCCAGCCCCGAGCTGTGCTTGTGGCCCCAGTCCAGCCCGGAGCTGTGCTTGCGGCCCCAGTGGGAGATGGACAGTCCAGCCCCGAGCTGTGCTTGTGGCCTCAGCCCCTGGCTGCTCTGCCTTGGTAACAGAAGATGAGGAGCTGGGTGGTGGTGACAGTTTCTTCAGCAGGGGTTTCCCTGGTTGAGGGGAGCAGCTGGGGGCAGTGGGGAGGGGGAACTGTGGGAGAGAGCTGGGAACAGGACCACGTGGAGCCCTCAGACTCAGCACACAGTCCCGGGGTATCTTTGGTTGGAAGAGACCTTCCAGAGCATCGAGCCCAGCACTGCCAGGTCCCCCCAGCCCACGTCCCTCAACACCAGCCCTGCCAAGGGGCTTTGTGCCGGACCTGCCGGGCAGTGCAGGACTGGGGGCTGCAGAGCCAACCTCTGCTTTCACCCGAGAACCTCACAAGGCGCCAGCTGTCACTCTGCGCTGAAACAAGAGGGACACCGCCTGGCACAGCTCCTTCTGCCCACCGTTCCCCGTCTGTCCGCCGTGACAGCCGGCCCCGGCGCCTTCCTGCCCCACGCGGGACACCCTGCGCTGGGGGCCACGGTCTGGCAGCGGGGCAGCAGGATTGGGGGATGGCAGGACAGCGGGACCGTGCGACGGCGGGACACTGGGACGGTGGGACATGGGGACACCGGGGTGGCGGGACGGTGGGGTGGCAGGACATCGGGACAGTGGGACACCAGGACCCTGGGGTGGAGNGGGCCCCTGGGGTGGAGGGCCCCCCCGCCCCGTCTGCCCCCTCTTCCCGGCCGGGTTCCCCTTTCCCCATCCCGGGGGCGCTGCGCGGGGGAGCGCGCAGGGCCCGGCAGCCCCGCCCCCGCCGCACGCCATTGGCCACGGAAGTTTGTCCTGAGGGCGCGGATTGGCTGAGGGCGGCGCCGGCCNGAGAAGCGCGTCCAGGTGCTGGCATGGGCACCACACAGTGTGAGCCCCGGCAAATCCCAGCGGGGTCACATGCGGGAGCCGATGAGCAGAGGGGACATAATTAACCTCAGACCTGAGCACAGTCCAAACCGGGGGGCCTCTGTCCCTGCTGTGACCCACAGCTCCCAGGAAAACCCCAACGTGTGAGACACTGAACCCACTCCGGCGTCTGGGACCCCTTCCGTTCTGCTCTTTCAAATTCTGGCTGGAAACGGACAGTCCAGCCCCGAGCTGTGCTTGTGGCCCCAGTCCAGCCCGGAGCTGTGCTTGCGGCCCCAGTGGGAGATGGACAGTCCAGCCCCGAGCTGTGCTTGTGGCCTCAGCCCCTGGCTGCTCTGCCTTGGTAACAGAAGATGAGGAGCTGGGTGGTGGTGACAGTTTCTTCAGCAGGGGTCTCCCTGGTTGAGGGGAGCAGCTGGGGGCAGTGGGGAGGGGGAACTGTGGGAGAGAGCTGGGAACAGGACCACGTGGAGCCCTCAGACTCAGCACACAGTCCCGGGGTATCTTTGGTTGGAAGAGACCTTCCAGAGCATCGAGCCCAGCACTGCCAGGTCCCCCCAGCCCACGTCCCTCAACACCAGCCCTGCCAAGGGGCTTTGTGCCGGACCTGCCGGGCAGTGCAGGACTGGGGGCTGCAGAGCCAACCTCTGCTTTCACCCGAGAACCTCACAAGGCGCCAGCTGTCACTC
>VZRI01003818.1:62738-78658 GCA_013397515.1 Upupa epops
GGATCCTTGCTGAGGAAATGAGAGCAGCGTGAGCGAGCGGGGCGGCGCTGCTTGGCCGGGGGCTTGTTTGCTTTAGTCTGCGTGGGGAGCTGGGGCTGAGAGCAGCGCCGAGCGTGAGGGCTGGCACTGCGGGCATCGCTGGAGCTGGTTCAGTGGGGCTCGTGTCCTGTTCTCCCTCGATCCAGTCCGGTTCTGTCAGGAGGAGAAAACAACCCGCGACGCCGAGCGCTGCGGGAGCCAAGGTAAAGTTTACCCAGTTAGTGCAAATGTTGGTCCTTGAGCTCTTTCCTCCTTCGGCTCCTCCGGGTGTGGGCTTTGCCAACATCCGAGCAGACTGTCGGGCAGGAAAGGAGTGTCGCTGCTGCTGCTGGGCTGAACCAGCCCCGGGGCTCAGGGTGGGGGCAGGAGCCTCCAGTCTCCAGCGGTGAGGTACCCCAACGCTAGAAGACTCCCGTGTCGATGGGGATGGCAGTGCTGCCGCGGGCTGGGAGCTGAGCCCGGTGATGCCAAGGAAAGCAGAGCTCTGTGCGCTGGAGACCCAGCTTTTCAGTGCCTTGGACTTAGTTTTCAATTCGCTGGCACAAGCTGTGTCCCTTGACCAGGGACTGCAGAGCCCTTGGGTGTCTGGGTGATGCTGGGGCAGGCACTCGGCTGCCCAGTAACAGGGCTTCTAGCCAGCAGTAGCTGCTGCAGGGCACCTGTGAAAGCTCAGCTCTGTCCCAGACTGCTCTGTGAGCTCCTTGGGCAGGGAGCCCCAGCTGAGCCATCGCACTGGGTGTTGATGCTGTGAGCACCCCAGAACCTGCCCGAGCATCCCCTCCTCTGCTGCTCAATGCTGGACCTCGTGGTTTTTAGCTCTTTCCTCTGTGCAGGCATCAGGATTCCTGGTTATAGCCCCCACTAGCCTTCCCCATGAAGCCAAGGGGGCTGCTCCCTGTCTTGGTGCTGGGTTACAGGTGGCCGGTGGCCCAGGGAGAGGCTGCGTCACCCCCTGTGCCCCTCGGCTGGCGCTGGTGGGACTGAGCCCCTGCTCCGGGAACAGGGTGCCTGTGTCGGAGCCCAGGGGAGGAAACGCTGCGGTGGCTGTCGGGGGAAGCAGATGTTGGGCTTAATGCAGAAACCTGCCGAGCTCCCCGCGAGTATTTATAGGTCTGAGATCACGGAGTCGCTTGGCACGCGCGTTACGGAGCTCATTCTGGGACCGGGGCCCGATCGCCTCCCCTCTAACACCGCTTACAAGTCCCCAGGTCCCTCAGGCCAGCGGGGAGGGGGTGTCTGGAGTGTTTGTGTAGGCTGGGGGTTCTGGGTTGTTGTTTTTAAAGCAAACAACTCCTCAGGAAAAGAGGGCTTCACGTGTCCTAGCCTGAAGCTCTTGCTCCAGTTCCAGATGGGGCTCAGGGAAAGGGAAGGTTTCAGGGCAGCTGTCGGCACTTCTGGGGAGAGCCAGGGGTTCCTCCTGCCGGGTACCAGCCCCATCCGTCGGTCCTCTGCCGTCTCATACACCCCAAGCCCTTTGACCTCATCTCTTGAGTTACTGGGAGTCCCCGACCTGCCCCAGAGCAGGTAATTCCCTCCGCAGAGGGGGTCTGCTATCACTTTGTTAGTCAGTGCCTCTGACTTGCCCCGAAGCAGGCAGTGCCCTCTGCGGGGTCTCCGTCCCCTCGCTGGTTTTGCCCTGCCCTGCGGGTTGGTGCCAACACAAAGGGCACTAGAAGGGCACTAGAAGCAGGGGATGCAGCTGCGGGGAGTAGCTGGCGTTCAGAGCTGAGCTGAGGTGCCACGAACTGTTAGAGTTGAGCTCACTTGGTCCCTCAGACCCGCTGAGAAACTGCCCTCCTGAACCAACCGGAGCCAGGGGAGAGCAGAGTCTGGCCCTCCCCAGGGACGGGGAGCCTGGTGAGTGAAAGCAGAGTGGACTGGCTGCCTCACCGGGAAGTCGGAGTGCAAAGAAGAATTCCAGAGGCGCGGAGGAGGATGGCGGAGCAGCGGGAGATGGGGAGAGTGCTTGGGTTGTCAGCTCCCGGGTGCTGTGAGCTGTTGGACCAGGGTTTTCCCCGGGCAGGCTGGCTCAGATGAGCCCTGAGGCCCCTTCCAGCCTGGGGTTCTGCCCTTCTCTTTCAGCACACGCTCGCAGGGAGGTACCTGTGAGGTACCCCAGGCCAAGAGAAGCTCTGTCACGGCTGGGGGGCTGTCTGTACTAGCTGCCCACGTCCTTCCTCTCTAGGGTGGCTGTAGGTGTCTGTGGGCAGCTTTAACTCCTGGGGGGTGTTGCCTCACCCGCTGGGGGAAGGAGCTGTGTTCCGCAGGGTGAGCTGCTGCAGAGTCTCTGGCAGAGGACTGCAGACAGTGCTGTGCTGGGGGGGGACCTGCTGTGGCACAAAGGATCTGTCAGACACCTCTCCTTGTCAGCCTGCACCAAACCAGAGGGCTCGAAGCGGTGCTTACCCCGCGTCTCCATCACGCGTCCGCCCAGCCTGCGTGGGCCACCGCAGGGCAGCCCTGAGTGCCAGCTGCAGCGCAGACTGAAGGACCAGAGCCAGACGGCTCCTGTCAGCCCCGGCTCTTCATCCCGAGCATCAGGACTTGTGTCAGGTGTAGCAGAGTAGTCCCAAAGCTGGACCTCAGAGCCCTCAGCCCCAGAGGCTGGTGTGACACGGGTGGTCTCTGGTCCTGAGGGTCTTTCCAGCCCGAGTGTTCCTGTGGCTCTGTGATGAGGGCTCTGCAGCTGTCAGAGGCTGCTGGTCCCCTGCCCCTTTCCTCTCCCACACCTCAGGGCCAGGCGTCTGGTTGGCAGTCGCACACATCCTGCCCTGGAGGAGGCTGAGGAGGGGTTTGTGGGGTGGGCAGCTCTCGGAGCTGCTGCGGTGCAGCTGCGGCACAGGCTGGGTGGGCTGGGTGTGCTGGGGTCTGGCCTGCCCCGCGGTCTGCTCTGAGATGCCTGTGTGCCCCTGGGACAGCACGGGCTTGTCGGTGCCGTGACCTGCTCAGCTGTGGAGCAGGAGCTGAGATCCGTGGGGATTTACTCCGAGGGGGTTTAGAAGGGATCCTTCATCTCCTGTTTGTGCAGGAGGAGCGCCAGGCACGTGGCACACACGCTTGGTGCCAGCAGCTCCTGAAGTCTGCTCAGGGACCCCCATTCCTGCCGGGAGCTCGGCTCTTGTCCTGCTGCAGGAGGTAGGAAGGACAAGGCTGTCTCGGTGGCTACCTGAGCGCTCTGGAACGCAGCCCATCTGCGTTCAGCTCGTGGCTGGGGGGGTCTTCCCATCCCACACCCTGCTCCCAGCTCGGCTCTGTGTCTGGCTGTGGGAAAACCCATTCATCTCATTTCCCAGAGGTTTGCCCTGCCCTCAGCGGTGCCCACATGCTGCCAGCTGAGTGCCCTGGGAGGAGCCAGGTCCCTGCAGAGCCCCTGAGGTGCCTCTGTCACCCTGCGCGGTGGGCTCTGGCAGCTCCACTGCAGTCGTTCCCTTGGTGCTGGAGCCTTCTCCTGCTCTTTGTGCTGCTGAAATAAAAGGCAGCACAGTTCACCCTCCGTGAAGCTGCGGGTCGGTAAGGGCTGCCGGTGCTCCCGGGGTACCAGCTCATTCACTGGTGACTGCTGGAGGGCTGGGGGTCGGCCTCTTCTCCATAGAACAAGAGGCAACAGCCTCAAGTGGAGCCAGGGGAGCGTTGGGTTGGACATCAGGAGCAATCTCTTCCCTGACAGAGCGGTCAGGAGTTGGAAGAGCCCCCCCCCCAGGGAGGGGGGGAGTTGCTGTCCCTGGAGGGGTTCAAACACCAAGTGGCTGCAGCTCTGGGGACCAGGGTTTAGCAGGCAGGGTGGGTTGGGGTGATGGCTGGACTGGATGAGCTTGGAGGTCTCTCCCAACCTTAGTGATCCCGTGATCCTGTGACTGAGCCCTCCAGAGAGGTTCAGGTGAGCGCCAGGCTTTGGTAGGAGGTCTGTTTCTTCCCCCAGTGCTCGTGGGGACAGGCTGACCGGGCTTGGAGGACAAACAGCTTTCAGGTTGGGGTGACACTAGGGGCTCTCTGTCTGTGGAAATGGGAAGAGAATGCTGGGTGTTGGCAGGCAGGATCACAGTAGACTATCACGGTGATGGCTGTCGATTCATGCTCTTGCAAGAGCAGCTTCTGGCCCTGGATTCTGTGGGCACGGCCAGGTGGTGCCTCTCAAACAGCCGGGCACCTGTGCCCGGTGGTGGGGGTGCTGGAAGGAGCCTTGTCCCTGGCCACGCTCAGTGCTGGATCCCGAGGAGCATCTCCACTAAAGAGCTGTTGGAATTTCCAGCCTCCAGTGGCATCTCTTGGCAGTGATTCCCCCCCAGATTTGAGAGACAGACTCGCTCTGCTCCCGTCCCAGCCTTGGTCTCTGGTGGCTCTGTCGCAGCTGCTGCTGCCCTAGGGGTTAGCAGAGCTCACGGGGTGAAGTACCCGGCCTTGCTGCCCAAGTCCAGGGCTCTGAAGGAAGCTTTGGAAAGGCTTTTGGTGGCCAGTAGCTGATTTCTGTGCAGCTAGTGCTGTGAGGAGAAGTCCCCAGCCCTGGTGGAACTGGCTGCTCGCCCTTCCCGGGGTGAGGTGGCTGCTGGTGTGCTGAGCTGGCTGTGGGGAGCAGCCCTGCGCCCAGACCTGCCCTGCTGGGGCCACAGCAGGAGAGAAAACACGACCAAAGAGGCTTTTTGTGCAGAGCCTGGCTTGGCTGGCTCCATCCCTGCTTCCAACGAAAACGCAGCCCCTTGGCTGTGCCGACGTCTGCTGTTGGCCTTGGCTGCTTTTCCTCCCGCAGCCCTCGCAGACGCTGCTTGGCGTTAACCGCTGGGGCTGGGCTTTCCCAGAGCCTGCAGCGCTCCCCTCTCGCACACAGACACCTCTGGGGTTGGATGCAGACAGCCTCCAGTTACTGCAGACCCTGGAGGACCTGGGGCCAGCTCCCTGCCACCCTGCAGGCCGAGCTGTAAGGGCAGCGGAGAGCCTGCTCCCCGTCCGCGTCCCTCGGCCGTGTGCTGACAGCGGAGCTGAGCGCACTGGTCCCTCCTGTGCAGGCAGAGCGAGACCTCTCCCCTTCCCTTCGCCCGAGGGACTTGCTCAGAGTCAGGGCTGCTCATCCCCATGGTCCATCGCAGCTGCAGGAGCAGCACCCAAAGGCGTCACAGGGTCCCTTTGCTTCACTCAGCTCCCCTCTGGATTCACCAGCGTGGGCTGCGGGCTGCTGAGGCTGAGCGAGGGTCTTCTGGAGGCTGCCCAGCAGGGCTGGAATGGAGCTCACTGGAGAGGTGAAACGAGGACCTGGGCTCTGAAGGGCTGTTGTGGACTCGTAGTAAGTTTTTTGGAAACCAGCTTTTCCTCTTCCCTCCCTAAAAAGGAGGAGAAAACATACTTGAGGTGGTTACGTGTCTCCATCGCTGTTTTTAGTCTCCAAATAAGGTGTTGTGCAATAAGTGCTTTCGGGATCCAGAAACCTCTGCCGAAGCTGGAGGGCCCTGCTGCACCAGTCCCTTCTGGAGCCCTGGCAGCCGGTCCCAGGAGCCCATTCAGAGACCGGAGGGCAGCGGAGACTCATGCAGCAGAGCTGAGGAGGACGCGTCTCCCAGGGGTGTCCTCCAGCCAGCGCAGGGACCTGCTCTGAGGGTCCCTTCTCAAGTCGTGTGGCTGTGAAACCAGCGTGTCCTCCTTGAGCCGAGTCCCCTGACACCAAACTCGACTGTCAAAGGAGCGTTGGCCAAGGTGTTCTGGGCTGGCCGGGGTGATGGGGTGTGGGAAGGGCCTTCCGGAGTCCCAGCGGAGCTGCGACGGGAGCAGCCTGCTGGAGCTGGACTCGTGACTTCCAACCAGGGCCCCACCTCGCCAGCCCTCATGTGGAAGCACAGTGCTCCCTTCTAGAGGAGCCCTCAGTCCACGCTGTGCGCAGCCACGCCGGCGGCTCTTGCTGTCTCTGGGTGAACTCTGGGTGAGCTCGCAGGGTCTCGGGTGGCTGTGCTCTTGGTCAGTGAAGCTGAGCGGACCCTGTGTGCTGCTGAGATGCTTCTGCGGGCAGAGCTGCCTCAGTTTCCTACCGTTTCACTGCTCCGCACCGACTCCCGGTCTTTGAATGACAAAGCCAGAGCAGGAATCTCCAGCCACGTCCTCTCCCTGGTGCTGGGGAGCAGACCCTGTGCTCCTCCAAGCGTCATGTCACCGCGGGGCTGGTGGGGGGTTTGCAGAGGCATCGTCGATGTCTTCAAACCCGTTCTCATTCGCTTCAGCATCTCCTTGTCTGACGCTGCTGTTCCCCAGTGGGACTGGGCACAGGGGGGCCCGAGAGGTGGGGAGCACTTGGTTTCCAGTGTCTTACTGGGTTTGGGTGGCTCGCGGGGTCTCGTGTTTGAAAGTCTCCCTTTCTGCAGCGTGGAGGAGGCAGCGCGGGGCTGTGAGAAGCTCCCTGTCTGGGCAGGAGGCCCTGCTGGCCAGGCACCGGTGCCTCTTGGGTTTGGCCCCTGTGCAGAAGTGAAACGGGTGGCTCAGTCCTCCCTCCACTCCTGGGGGCAGAGCAGTTCCTCTGTCCTCCACACTGAGACGTGCCTCTGCTTCGAGGTGATGCCCAGAGGGTCTGAGCTCACAGGGCGAGGGGATGCAGCGGTTGGTGGTCCCCAAGTGGACGCCTGGTGAGGCTCATGCCACAGGGGTGTCCACAAGGCCACCTGAGCTGTTCTGGAGGTAGTGGTGGGGGTGATCAGCCATCCCAGACCTGCTGCAGCCTCTGAGGGCAGGGAATCCTGAGCCAGCCCAGGAGCCCCGTGCTACAGCCTCTCCGATTTGCATCACTTGCCCCGGGTGCCCTGCTGTAGCCTCTCTCTCCCGACTCTCTCGGGGAGGAACACTGGGTCACACCGTCCACAAAGAGGAGTTTCTAGGAGTCCTGGAGCTCCGGGCCGCGAGGTGTGAGGTCTGCTCCTGGCAGACAGCAGCAGGGCTGCAGAGGAGGCTTCTGTCTGTGCCTTGAGGTGGCCAGAGACCAGGGCTAGGAGCTGTTTAGCCTCAAGCAAGTGGATGCTCAGCCTTCAGAGCCCGAGGGCAGGGATCGGCTGTGATGCCAAGGGGCTGTTGCAGAGCAGCAGTAAGAGCTGTCTGAGATAAGAGCCGGGACCTGGCGGCGCTGGACGGGGCCCACGTTACTGTGTTTGGGCTGCGGGGCGACGGCGCTGGCAGGAGTCGGGGAGGGGGGAGGCCCAGCCGGTCTCCCTTAGGCTGAGCAGTTAACCTCAATTAAACTCGGGCCCGGGACAGGGAGCTCGCGTTGTGTTTGGACAAGAGGAACAGATTACCAGCCTGGAGAGACTGCCGAGACGGAGCCCTGCGAGCGCTGGGGCTGCACGGGGCGCGCGTGTCCGTGCGGAGGTCACGGAGTGGGGGCCACCCCAATCGTCTGCGGGCTCCTGCCCCCGTGCCCGGGTTGCGTGCTGGCTGGAAAGCCCCTCGCTTTCCCCCTCGCGTGGCACCTTCCCAGCCGAGTTTATTTAATCCAGATGGTTGTGTCTTAAACAATCGACGGGTCCTGGTCCCTTTGCTCCGCTCAGCTCCCGTCTGACCGCGGAGGTCGGAGCTGGCTCAAGCACCCCAGCAGTCAGTGGGTGTCTGGCGCAGGGCCGCAGCGCGGGTGAGATGCTACGGGGGCCGTGCTGGCATCCCAGATGTCTTCCTCTGGAGAGCTGCCACGGAGCTGAGGAGGCAGAAGGGCCCTGCGTGCCTGCCGACACCGTCCCGGAGCTGTGCTTCCGTGGGTTCCCGGGGGGAGCTGAGGCTCAGCCGGGCTGAAACGGGCTGTTTGGAGCCCGTCGGGCTGTGAGCTTGAGGATGGATGAGCAGCCTGGTGCAGACACTCCGCAGTCCTGCACGAGTCCCCCTCTAAGGGCTTCTCGTCTGCCCTAGCGCTGGCCGAGCAGCCTGTGGCTGCTTCTGCACCCACCCAATCCGCCCGAGCACCGGGTTTTCCGTGGAGGGGTCTGTGCTGAGTGCCGTGAGCAACCCTGGCTTCTCGAGAGCTGCAGGATGTGAGGTTGGAGCATCCAAGGAGACCTCGGTCTGTGCAGGAGACTCGTGGATGCTGAAAATGGGATGGGAGGATCCAGCGGGGAGCAGGAGGGTGGGACTGGCAGAGGAGCAGGAATGAGGGCTGCTGAGTGAGAGAGGAGCTGGGGCTGGGTGAGGAAGACGAGGAGTCATAACAACCAGTGATTGAAACGGTGCGGGATCTGGTGACGAAAGACCTGCCCGACGCACGGGCTGGGCGCCGGTTCCACAGCAGACAGCACCCTCCTGCAGCAGCAGAAGCCTCGGCGGTTCCCGGGTGGGCTCTAGGTGCGTGGGCACGAGTGACTCGGCGGTGCCTGGAGCAGGGTTGTGTTTCAGGGGGGTTCAAGCTCTTCTCCAGAAACACGATGATGGGGGCAGGCGCCCAACAGGGCACCGAGGAGTGAGGTTTCCCTGTGTAGTGGAAGGGTTTCTAGCCTTCGTGGGGCTGTGAGGTCCCAGGTGGTCAGGGCACTGCGAGAGGCTGACGCTTCACAGGGTGTCCGGAGACCTGGAAGTGTTTGGGGGTTGCACGAGCACCCTGAAGTTTGAGCGCTGCCTGTGTGGGGTCAGGCCTGCCGAGACGGGGTGACGCTCCCGTGATGCTGCTGCCGGGTGTTCCAGCAGTGGGGCTGGCCTGCAGCGCCCTGCGTGTCTGCCGTCCGGCCCTCCTGCGTCCTGCGCGCTCGGGAAGCCGTGGCTGATGAATCCGCAGGCACTGGGGTGGGTTCCTCCACAGCAGCACTGGCTCCTGTTGCGGTTTGCACTCACGGGGAGGTGGGTAGGACCAGCTCGTAGAGCAGCTCAGCGAGAGCCACTGAGGGAGCAGCTCCGACAGAGCCCTTCTTTCCACCCCCAAAGCCCAGTGCCAGAGGCAGGGAGCCATGCCCCGTTCCCTGCCAACACTTGAGCCCTTGTAGAGAGGCCGAGGAGGTCCAAGCGGCAGTAGAGCCCATCTACCCTCAGGCCGTGGCAGCGCCCCTCCCCTGCCCAGGACCCTGTGCAAATGCCAGGCTCTCCTGGCTCCAGAGACCCCAGACTCTGTGCGTGGGATTAGGGCGGCTGCCGCGAGCGAGGTCACGGTGTTTGGGGTTCTGCTGCCCCAGACACCCCCCTTCCCTCTCTTGCGGGTGGGAACCTTCCCCAGCCCCCCGATGAGCACGCGGCGGGTCTGCGCGGGCACTGGTCGGGTGCCCCTGCCGGGCGCTGCCGCTCTGTGCCGTGCGGGGCGGCAGGAGAGCTGGCTGCCTGCAGGACGGGCGGCACTCGCGGGTGATCAGCGAGGACCGAGCCTGTGCACTGCTCTTTTCCAGATGTCGGGGAGCCAGGCGCCGCCGGGAAGAGGTGTGCCTTGTCTGCGCTGCAGAGGGACGTGCGCGGGCTTCGAGCCACATTCCTGGAGGTAACAGCCTGGCCTCCAGGGGCCCTGCCCTGGCACTGGCCCTTGGCTCCTGTGGGCGTGCGACGGGTCTGAACCGAAAGAGGGAGGTTCAGGGGGGATAAAGGGGAAGGCTGTAGCCGCTGAGGGAGGGGAGAGCCTGGTGCCCAAAGGGGTGTGAGAGCCCCATCGCTGGAACCACCCCAGGGCAGGTTGGACCTTGGGGCTCTGAGCACCCTGCTCCACCTGGGGATGGCCCTGCTCCCTGGGGACGGCCCTGCTCCCTGCAGGGGGTTGAGGGTCCCTTGCACAGGTCTTGTGAGTGGCACTGAGTCCCTTGCGTCCCGTGGCCCTGGCCCGCGCTCGCCTCGGGAGGAGGTCGATGCTCCATGGCTGAGCCACTGCTGTGGGATCGGTTGCCCCCAGAGCCCGGCTCACGCTGATCTGTCCCCCGCAGGAAGATCTGTAAGTCATGCAAGTGCAGCCAGGAGGAGCACAGCCTCAGCTCGGACGCGGAGGACGACCTGAAGATCGGGCGCCTGCTGTCCGACTCCAAGTACGCCACGCTCACCGCGCGCGTCAAGGGCGGTGACGGCGTCCGCATCTACAAGAGGAACCGCATGATCGTCACCAACCCCATCGTCTCTCGCAAAGACCCCACCTTCGACACCGTCACCTACGAGTGGGCTCCGCCGGGGCTCACGCAGAAGCTGGTAAGAGCACAGGGTGCATTGGGTGGGCAGCCGTGTTCTGATGGAGAGCACGGGTTCACGCTGCGTCGCGGGGAGAGCCTGGCCCAGATTGCCCAGAGAGGTGGGAGAAGCCCCGTTCCCGGGACCATCCCAGGTCAGGTTGGAGCTCGGGTCTCTGCGTGACCTGCCCGGGTTGTGGGTGTCCCTGCTCGCTGCAGGGGGTGGCACTGGGCGACCTTGAGAGGTCCCTTCAAACCCAGCCCGGTCGGCTGTTCCATCAGTGGGCGCTGGGATGAAGTTGTCAGGAACAGCAGCAATGCAGATGGTTCCCCTGGGAGAGCAAGAACGCTCTGGACACTCAGCAAACAGAGTAAACAAGAGGCATAGAGAGGGGAAGGAGCTGCCTTGGGGTGTTGTGGGCTTGCTTTCATTGCCAGGAGGACTCTTCGTGGCCTTTACAACACAAAGCTCCCTCCTTTGTAGAGCTCTTGTCCGGTAAAACCCTGCTGAGGACAGAGCCCCCCTTGCTGTCCTGCCCTGCGCAGCCCATGGAGGGGTTGGCAGGCTCGGCTGGCTGTGCCAAGGGGTCCTGCAGCCCTTCGTGGGGTATCAGGAGGGGCCCAGGGTGGCAGAAAGCTGAGCAAGGTGTGGGACACACACAGCCAGAGTTAACTCCAGACACCCTGGTGCTGCTGAACCCACGGGGAGCTGGGCCGCAGGTGCCCTCACCCCGCGGGGAAGGCTGACGGGGTGCTGTGAGATCTGTACTGGCGCTGCAGCTGGGCTCTGCTGGGCTCCGTTGTGCCCACTGGTGCAGAGCACCAGGCTGTAAGGAGGGGCTGAGACCCTCACACATCCGACTGCTGGATCACAGTGCCGCTGCCCGCAGGCTCCTCTGCAGACCTGGTGGGTAGGAGCTGGCCCAGCAGCAGTGTTTGCTTAACCAGCCTTCGCCCCCCACGGGTCCCGTGGGGAACCAGGAGCTGCTGAGGGTCAGGAGAACAGTGCTGGCCCCTCTCCACCCAGCCCGCTGCCGGCTGGGATTTCTCAGACAGCCGGGTCAGAGCACCCCACGCGCTGCTGCCAGCGCCCAGGGGCAGCTCCTCACCACGAGGACTGCGGCGTCGCTGCTTCTTCTGTGGGACCGAGCCCCACTGCAGCCCGGTGTGCGTTTGGGGTGCTCCCAGGGGAGCAGCTCTGGGAGCCCCGTGGTGCTGGGCAGCTCAGGGGACGGGACAGG
The DNA here is from genome assembly GCA_013397515.1 of Upupa epops. Classification (NCBI taxonomy): domain Eukaryota; kingdom Metazoa; phylum Chordata; class Aves; order Bucerotiformes; family Upupidae; genus Upupa; species Upupa epops. Next base: position 74,092 of record VZRI01003818.1, read on the forward strand.
GCAGCCCTGGAACTGCTGGCGGTGCCTGCACGGACCGGGGGGAGCCTGGGCTCCATAAACCGTGCAGGAGCCTTGCGGGCGACCGGGTAACGAGCAGGAGCGCTGGGCGCCAGCCACCCTGGGGGAGCAGAGGGCCAGGAAGCTGCTGGTGCAGAGCTGCCTCTCCCCGTTTCCTTCCGAGGGCTGGGAGCCTGGGCTGCGCCTGAGCGCTGCTGTCCTGGAGCGGACGGCCCAATGATGGGAGGACCAGGTGCTGCTCCGTGAAACGGGGGGGCCGGGAGCCAGCTGGCTGCCCCTTTGCTCCTCACACTACAATAGGGACTGCCGGCAGTGGGAACTCCCTTCCCCTCAGCTCCCGGCCAGCAGAAGTTAACTGTGCAGAGCCCAGCGTCCCGCGCCCGCTCGCCCAGCGGGATCTCCAGCCACTTGGCTTGAAGAGAGTGGCCAGCGGCCAGCTGAGTCGGAGACTGTTCTGGGCAGTTTCTCGGCGTGTGCGCTCCCCGCTGCAGGGCATGGGTGACCTTCCCTGCAGGGCAGGCAGCAGAGGGGTAGGGGTGGTGTTGCCCACAGGCTCAGCTGCAGTCCGGCTGTGTGTTCAGAGGATTCCTTCCTTTAACCCAAGGGCAGCCTCGGCCGTAAGCCATGCCCGGGAGGTCCCTGGGCTGCTCTTGGTGCAGCCTCCAACCTCTGCTCCCCAGAGCTCTCCCGTCCCAGCGGTGGGGAGGACTCGGGCTGGATGCCGATGGGTGTCTGGAGCTGCAGCAGCAGCTCGTTGCTCCTCTGCCCGGAGCAGCAGCCTGGTGGGTTGATTTGATTTCTGAAAGGGAGGTCAGAACAGCTCGGGGGAAAGGGGCACATCTGCTGCTACTGCTCCTTAATGTGAGTGCAGTGCTGGGAGGACCTGGTAGTGACCTTCCAGTCCCTGCCAGGGGCTGTCAGGGCTGGGGAAGGCTGTTCCCAAGGGCAGGGAGCGACAGGACCAGGGGTCCTGGTCTGAGGCTGGAGAAGGGCAGAGGGAGGCTGGACAGGAGGAACAAGAGCTGGGAGCTGAGGCTGGGGGAGCCCTGGACCAGGCTGCTCCATCCCTGGAGCCACTCAAGCTCAGGCTGGCTGGGGCTCTGGGCACCCTGGGCTGGGGAGTGCTGGCCCTGCTGGGTGCAGGGGGTTGGACTGGCTGCCCTTTGCAGCTCCCTTCCAACCCTGTGACTCGGTGGCTGTAAGGAAGCTGGAGAGGGCAGCTGAGAGTGACTGCTGCTGTCTCCCCAGGCCATGCAGTACATGGAGCTGATCCCCAAGGAGATGCAGCCGGTGGCCGGGACGGACGGGGCGTACTATCGCCGGCGGCAGCTGATGAGGCAGCTCCCGCTGTACGACCAGGACCCGTCGCAGTGCCACGGCCTCTCCGAGGGCGAGCTGAAGCTGATGGAAGACTTCGTCAAGAAGTACAAAGCCGAGGCGCTGGGCGTCGGGGAGGTGGCTCTGCCGGGGCAGGGCGGCAGCGGGAAGGAGGAGGGGAAGGCGCAGGACAAGACCGTAGCTGCTACCAAACCCTCGGAGGCCACCAAAGCCCCCGAGTCCACCAGCGAGTCCACCAACGGGGCCCTGGAGCCCGCGGGGGAACCCTACGTAAGTGCTGCGCTCGCAGGGGTGGGACTGGGGTGTGCAGCCTCTGCTCGGAGTCCGGGGAGCTGCAGGAGGAGGGTTTGGTGTGGCTGTGAGTTCCCTGGTCACAACACTGCTCCTGGGGGTTGCTCCGAGTTGGCTGCAGTGCTTTTCCACCCCTTGGGAGCGGTGGGAGAGCCTGCCGGGACCCCTCGGGGGCTGAGCTGAGCACGTGAGCGATGGCCAGGGGTGGGTTATCTCTCCAGCCAGAGGTGTGCTGACCCACCGAGGTGAGTCGACATCCCTGCGGCTGCGGCAGCTGCTGACTGCAGCTCTGGCTGCTCGGCTGCCTCGATGGATCGGGCTGACAGGGCCTGGTGCCCCAGCCAGGGGCTGCAGGACCTGCTGGACTCTGTGCTAGCGAGGATTTCCAGCTCGGTCCAGGGGAAGGACTGCAAGTGCCAGGAGATGGAGGCTCAGCCCAGTTAAAGCTGAGCCCGGAAGGTGGAGATGGTGCTCCTGGGGCTGGAGCTGCTCTGGGGTCACTCCACGTCTGTGGGCAGGAAATCCATTTCCCCAGGGAAAGGACCCTCGGAGGTCTGCATCCCCCTGCACCCTCTGGAGCGGCTGCTGAGCAGACGGTTGTAGAAGAACAGCGAGAGAGAAGACCCTTCGTGCTGGTCTTGCGGGGGTGACCTGCAGCAGAGGATCTGGAACTGGGGTGGAAGAGGGTGTCTGGGTGTTTTGGAGGCCGCTCCTGCAGTGGCACCGTGCGGAGCCTGGAGGGGCTCTCCTTTTCACCCTGTACTGGGCGATGCCCCCCTGCCCGCGGCAGTTACGTGATGCTCGGGAGGCGCCCTGGGAGTCACGGCCGTGGAGAGGAGAGGAGAGGAGAGGAGGGGAGGGGAGGGGAGCAGCGAAACCAGTTGTTTTTCCAGCAGTTGCTGCTGGCAGGAGGCTGAGTGTGGGGTTGGGAAGCTGCTCTGTTTGTTCCCGCTGCGAGATCCTGCAGGATAAACTGGGCTGGGCTGGGCTGGATGGGGCTGGCAGCTTCAACCGGGTGGAGGCAGCTGCAGGGTTGGGCACCCTCGTGCTCTGAGCCCCCCAGATCTGGTGCCTTGTTGGGTTATTGGGGTGTGGGGACAGTACAGCCTCTGCCCATCTGCTGGGAAAAGAGGGTTTCCAGGACTTCCTGGGAAAGAGGAGCTGCCCCTCCGCGGGGTGGGACCTCCTGAGGACTGGGGGTGCAGAGGGAGGGAGGAGGCAGCAGCAGAATGACAGAGCTAGAGGTGGCAGTGACAAACCCAAGCCGTGTGCAGGGGGTGCTGGGGCCTCCCTGGGTGCCAGGAATGGACTTTTCTCGTGCCCTGGGTCTGAGAGGGGCTGGATGTGGCAGGGAGCCTGACTTGGTGGGGCAGAGCTCACAGAGCACCCCGCTCCTCTGTGCCCCACAGGGGGGTCCTGCACCCCCAGCACAGCGTTTCCCAGCCCTTGGCGACATCAGGGTGCCGCCGCTCAGGGCACGGACCACGGCTGCCCCTTGGGAGAGCCCCCTCCTCAGTCCCTGTCCCATCCGGCTGCCTTCCCGCAGCCCAGGAGCTCTGAGTTTGCCGAGGGAACTCATCCCGGTGCCTCTGCTCCCCACGGCTGGCAGCCTCCTGCCCCCTCAGCGCCTGCCAGGCGCAGTCTCCTCTGAGCTCAGGCAGGGAATCCCTCACCCGGTGCAAGAGGGGGGACACTCGGGCTGCCTCTCGCCCTGTCCGCTGGAGGAGGTCTGGCTGCCAAGGCTCTGCTGGAAGAGGCTCCGGCTGCCACGGCAGAGGGCTCCTTCCAGGCAGCGCTGACGAAGCACAGACCCGTTAGCCTGGCCTGGCTACCTGGGCTTCACTAGGAGCCCAGACACGAGCTGGTCAGCCGTCAGCCTGGCCGAGAGGGGACTGGTGGCTCTGCCGACAGGCGCTCTGCAGGCTCAGGCAGAGCGGGCGCCGTCCGGCTGGTGGGTGCTGTGCTCCGGGAACCTTCCCTTGGCCTCTGCCCCGCGACGGAGCCCTCTGCCGAGAGCCCGGAGGGAAGAGCAGGGGGTCTCATCCGCCTGTGCCACCGCATCGCTGCAGGGCGCCCGGCCCTTTCTGGGGGCACCTTCGGGTGAAGGTTGGGGTTAGAGCTGGGGTGGCAGTGCCGCTCGTGGCTGCCCCAGCACCTGGCTGGCAAAGAAGAGGATTCCAGGGGAAGGCTGGCAGAGCGGGATTTGCCCTCTGTGCTCCCACGGGAAGGGGACTGGTGGCTCTGCCGGCTGTGGGTGCCCGGTAATGCTCTCGGTGGTGTCTGAGTGCCCCTGCAGCACTGGGATGCTCTTCCCCAGCACCTTGCTGGAGCTGGAGCCTTGCCCTTCGGTTCAGCTCAGTGCTTCCTTGCTCTCCCCCGTCTCTGCAGCACCGAGGTGCTCGCAGACCCTTCCAAGCTGGCACAGCCATCCATCTGCCTTGGGCACCTCCAGTTTCCCTGGCAGAACAGGAGCTCCAACGGGCCCAGCCTGGGTGCTAGGGGCACCGTGCAGGAGCACAGCAGGTCCCCCCGGCTCTGGGGCGGTGGGGGGTGCCGAGGACGTGCCTGGGCTCTGCTCAGCGTGCTCCTTCAGCCGTCGCCCAGGTCCGTGCCCCGTGCCCTGACCGTCACTGCTCTCCCTCTCTTGCAGCACTGCGACACCTGCAAGCGGGCAGTGCCAGCAGACTGCCCGGTGGTCTACGCCGACAGGGCCGGCTACTCCCGGCAGTGGCACCCTGCCTGCTTCGTGTGCTGCCGCTGCTCCGAGCCCCTCGTCGACCTCATCTACTTCTGGAAGAGCGGGGCCGCCTGGTGCGGGCGGCACTACTGCGAGAGCCTGCGGCCACGCTGCGCCGGCTGCGACGAGGTACGGCCCGGCCCGGCCAGCACCCCCTGCCCGGCTCCCGGGGACGGGGGGTCG
>VZRI01003819.1:2808-54785 GCA_013397515.1 Upupa epops
TAAGTTTTCAATTAATAGTAGAACAAAAAGAGGGGTCAACAAAACATCCAAACTGGATCCCCTTAGGGCAGATTTTAGTTTATTCAAGGAATTGATTATAAAAGTTCCTTGGGAGGCAGCCCTTTATAAAAAGGGGGTCCAGGAGAGCTGGGCACACTTCAGGAGTGTATTATTGAAGGCACAAAACCTAGCCGTCCCTGTGTGTCATTAGATGAGCTGTAGGGGAAAAAGACCAGCCTGGATGAGTAAGGAAATTTTGAAAGAGCCAAGCCAGAAAAAGAGTATGTACCACCTTTGGAAAAAGGGAGAGGTCAATGAAGTAATGTGTCAGGTTGTGTAGGAGAAAATTGGGCAAAAGCCCAACTTGAACTCAGGCTGGCCACTACTGTTAAGGATAATAGGAAGAGCTTTTACAAATGCATCAATGTAAAGAAGAGGGGTAGTAATAACCTCCACTCCTTACTGGATATGGAGGGAAATTTAGTAACTAGAGATCAGGATAAGGCAGAGGTACTTAATGCCTCCTTTGCCTCTGTCTTCAACAACAGGGTAGACTGTCTTCAGGATGACTGGTTATCTAAGATGGGACCAGGTATAGTGTAGCTCCCCTGTTATCCAAGAGGTACTGGTTAGAGACCTGCTGGTCCGTTTTTAACCACATAGCTCCATGGGACCGGATGGGATTCACCCCAGAGTGATGAGAGAGCTGGCAGATGAGCTTGCTAAACCACTCTCCATAATTTATCAGAAGTCATGGATCACAGTTGAGGTCCTGGATGATTGGAAGTTGGCAAATGTGATCCCCATACACAAGAAAGGTTGGAAGGATGATCCAGGAAACTACAGACCTATTAGCCTCACTCAGTTCCGAGCAATCTTATGGAATGGATAGTGCTGAGTGCTATCATGCAATAAATGAGCGATGTCCAAGAGATTAAGCCCAGTCAACATGGATTAAAAGTGGGGTAGATCTTGCTTGACCAACATGATATCCTTTTATGATCAAGTAACTCAATGAGAGGAAGGCTGTGGATGAAGTGTACCTGGATTTCAGTAAAGCATTCAACACTGTGATACTGTGATACTGTAATATTAAATAAATGACACACAAACCAAGTTCTACAGTTTTCTGGTAATCATGCTTCATTGTCACATACACTGAGCAACATCTTCCATATTATTTATAGAGCTTCTTTTAGACATTGTTTTACTGCAGAAAGAATTTTTAATAGAGACTGTTCCTGATCTGCCACTACCAGACTAATTTATTCACAGTGCAGGACCCAGTTTGTCAATCTTTGTTTTTGTTTCTACTGATAAATTATTTAGTTCAAGCAAATCATTGACACCATTCATGCTTGAAATCAGGGCATAAATTACATCTGGAGATCTTAGAGAACCATAGTAAATCACCATATTATTTGTATAAATCTCCACTAATGATCTGATATATCGAGATGGCAGGTCATTCATACAGATTAGAAATGAAAACTGAGTCCAGTCAAGGGTTGATAAAATCCATAGTCATTATTTAGAGTATCAAAGGCATTATGAATTTCAGTATATCATGTATGCATTTGAATTACAGCATCACTATGAAAAATGTAATAGTTAAAATAGAAGTACTTTCTTGTAGAAAGTCCATATAAACACTAACTTTATTGTTCAAATTTATTAATCATTATTTCTCTGATTAAAAAGAAAATGTTAAATGAATAGTTTAATGACGGTTTTGTTTAGTTGTTATGGTAGACAAGAGTGAATAAAATAGCTGTAAATAATATCTGTAAGAACAAATGAGGAAATAGAAAGCACTGAAAAGCACAAGGTGAGGACTAGTAAGAGGGAGCAAAATCAATGGATGTCTCTGCTCTTGTCTTATACATTTGCAGAAATACATTGCTGCATTTTGTTGCTCATAAATCATTGTGTCCCTGTTGGAACCAATGGAACAATCCAAGCCTATCTAAAACTCTGTCCAGCATCTAGAAGTAGAATGTCAAGAACTAGTGGAGAGAGATGAATTTGGTCTTGTTTTATTGAAGGCCTTGGACATCAATGAAAGTACTGCTCTCCACCAAAATTATCTGTGTTTATTCCTTTTCACTAGTAACCATTGGTGGATGCAAATTAAAGGCCTGTCTTTATTTCTTTTTTTTTTAATTTACAGTAATTTAATATTACCTTCTTTGTAAACTCCATCATAGGATTGGAATTATAAATGAATTGCTTCATACCATTTTCTCACAGATTATGCCAGTTCTGCTCTGTTAGCAGTCTCCATTCAATACGTACCTGTCAATGCACAATACCTTTTATTGAAAGCTGGTAGGACTAAAAAATAAAAGAGTAAAAGAAGAAGTTATTTTTACAAAGTAGAAATTCAGAACTGTCCTCATCAATAAAAAGCATTGTCTCTCAGGGGCATTGCTATTTTACATCCTTTCTAATAGTTTGCAACACAGACAGCTCTCCTACCATAAAGGTTAGACAGGTTTCTTCGTTCTACATCTCTGCAATGAAAATAGGGAAAATAGTCAGATTCTGACTGAATAGCTTTTTTCTCTGCAGACCTGTGATCAAGTTACAAACTTAACTCAAGGGCGGGCTTTTCCTTTCAAAATATGATGGTAGCCCTCCTAAAGAATACTGATGCTTTAGCAAAGTGGCACCTTAAGGGAAAGGACCCATGCTAGAGATCTGAAGGAGACATCCTGTGATTTCTAAGGCAATTTAAGTCCAGGGTTCAGAGTTGGCTTTAGGAGCAGGCTGAGACTTTTTAGGCTGGGTACAGAACAAAAGAAGTTGATGCCCTCAGGGAAAGATACTGAATAGATCATAGTCCCATATAAAAATCCTCATATACAAATTTCCAGATTAAATCAATTTTCTTCTGTAAAACTTGATGAAAAGTCAGTAGATAGCATTTTTTGTGACTTTTGTGCTTTTTGTTCTGATCCCTGTAGTATTTTATCGAGGGAAGATTAGAGGACAGGTGAACAAAATATGTTTATGGACTGCCTCTTGTTTTGGAATATTCAGACAAAAAGCCCACCCTGAGTTACCTTAGGAAGGAACAGCAAGAGAAAATAGTAGGTGTTACAGATAGCAGAAGAGTAGTAACCACCAATGCTGACTAGTGGCTAATCTAAGATGACAGCAGCATGAGAAATGGCTGAAATGCAAAGCTATGTATAAAAAAAGGCATTACCCTACAGAACTGCTGACCACAGTGGAATTTGTTAGGACAACCATATAATGAATAACATGTAAGTGTAAAATGTCAGCAAAACTGAAACCCCTGGGGAGAGAATAAATTTCACTAGTTGGCTTATTTTGGAAGAATTAATGCTGGTTAAGTATGAAGAAACGGATAGTAAATCATGTGATTGGGGATAATCAGGAATGCATCACCCATCTTAGTGTTTGATCACTATTGTTTGCAACAGCACACTGAACCACACTTCACTCATGTCTGACTTACCTCCATGACCAAGAGGGGCACAGGGTGATAGTCATCACTGAGGAAATATCAGGAGATAGCATCAACAAGGGAATGCCTTGAAGATACCACTTAGCAAGGCATTTTCCTCTTCTTAGCACTCTTCACTGAGTGTCCCACGACAATGCTTTTTTAAGATCTGGAGTTTTTTTCTGTCTCAATGACTTAAATTGTAGATGTGAAGAATGTCACTCATTCTACCATTCTCATGCTGCCTTTATTCTGGGGAGGGAGATGATCATCAATGAAATAGTAATTCAAGCCTTTTAATATGGAGAAAACTAGATTACTCTGAGTTTCACTGCCAAAAGTCTCTGTGTACTTTGTGATGAAAATGGCAGTGATCAAGAAGCTGTGTACTTCATTTAAAGCTCTTCTTGACAATTTCTAGTTCATGATAGAAATATTTGAAATCACAGTATCACAGTCATGATGAGACTGGAAAAACACCTTAAAGATCATCCAGTCCAACCTAAAACCAAACCTAAACCTAAACATCTGACATCTAGATCATGCCACTCAGCACTTCATCCAGACTAACCTTAAACACCTCCAGAGATGGTGAGCCAACCACCTCCGTGGGCAGCCCGTTCCAAAATCAGATCACTCTTTCAGTAAAAAACTCTTCCTAATGTCAAGTCTAAACCTCCCGCGATGGAGCTTAAGACTCATTGTAGTGTCTTGTCTTCTAATGAAGACTATACATTTAGTTTTAATACAGGTACTTAATCACAGCAATAGTATCCAATCAAACACATTCTTTTTGCTCTTGCAGACAAAACCCTATAGTTCAAACTTAGGAGTTGAAGAGAAAATTCTGGGGGGGAATAAAGCTAACTGCATTTTAAATGTGGTAATGATGCAACAAAGGGAATGTAAATGGTTGAATACAGCAGTTTAGCATGGAAAATGAAAGATAATAGCTGAATGCTGTATTTTTCACCTGTCATGTTAAAATGCACTTGCTCTCCCCAGGATATATTGCAGCATTTAAAAAAACTTGGTATATTTTAGATTAACAGCATGCATCTTTAATTATGCTCCCTTTGGTTAACAGCTTTGAGAATTTTGCTGTTTTAGAGATTTAGACCATCAAAAGGCTTTCCCAATCTTCTCTGACTCTACATCAGACAGACACCAGTATCACACCAGTCCCTGGGGGATTCGCAGATGCATATACTCCAGACTTCCTCTCACAGAGATTTAAAGAATAACTACTTAGCATTTAAATTTAAGCTTTGTTCTCCATGTAGAATATTCAGCTCTGTACTACTCTATGTGACTTTATATCAGTTGAGAGGCATCAGGGCTAAGTTCTAATATTAAATAATATTATCTTTGATTAAAAGAAATGGAAACAAAAAGAAGTATTGCTATCAAAGTTGAGCTCCAAATAAACTTCTGTTTAACTATTTGCTATTTGTGCCATGGTGTCCATGTTCTATTGGTATGGTTCTCCATTATTAAGTGACAATAAATTCAAAAGCTGTAAAAATTACTCTATTGTTCCTGATTGCACATTACACAGCAGTTTTCTTGTCAGTGCTAGGTAAACTAAAGTTCAGAATTTGCATACAACACTCCTCTTCACCTCTGTTCAGCTGAACTCTGTTCAGCTCTGTTGCTCTCACCATTTCTTGGTGCAACCATACCTAGATTTTTCATAGATTACAACAATAAGCTACTGGCTTATCACCTTCACACATAAGAGGCACGCAAAAACCCACAAGTACAACATCATAGATGAAGAGACTAAGATTGCTAACAGTAGTTGTCTTCGGGATCTCAGCTTCAAGAATGAGTTTGACAAGCCAGAACTCTTTGGGGATTAGCTTTGTTGTATGATTTGGGGTGTAGAAGATTACTAAGATCCTCCAGTTCAAATACCTGCTGAAAGGAGGTCTAACTCTGAGGATAGATCAGTCTGCTCAGGATGTCTCTTGCTGAGTTTTTAAAATCTAAGCAAACAAAAAAGACTAGTTAAGAGATTTTTTGATTGTATCTTACAGTAGCAGTTTCATGCTGAAGTCATTCTAGAGTACTCATAGTGCACTACATCTGTCTGTAAAAAGACAACCTCAAATTTTTCCATACTGCCCTTAAATGATACCAGGTCAATGGAAATCAAGAGTCAAAACCAGTGTGCAACATGCTTGCTGTCATACACATATGAAAGCTTCCAATGTTTCACTTCACATAGGTAAAACTTAACATTTATATTCACATCCTTCATATTCAATTCAAGTGGCTATATTTAACTTGTTTTGTAAATTGGTTTGCTAACATGAGAAAGACCATCCCTGGATCTATTAATGTCAATGGAAAAGTTCACTTGGCTTCACAGCTAATAATTGCAATTTACATATATTCTAATATGAAAAAAAAAAAAGTGCATTAACCCTTATATGAAAAAAATAAATCAGATGTAAACTAAGTTGTTAAACAAGAAAGGTGTGACCAACTGCATTGAACAGAAGACAGAAACCCTCTGTTCTGTAGCTTTTACTTGACATTTTCCATAAACTGGCAAAGACAGGGCTATGGGGGGGGGGAGGTGGTGATCATTATGCAGGGTGGATAAAATAAGTGTTCTGTGAAATATCCTGTGATGAGCAACTGAGGATTCTGGACTTTTCTATTTTGCAGAAAAGGAAGCTGTGAAGCAATGTCATTGCTTTCTACAGCTTCCTGATGAGAAGAAATGGAGACTAAGTGCTGATCCCTTCTCCCTGGTATCCCATGACAGGATGTGTAGAAATGCTTTAAAGGTGTACCAGAGGAATCTTTGACTAGTCATTAGGAAGTATATCTTTACTGAGAGGGTGGTCAAACACTGGAAAAGGATACCTGAAGAGTATCCCCAAGACTGTCAGTCTTTAAGAAGCACTTTGCCAACATCCTTAATAACAGTAACTTATTTAACCTAAAATTTTCAAAGTGATGTAATACATTAAGGGGTAGATTGTTGCCTACTCTTCTGGTTCTGCAGTGAAGCCCATATGATGCAAATTCTTTTTATATGATATCTTTGGATGTGTAGAAGATATTTAAACCTGATATAAAACTCAAGTGTTAGCCCATATCCCAAAAGGAATTTACAAATAATACCTAGCACAGAGGATTCTGACATGGGACACAGTCCTGTGTGGGCATAGTCAGCTTATTTTGCAGAACAGACCCTAACCCATTTTGCAGTGTTGCTTAAGAGCAATTTTAACATCAGCATATTATTCTGCTGATGCTGCAGGTTACTCAACAAAGGGAGACCATCATGCTCCACTGAAGCCAAAGGCTACTTTTAAGTGCACAAGTCTTCCTCTGTGGAATAACCAACAGAACAAAGGCTTTAGACCTTACTTTACTGGGTAAATTTCAACTGCTCAGCACAATTCTCCATACAGAGTGAATCTGTACCTTTGTTCTCTCATTCCTCACTGATCATAAAGATGAATATATGATCCTTTTACAGCAACTGTGTGAACTTTGTGTTCTCAAGAATGACCTGATAAAAAGTAAAGAGGAATCCTTTATGCTATGGAATTTTTAGTATAATACTACCTCTTTTAATAGACCACTTAGATATCCCTTAGGTCTACAGTTTTACTGTCTTTAAAAATAAAGTTACAATGTTATAAAATTCAGTCTATTTAAAAAAAGGGTAATAATTTATAATTAATTTCAGTATTTCTAAAATTAACTTATTAACATAGCTTAAATACAAAATGTAATGAAGTTTACAGTTTACGTTTGATATTAGTAAATAAAAAATTTCTCCAGTTCCTGAAGTATGTGCATACATTCTGTTAAGTCTTTAATTACACCGCGTTTCAGTTAAGAATTTGTACTTCATCTGTTTTCATTTATAGAAGTGGTAGCAATTTCCATTTTTCAGACAACCTAACCAATAAATGAAGTTGCTAAGTTGCTTCAGTTAGCTGTCATTAAAATAGAAAATAAAAAATTAAGAAAATAAATTTACTTTTTTCTTGCCCTGATCAATTTTATGACCAACTATTTTAGCAAATTCTTTCTTTGTATATTAACATGCACTACTGCACCATCCCACAAACATCCGCTTATGCAAAATCAATAGCTGTGAACTAAAGACTGTATGATGAAAAATTATTTTGTAAAAAGCACTAGTACCTCACCTTTATGAGAATCACTCCAACATTCCTAACTTGCATCATAATTGTTCACAAAAGCAGCAACTACACAATTCTTACAAATGTAGCTTAAAATAATTGCTATAGCTAAGTAATAAGGTCCTTGCAACTGGAGAATATTGAGGTATCTATCTTACAGGGGCATGCATCATCATTCTGTGTATTCACGTCTGACAAATGAAAAATGTCTTAGAAAAGTTTTTTGAGAAATTAACTGTAATAATCAGTGATTTGTGTCTGCAAGATTCAATTATGGCTCATCTAAGGCATACTCTTCAGTATTATGCAGTATATAAAGTGAATTATTAACTTGAAATGCATTTATTCTAATTTCCCATTAATTTGTGAATAGAATTACATCTCATAAGTGTATCAGTACAATTATTCACAAATAATGACATTTTTTTAATGTTTAAATGATTTGACTGTAGCATACTTCCTCTACTTTCAGAGTTCCAGTGCTGCCTTCAAAATCATCAAGCAAAGAGTGGACTATTACAATTCCAAGTGGGCAGTGATTAAAAAACTTGGAAACATGTTGGTATTTGAATGTATCAAAACTATCAGTGACTAAAAGAAAATCAGATCATTATGCTCTCTTCCTGTCAAAATGTATAATTTCAGTACAACAGGCAGCTCCTGAAACAGAAGATCACCATTAAATGATCCATGGGAATGCTTGTGGGTTATATTTCAGTGTTCTGTTCCCTTCTTTTTCTGGCACCAGTTTGTCCTTTTTTCTTTCAGCAACACCACCTTCAACTGTCAGAGCTGTGGCCTCTGTGGATACAACCAACCAACTGAGAGCACACAAATCATATTATACGTAACCCTTGATTTTAGATCCTTTCCCAGATTCCTCCCCTCTGGGGTGTTTATTATATTGGAAAGATGTAGTGATACCTTTTTTTTTTAGCTCTTATTAGTATACTGTCAAAAGAATATCTGAATATTGAAAGTGTTGACATAAAATGAACATAGCTCTAATTTTTTAAGACAAATTGGAGCTCTTCTGGAAATATATTTTAAAGTGTATGCTTTCTTGGTTTCAAATTGGCCTTGATGTGTCTTTAGGGTTTGTGCCTGTATTCTTAAGGATACTAACCAGCTCTTGAGTAGAATTTTCCAGGCAAGAGGAGCAGTCATTAAGGAAATGAAGATTTTATTAAATCTACATTTAAGAACTAGCAGAGAAAAAGCCCCTAACAGGTGAAACAAATGAAACAGTAACTGCATCACAGCACTATTACACACTCTCTGAGAAAAGATGGGAAAAATAATGCAGTGGTCTCTGGCTTTAGATGAGGGCCATGGGGGAAGGGCATATCTAACCTTAGATCAAGACCACCCTGGGCCAGACTCCCAGCTCTGCCCATCATGGAGGGCTGCCCCAACCACCCACTGACTCTCTTCCCCCGTTTTCAGTGAGCTCTTCCTGGGGGTTGCTTGACATGACTTTTAGACATTGGGTCAGTCAAGTGTACAACATACACCTCAACCTTCACTCCCTCAATTTCCTGCAAAAGCTTTAAGAGTCTTTCCCACTTACTCAAGTATTCCCTAGTTCCTTAGTCACAGCCATTGCATCACCTCTCCTGCCCCACGGTCCAGCATTTTCATTTCTCTACAGTTCAATAAATCAACATGGCGCTGACCACATAGTCCACATGGTGTCCACAGGGAACAGTCAAGATGGCCCTCACAGGGGACATTATCAAAATGGTGCCAATCACATGGTTAAGGTGGCACCTTTCTTTCACAGCTGCAGCATGGAGGCCCCAGGAGACTGCTCATCAGTTCCAGAGTCTCCTCAAAACAGCCAGCCTATGGTGGTGCCAGCTCAGTACCACTCACGATGACAACACAGTTTGGTATTGGTCAGGTCATGCTTCCATCTCTTGCCCAGCAGGGTCAGTTTCTGTTGCCACCACTTTGGCATTCCCAAAAGAATCTCTCCCACTCAGAAGCTGCCCACCACTTTATACCAGGGGTGGGGGGCTACCCCTGTCCCACAGTTGTGTCTCTGCCAGGGGGATGGGGGAGCAGAGGGGATTTGCAGAGAAGCACTTTCAAATTCAATGACAGCTATTTTTTTTCTGTGTGAAATTTGAGATATGTTAGCTCCATTTTATAAGTGTTACAGAATCACAGATTACCTTTAGTCAAAAGAGATCTTTATGATCATCAAGTCCAACTTTCAACCCAACATTGACATGTCACCCTTAAATCATGCTCCTCAGCACAATGGCTATATTAAATACCTCTAGTATTGGTGACTCCACCACTTTCCCAGGCAGACTATTCTGATGTTTAATAACCCTTTTGATGAAAAAATTCTTCCCATCGAAAACCTCCCCTGGTGCAGCTTGCAACAATTTCCTCTGGTTCTATCGTTTACCATCAGGTAGAATAAACTGTTCCTCATTTTGCCACTTACCTCCTTTCAGGTAGTTGTAGAGAGTGGTAAGACCTCCCCTCATCTTCCTTTTCTCCAGGCTAAACAACCCCAGTTCCCTCAACAGATCCTCAAAGGACTCATGTTCTTTCATGAACATAGTTCTTCTCTGGACGTGCTGCAGCACATCTATGTCCTTGTAGCAAGGAACACAGAACTGGGCACATAGTTTGAGGTGCAGCCTTATTTATGCTGAGTGCAGGGTAATAATCACCTTCCTACTCTTGCTGGACACATTATTTCTAGCACTCTAGGATACTGTGGCCCTTCTTGGCCACCTTTGCACACTTTTTGCTCTTACTGTGGTAACTGACAATAGCCCCAGAAGCTTTTCTGATGTGCAGCTTTCCAATCACACATACATAGTCTGTAGCCTACCATAGGTTTGGTATAATTCTAGTGCAGGACTCAACACTTGGCCTTGTTGAGCCCCATACAATTAATTTTTTCCATTGATCCAGCATGTCTAGATCCCTCTGTAGATCCTCTCTACCCTCTAGCAGATCAACACATCCACCCAACTTGGATGCATCTGCACACTTACTAAGAGTGCACTCAATCCCCTTGTCCAGATAACTGATAAAGATATTTTAGAGGCCAAGCCCAGAACTGATCCCTGGGGAACAATGGTTGTGACTACATGACAGCTAGGTTTAACTCCATTCACTACCACTCTTTGAACACACATTATTTAAAGACCAGCACTACAAACGTATTTTACAAATCTGCAATAAAACATATAAGAGTTCAGAAAGGCCAAGCTTTTATGTACACCTTAAAGTACCTTTGCAGCTGGAGTAATTACTGTATTCTACTTTCTTATATAGCTTTACAATATTTTTACAGAGAAAGTCTTAACCACAAAGCTACATCCGTGTTCTTATTTCAGATGTACTATCCAGTACAGTTTTAGGACAACATAAAGAGTGTTTTATTCTAAACTTTAAGGTTAGTTTTCATCTAAAAATTAAGTCTTGTATTGTAAGATCTGTGGCATAATGAAATGAAATAATCTAAAATTAGATGTTCTTGGCTTCAGTTAATGAGTCTTTCACAAAGATTTTGGTGTTCAGTTTAGAAAGCTTTTGTGGGAATTGATAATTTCTTGCTCTTCTAAATTTTACAAGCCTTTTCAAATACAAGAGAAGCTATTTCACTCATACAAATATAGCAAAATTCAGTAAGCAATGTGGCAAAAGCTAGATATTTTACTTAAAATGTTATTGAACATTATTTCAAAAACTTCTGAAAAGCATAAAACAGTTGTTTCAAGGTAATTGAACAATAGTCTGGGATGTTCATTTTAAGTAGGTAGGATTATAGATAGAAACAAAAGTAAAAATTTTCCTGCAAACCATGAGAATCACGCAGAGCTTCTGTACCCCATTTTCCCCTGTACAAAACAGACAGTGGCTTTTACAATGATACTTTTTTATCTGTCACCTTTTCCCTGAATATTTCCATCCAGATTTTGGCTTATCATAAGAAGCCCTATGTTATTGTTCTCTGCTGTCTTTGGGGACCAAGTTAGCTGTGCAGGTCCAATTAATCTGTAGCATTGTTGGTTGACATCAGTTTAATTGCATCTATGTCACTATCTACACATGTCAAGTTTGGGTTTTTAACTATAGGAATATTGATACTGGAAAATGGGAAAATAAAGAGTGCTGGTTGTTTGCAAACATTTTTTATTCATTGATTGCTATGCCAAAATGCTTGCTAGATTGTGGTCTTGGTAGAAAATGTGTGATTAAAGGACAAATCAACAATAATTGCCCAAGAAGCTGATACTTTTAAGCTTCCGATGTATACTTGTAGAGCCATCTGTAAAGGATAAAGCTGAAAAGGTAATTGCAGGAAAAAAGCAATCTTAGGGCTGTTTTACTGCTAATAGACAAGAAGACATTAAGACTATGTAACCAATCAGCATGAAGACATGTCAATTTGGGTATTAACTCTTAAGAAATGAGGAAAAATGTTTATCTCAGAAACAAGTTTAAAGAATATCAGCTTCGAAGTGGGAACTCTGGTCTCAAACTCAAGTCCTCAGCAGTATTTATATCCAATATTAAGAAGTACAAAAATTGGCTCTCAATTTACATCTGATGACTACTTGGCAGATGCAAGTAGCAGCTTAGTGATGAACCAGTAATCTGCACACAAAATATGGCCTTATAAACTAATTTGAATTTTTTAGTCAAGTCGTAGGAGTATCATTTTTTTTAAACATGGAAATGAAGAGTCACACATGGAAATTTTATCTCTGGTTTAAAAACATTGGACTCCAAAATGGTTTCATACTTCTTAGTTACAAAAAAAAGTTATAGAACAAGCTTGACTTGGTGCAACCAGAGCTTAGATATGCCAGTGTCCTTGTTTGAGTTAGAACTAATTCTGTTTAGTGATTTTACTTTTCAGATAAGTCTCTTTGCAGTAACTTCATTTTCTGAAGTCAGCTTTGTGTTTGTGCAGACATTGAGAGCTTCTACAAGTGTTAATGCTTGATGTTTATTACCAAGAGCTGTGATCTAGAAAAACTCCTGCATATACTCTTCTTTATGATAACCAAGGTCACTGCTACTCTTATGTTTCACATTGGGGGTACAGAAATTTAGAGGCCTCACCTACAGGAAGAAGCAGACAGGACAGGTGACTCTAAACTGACCAACAGGGTGTTCCATACCATATACATCATACTTGGTATAAAGCTGAGGGATCATAGGAGTCAGGTTCTCTTCTTCAATGGCTGTCGTCCAAGAAGGACTCCATCGGTTTTGCCTTTGATCCCAATATGTGCATCCCTGAACCCACTTCTAGCATCTACAGTAGTGGTCATGGTGATGTAATTGCCATCGAGGGGGTTGGGTTAAGTGTTTTGTATGCACATATGTGTTTATATTGAATATTATCATTATTTTCATTAAGTACATAAGTCTTTCTCTTCCTCTTTTGTGGAGAAAGAGGGGTTGATAGAAAGAGACTCATTCATCCTGTGATTGGCCCTGCTTGAAACCATGACAGTCAGAGAGCATGAAAGTAAAAAAGAATGTTAGAAGATCAAAGAAATATTAACATAACTTCAGGAAGTAACTGCCCCACAACTGAAAACTACTGACCTTCATTTGAGTCACAGTAATCTCTCCTCTGCACATCTTATCTTGCTTCAAATGCAAAGCAAAACAGAGTTGCTTAAAAGCCAATTATTTTACTTCATACATGAAGGTCTAAATACAACTATGACAGTTAAAGGCTGAAGCTTCTAGTAAAAGAGATTAGTATAGAGAGAAGACAAATAGGTTCAAGCAAAGAGTGTGTCTTCAAAAGAGACCCAGGCTTATTTGTGAAAAGCACTAAAACTGAAACAAACATCGTTTGTGAGACCTTATGGGAAAGGGGGACTGTGTTCTGAAATTAACACTTTAAATACTCTAGGCAGTCTGTTAAATAAAATAAATTAATTGTAATTGTTATTTCTATTACTGTTACAATATCCGTTAATGATGTTAGATAAAAAGCCATTTACTTCACTGGTCACTGTTACATACATATGGTTTTTAGAAAAAAACTATTTAAAATGAGGCCTAGGACCTGATTTTGAATGATCATAGCATGTATTTTGGAAAGAAAATCTGCTTTACTTCTTGCAATCACAAACACCATTGCAAACATTAAGGAAAGACATTTTCCTATTTGAGGTCAGCTGCTCAAAAAAAACCCAAAACTTGAATTTATATTAATCAAATACATGAATATAAATATGCAAGTAATAATAAAACACTGCAACCAGAAATGGAACAGGCAATCATCTCAAATTTTGTTCATAGAACAAACATACAATTATTGATATGCATGGTCTATTTAAACAGAAAATGTGCTTCTGAAATAGTAATATAATTATTTAAAATAAAATAGTGTCAACCTGAAGATGTGCAGAAGCAAACCTCCAACTCACAAATTGTTAGAAGCAGGTGCATTTATAAAGTGCTAGGGACATGGGGGATATCTCCACCTGTGTGCACCAGGGTTCAAGCTTTTTGGGTTTATGTTACAGAATCTTATGCATACACATTACTTAGCTGCAAGTATGTATTAGAGGGTCAGAGCTTCATTGACCTACCCCATGCCTGTAACTCCTCCTGCTTGCACCTGTGCAGTGCCACCCAGGGGTCCCTGGGTTTGGGTCCTGGCTGCCTTTTTCATAGTAAACCCTTTGCCTTGACTTGCTTGGCACAAATTATTGTTGTGTTGTTCTAGTCATTAACTGCAAAACATCCCAGTTCCAGGCTCTTGTTCTTGGGATAACAAGAAGTCTCTGTTGTTTGGTCTCTCCTATCTTGAAGTTGTTTGCTCCTTTCTCCAATCTTTGCAGATTGTCTTCTATCTTGCAGCTGCCTGCTTCCCTCTCCAGACCCTGTTATCTCCCCAGTGTTCTCCCTGTCACATCAATTTTGACTATGAGTTACAAGTTTAATTACTAAGCTATAGGTTTCAGTTCACTATCCCCCTTATTTCAAATCAATGATGTATAAAAACCTGAGTAAAGAAAATAAAGCAAAAACCTCCAAATCAGTCAGTTCAACTCAATTTGAATTAAAAAATATCCTTGGTTTCTGTTCAAGTTCTCCACAAATCCTTTCCTTCAGTCCTATACATTATTTTATCAGCTCTGATGCAGTGATTTACTTGACAGCATCTATCTGGAAAACAACCCCAAAAACAAAGAAACATCATCTTGAACAGTGGAAAATTAAAATCTGGGAAAAACCAAAAAAGCGACAACAGGAGTAACATAGAATCTTGAAAGTAACTGCTGCTGAAGCTAGAATGATTTTAAAAATGTTAGATGTTTTTGTGGTATTTTGCAAGTCACGTCTGCACTGATAAAATTACATTTGATTTCAACATGAATGAACTGTATTCATTAACATGAGGCTGGAATCTTGCTTAAAAATTACATTGCTTCAATTCTGCTTTAGTATGAACATGACCACATTTGGACTCTTCAGTTACTTAAAAAAATGCACCCTTTGATATTGACAGAGGGATTCTACCTTTTCTAAATATTGTAACTATGTGTATTTATCTTGTTTGATTTTTGTTATGATTTTTAAGATTAATACACATTAAGAAGCGTAAGCAGTTCTGGAAATTACTGAAGAAAAAAACTAAACATGGAGGTAATTTTACCATTATTTATTTGTGAATAATAAGGACAATGATGTTGCAAATGTTCCCTTGAATTTCTTGAGTCATGTAAAGTACCAATCAAAACCATGATCAGGTTTCACCCATTGATGAAACAGATATTTAGAAAAATGTAAATGACTTACAAGCAAATAGTCTCAAAAATACCACCCAGACATATCTTATTTTCTAATGTTTTGTAAGTTTTAAAATATTTTATACTATTTTGGACATAGCAAACATACGTCATATTTCATCTTCTGTTGGAGAGATGTGGACTGCATAAAACAAGAAAAGGAACAGTTCTGTAGATTGAAATGGAAGCATTTTTTCAAAATGCTAATTAACTAATGTTAAATGTTTGGTATTCCCCTAAAACCTTCTTACATCCCATGTAACTATAGGTGTTGCTATGGTGAAAGTGGCTACTTTTCTAAATATTGAGTGTTGTTCAAAACACAAACTTTCATGTCATAAAAGTATGCAGAGGAACTTCGAGAAGCTGGATCAATGGGACGAGGCCAACTGCATGAGGTACAACAAGGCCAAGCGCAGGGTCCCACACTGCAGTCACAAAGAAGCCGAGGCAAGGCTGTGGGCGTGGAGATGAGTGGCGTGAAAGCAGCTGAGAATAAAAAGGAGATGGGGGTGCAGGTAGACAGCTGGCTCAATATGAGCGTCCTTTCAACAGATACTACCAGCTAACATTCTCATCATCATTGATCTGTTTAACTGTACTCTCAACACTCCCAAGAATCGCTTCCTATTTCAATGCAGTTGCTGCAGCTTTTCTAGGTACCATGGCATATTTATGGCAAGAAACACAGTCAGAAGCAAAAATTTGCTCATACTGAGTATCAGCAGAAACGAGATGGTAGACAGCTATCTCAATATGAGCCAGCAGTGGGCCCAGGTAGCCAAAATGGGCAACAGGATGCTGGCCAGCATCAGTAATAGCGTGGACAGCAGCAGGCCAAAAATCAGGTCAAAAAAATCAGTTAAAGGAGTTCCACAGTACATCACCCTTTGTCACCCTTTCTGGACAAATTCTGAACACGTCAAGTCAACATAGCTTCAGGTTTTCCGCTTCGTAGCTCCTACTTCCCCAGTAATTCCAGCTAGCATGTCTCAGAGCTCCCGACACTCAACCAAACCATGCATCAAGTCTGAATACTTTCCTTCTTTGACCTTGGGAGAAAGCATACAATGACACATCTCAAAGAGTATTGACCCCAGAAGCTATCGGTTTGCTGCTTCTAGAGCAGTTAGTAGAGCAGCTCTGTGATGTTGTTTTTATTGGAGACAATTGGCACCTCTAGAAAGAAGCATATTTTGCTGAGGGGAAAATGCTTGCATTGTCTTCCATTTCCTTTTTTCTACTGATGGAGCCTCCTCTTCTTTGGAGCTGAAGCACATGTCGCCCAACTGAGCATGCTGCTAGCAGACACACTGTGCCATGTAGCATGATGATGGAAGAGAAGGTGGGATCTCTGGAGATCACTGGAGAATACCAGTGAGAATACCTACAACTCCATGGTGAACCCCATGGCGTAGTGAACTTAAGACAGTCCCACCTGTAGCTCGTGGAAAATGACACACCAGAGCAGAGGATACACTCTGACAAGATGGAGCTTATCCTTAAGGGAACTGCTCTCTGGCTCTGCCGAATGGAAATCTGGACAAAGCTGTGGACACCATGTTTCCACAAAGGGAAGAACTGCTAGTGGTTTCTTCCCCTTGAGGAGAAGGAGGCAACAGAACTTGTCCCACTTACTGTGGTGGGCTTTTTGTGCTGTGTGAATTAAGTGTGTTTTGCTGGTTTTCCCCAAATTGGGTTTGCCTTCACTTTAGAAGGGTGTTTGAATCCTCCTTGGTTTTGTGCTTTGGCCCATTAGTACATTAACTAAATGAGTTCATCTCAGTCCTGGACTGAGGACAAGTAAAGCTGGACTCCACACGATCTCATAGGAATCAAACTGAAGACACTTGATTGTGCCAAAGCTGCCCTTTAGATACAGTTTTACTAGCTCTGCACACGTTCACACATTTGCTGACTAGAAGCCTTGCTAAAGCACTCGCTAAGCAATCACCCAGAATCACCTCATAATTGGTTCGTCATTCTCTGAAGAATGCACACAAGCTCTTATTTCTGCTGGCATGCAGTTTGGTACCTGTCCTTGTGAAAACACAGTTTCCATTTTAACCATCCCAGAGTAAGACATGCAAAGCTTTCATATGGCTGGCTCAGAAGATGCCCATTTTCCTTCAGATACATTCCTACGCACGGTACTATCCTCGTTCTCCATTGTCTCTCCAATGGCAGTCACTCACCCCACACTGACAGTCTTGTCTGCCTTCCAGCCGTCTTATGGTTTCCAAATATTTGAGTACATTTTCCTTTCCACTTCCCCTGCTCTTTTCCTCATGCTCTATATTTGGATCATATGTTTGGGTTTAGATTTTAGGCTGTTTGTCTCCAGTTTCCACTGTTTTTCCACTATTTATTTTTGTCCACACAATACTTCTCTGCTGAACAGTACTGTGCAAGGTTGTTTTGTAATAATTCTTTTACTATCTTCTATTCCCCGTATTCTACTGTGTTTTACATTAATCTCCACTGAACCACTGAACCTGACTTCACTTTGTGCTTAGACAGAAACCATGTCACTCCCCTTGTTGCAACCTCAATTCAATTATCTTATTGAATTTCATATTATTTTTTCACTAGTTTAGCACATTTTCATCTCCTAGGCCTTTTCTTGGAAGTCCAGCATTTCATATTTTGTGTCAGAACACTGTAGGGCAGGATTTGACTGCCCTTAAGAAAACACCCAGTACAGATCAATAGATGAAACAGGATATACTGAAACTGGACTGCCAAAGACCTTGGAAAGGATAAGAGATCTGTTTGAAGAGAAACAATAAGTGCTAACTACTGCTGGTGGTCACAAGTCTTTTGTGTTTGTGAAGAAGACTGTATTGATAAGGAACTGTTTAAAGAAAGAATGCCTTCTGTATTAGCCTATCTGTGATTGTCTCAGGTATTGTAAAAACCAACCAGCTAGGGATACCGTGCTTGCAACCAGTATAAGTATATGCTTGTAGTATGATTAAATTGACATCTTGCTTGCATCAAGCTGCGTCCTGTCTCTCAATCACAGCAGAACACCAATGAAAGCAGTCAGAACTCATACTATTTGGACAAGATCTACTGCTCCATTCAAGAAAAAAAAATATCTCAAAGGTTATTTGCATGATTCTGTAAAGGTTTAGCTTTTAGCAAAAGAAAATGGTAAGGCATCTGTCTCTCCCTCATGTTCTCCACATATAAAGAATTGGAAAGTTGGGTTTGCATTGCATAATACTTCTTGCTCAAAGTGATAAAAGGTATTTGGTCACAGTTACATTAATACATTGTGCCATTTAGCTCTCATTATTATCTTTTTTATGATCATGGATGTTTTCAACTCAAATCTCATGAATTTATGTCATGAATTTATGTTAATGAGTGTTAAGTGTCAATGTTATTCATTTAGGGAGGGGTTTTTTGCAAAATTCTTTTTAAATTTTCAACTGTTTCTCTGGATGATGGTTACCGAGATTAGCTCTACTGAATAAACGTCATGCCAAAAAAAAAGTCTATCAATCCAGTTACCAGTATCTAACAAAAAAAATCTCTTTATCAGTGATTAACAGCTTCTCTGCTCTCAGTACCCTGACAAATTTCTTTGAGACGACCCTGAACAACCAAGGCTTTGAGATGGACGTATTTGCAGCTTCTCGTTACAGCAAACACACTAAAACTGTGTTCTCAGTATCTAAATGCACACTTGGCTAGAACACACACACAAAAGAATAAGTATCTAAACACATAAGGAACAATTCTGCTGAGGAGACAGATAAAAATAAAATAGCTTTCTTGCTAATGACTCTGCCTGTTCTGTCCACTCCTTTTCTTCTGGCAGTACTTTCCAGTGCCTGTCCAGCTTGCACCAGAGTAAACACACCCTAGGGATGTGCAAGTTTTCCTTCTTCCTGAGGACTCCAAATTGCAGCAAGCACAAATAGGCAGCTTTTGCTGTGTGGTGCTGAGCCACAAGCTATTTATTTCTACACAATATCCAATAATACAATCAGTACATGGAGAAAAAATATATTCAACAGTACTTTCATCCACTAGGCCAATCGGTGCTGGTTCAGGGCACCTATAGGTCTTTGCATTACTGGGACTTGTTATCTACAGGTCATTCTATAAAGTATATTTGTGCAACAGATGTGAGATGTTCTTGCAGCTACTTTTCCTTCCAAAAGAGATTTAAAGACAGTCTGTGGTTATTACAGATCTGTCTGTGCAGGGCTGAGATCCATTTCTCCTGCTGATTTTATCCACCACCAACCAAATCTCCAGATGGAGGAGAGACTTCACACCTCAAAAACTCAGTTTTGTTTTCTTGGTCAAATATGCCAGGTATCATATTCATTTAAAATCGAAACACATGTTTTGAAAAGCAACTGTGACAGTATTTTTCCTCTACTTTGTCCTAGCAAAGCACAAAGGACAGGGAAGGGCATACGTCCAGTAGGGTGTTCTGGAAGGAAAAAAAACCCCTCCCTAGCATGCATTAGCTTGTTTATGACTTTGTCATTGTGAATCATTAGCTGTTTGCCACATGGTCTATCTGCCATTCTGTTGTGTGTAAAGCTTGCTTCTGGGGGATAAATAAAAACAGAGCTGAGTATCATGCAGAGAATAATTTTCTCATGTACAGAGTGATCAGGGGCACTGTGGAGACAGTAAATAGAACTTTGAGATTTTTTTTCTGAAATAGAGTCAGATGAATTTTAAAAAGCAGAGTAGTTAATCAAAATCACAGCTATAATAATAGTTACAAAAATTCTCTGGCCATTGATTTAAACATTTTAATATTGATATCACAGCATTTTTTTGTGTTTTGTAGAAAAACTTGACCAAAAAAATCCCACAAATCAACCCAAATCCCACTGAAAAACCAAAAGCCACAGTTTCCTTGAGGTATTAAGAGACAGTGTCCAGTGTCAAGATTGGAGGCATGAAAATGTAAATGTAGGAAAGAAAATAAGTTTATTTCCAATTTACATTTGACAAAGAAAGGAAAAGTTTAGCTAGAAGGAAAGGAAAGTTTTTTCTAGTCCACCAGAGATGCAAAGGATGTGGCCTACCTACCAATAGTGAAATATTTTGCAACAAGAAAGCAGGTAACATATGAGGGTTCTACAGAGACAAATTGTTCCCTGTAGAGCACTCACACAGATTATACACTTGTTTGTCCATAGAAGCTGTACAGGAGGAAATTAAATTACAGAAGCAAGGAATAGTATTCATTTCTCTAATGAAAGAGGTTTGCAGTTAGTATAGTAAAAGTATTAACAAATAAATCCAAATAAAACCTCCAAAATAAAGTACTGAAAAGCAAACATAATCAAAGACATAAATACCAGAATAACTCTGTCTGCAGACTTCATGGGAAATTCTCTATGACAACAGTATAACAAGCCTCTCTAATAAAAACTAATCAATGAATAAATATTTATTTTTATTTATTATTTACTGTTAACATTCATAGTTCATTTTATTATATTCAGAGCTATCCTTTATTTCCATATGTACTTCAAGTCCAATGTCTCTCTTTCCACACTGCAGTGCTTTCTTCCTCAGATTCCCACATGTCTTATGATTACAGAACCAGAATCACAGAATCACCTAGGGTAGAACACACTAGTCCAATCATCAAGTGCTGATGAGCCCTAGACTAAACCAGATCCCTGTGATGCACTGTGGAACACAAGGAACCTTACAGTATCCTTATGGGACCTCATCACTTCTCAATGCTCAAAGCCCTGGAAATTCTATGATGGAGCATGTGGGAAAGAAATTATAACTTCTCCATGTAAGTCTGATTTACCCAGTTAAAAAATAAGATAAAATTGGTTTGCTTATATCTTTGCCAAGCACGTGCAATTTTGTCCCCAGTTTTCCCTGGAAATTAACCCCATGTCAATGTTTCATCTGAAACAACTATTTCAGAGAATGAGGCTTAGCAAAATATGTTGGCTTATTTTTACTGCAATATGGTGGTGATTTTTACTGTGGTATTCCAGTCATTATCTGGAGCAAAGTGTCTCTAATTTGCTTTGCTCAAATAACAAAAAGTAAACAAAATAGGGGGAAGCAGAATAGAGGGGAAAAGACCATGCCGGCAGTGCAGAGAGGCAATGACAAAATGGCAGTTCTAAAAGGCTTGAGAATACCAGTGATATGCTGTAAAAGTAAATGGCTCTATAGAAAACATTGGATAAGGAGGGGGAAACTGGGGCTTTGTGACCTCAGTGACCTTGTAGACAATGAGGTAAATGAGGAATTTGAACATCAGTTGGAACAATGACTAACAGTAATTAGATGGGACTGATGAGAACTAAAGAAGATTTGAGAATGGACCAGAATGCAGCAGAGCAGGGAAAATATAGAGGTGCAAAGACAGATCTGAAGACACATCAGATTGTAAGGTAGAATGAGCCTGACAGTAAATAAACTAGAATAGACAACCAGGAGAAAAGGAAATGGCACAATGAAAGCACAATTTGAACCAGAAGCAAAATGACTGGGAAGAAAAAAAAGATATGAATGAGACAGACAAATCTGCAATAACTGTGAAAAAAATCTAGGGAAACTCTCAAAAAGTCATGAAAGACCTGTTATAGACAAGTTAAAGACAGGCACAACAAAAGGACTGAGCTTGAATTGAATAAGAAGGTGGCTTTTCAAATTCACATTTATTCAAGAGTCTGGAACAAATCCATTGATTTATGCCTTTCTTTACTTCCTTCACTAGTAACATCCACTTTTACTAAGCACATGTAAATATTTTTCTGCCACTTAAATATTACAGGATATTTCATCACAGTATATTTTCCTCACTGATTAATTGCAATCAGCCAAACTAATAAAAAATACTATTAAGGGTACAGCATGTACAAAATACCAGAATTAATGTTATACATAGACTCTTAATCCTCCTCTCTTTCACCTCTTAATTTTCAAGCTATGTATGTATGTGCTATGTATAGAGTTAATTAATTTTTCCACTATGTCCTGCAATCTTCTAGTTTATCCTAGCACTGAATCAGGAGTGCAAAGGGAATCACAGAATTACAGAATTGTTTTGGTTGGAAGAGACCTTTGAGATCATCAGATCCAACTATTGATACATCACCACTTGTCCCTCAGTGTCTTTTAAATACTTAAAGGATTTGTAACTGCTCTACCTCCCTGGATAGTCTGCTCCAATGTCTGATAAGCCTTTTGATGAAGAAATTCTTCCTAATATCCAATCCTGGTTCAACTTCCAGCCATTTCCTCTACTCTTCATGCTTGTTACATTGGAGAACAGACCAATTCCCATCTCACTACAACCCACTTTCAGCTAGATGAAGAGAACGCTAATCTCTCTTCTAAGCCTCATTTTCTCCAGGCTAAGCAACCCCAGTTCACTCAGATGTTTCTCACAGGGTCTGTGCTCAAAACCTTGGGAAGGTTTCTATTAGAGGCTTGCTTCATTTGAAGCAGAAGCAGAGGCATAGGTGTAAATATAAGAGATAGTAAATTGCAGAAGGAGAAGGGTTGTTTTCTTGATTAATGAACTCTTATACCATCCTGAGAAAACAGGCTGCATTTATCTCAATAAAGACTTAATTAAAAAAAATATTTTCATATCTTCCTTACCGCTGCCCTCCCCCCAACCCCTAAGTATCCTCTGGCTGTGTTTTGTGCAACATTTTCTTCTACCATAGCACAATTTGTCATGAAAGTACATAGTAGGTTTACTCTGTTCACATGTTACCACATGCATGAATAATGTAGGTAACTTTATATGAAATTGAATCTCATTCTTCATGTCCTAGCTGCACTTAACTGTTTGTTATATACTCTTTGCATTGAAAATTCTAAGTAAAAAATCTTTTTCTCTGTAACCAATAAAGTCTTCTTAATTTAAATTCTTTGACTTTTTTTGTTAGAGAGCTTTTATCTGCAGTCAATAGGAGATACAACAGAGGGACACTGTTTTTCCTGACTGACTTGGAATGACACCCACCAAGAATGTTCCATACCTTGAGTTAAAGGTAATAAGCATCTTCCAGCCAAGTAAGGAAGTCAAAGATGGCTAGGAAAGCTGATACAATATGATTTTATAAATCAGAATAAAAACATATGGCTTCAGAATTGACCTTATATAGATTTAAAAGTTATGTATTAGATTTTTTTGAAACTTAAAAAGTAAGATAGTTTTCCTTTTGCATTCAGTTATGCCAATATTTAGACTCTGTGAACCAAAAGAATATATGATAAAAAACATTAGCTGCTCAAAATAACATGGCAAATAAGAAATGCAGATCCTTTGGATATAGGGTACAATGCAGGAGATACTAATTTGAAAGAATGTGTTCAGATAACAAGATGCACAAAAACAGTAGTGAAAAACAGAGGCTAAAAAACCCATGCTAATCAATGTAGTGTGTGGAAAGATCAAGGAGTATAAAGCCAGAACAAAATCTGTTCTGGAAATGGTCTTAATCAAACACATGTAGCTGCAAAAATAGAATGGGCTACAGAGAATTATTTGCAACCCCAAATCAATTCATTGAAATGTTCCCATTAACTTTAAGGCTGAGTTGGTATGGAAACTTTTTCAATCCCAGTTGTCCATTCATGGACATGAAGTGTCACACAAACAAGTTCTGTAATATTGCTTGAGTTTAGCAAAAAAGTTTTTTTGAATGTGCTTGAATTCCAAAAACCTCAGTGAGGTTTCAGTAATCTAATGTAAAGTACCAATTCTTGCTCTATATCAAATTGTTTATACTGAATTTTGAGAATCAGGCATTTTCTACAGTTTGTTGTCATTCTTTCCCTTTCTAATTGCAACAACAAGTATGACTTGTCTAAGCCAGGATGAGTAAAAGTATGAGTTATATAAATGAAATAGTGCCTTGACATTACAAGTTTCTTGACTTCCTCACGTCACAGTTCTTGGCACAAAAAAAACCAACCAAAACTTCTAGCTAGTACTGACTAATTTGTAATCAGCTAGTTAATATAAAAATACAGGAAATGCTCTCCCTGTACTCTCCGTCCTTTTGTTTCTAGTGATCATTGGGCTTACATTATCTCACTTTAAAACTGGAAGCTGAAAAGCTACATTGTCTGATGAGTAGGCATGGGTTTCTGCAGTCATCCAAACACAAAGCGTACATGACTTGACTCAGTATCTTCTCTCAGTAGTCAATCATTTCTCTGTTCCAAACTGCCAAATTCTTGTTCATTACTCTAATCTCTGTATTCCATTTTACTCTGTCAATGTAAACCATTTTTTGTGTTAAATGAGACCAGAAGACAGACAAAGGTGATACACAAATCACATTATCCTCCATGAATGAATGTGTTCCCCTAAAAAAGCCCACTCTATTCTTAGGTTGCTTGGTAAATTATTCACACAAGTACATTTATATGAATTCAGTCCTGGTCTGTACACTGAAGTGTATATAGAAAGCATGATAATATAAGGAAAAGCATGAATATGAATATTACCTTCCTGATATGTTGCACCACTCTCAACCTGCTGATCTGATCATTGAAGGCAAAGCTCAGTGCTTGCTACCCATAGAAAATGTGTCAGCAGTTTTTGAGCAGAGACAGATTGTAATAAAGTCTTTGGATAACAGTACAATACTGGGAAGAGGCACCTAAGAGAGCTGGTCGTTATTCAAGGACCAACTCCTCCAAGCTCCAGAGCAGTATGGGGCAGTTACAAGAAAGGAGAATGCTGGCAAGAATACCAAGACGCCAGCAAGCATAAACAAGTTGCTCCTGGACTTAGATGCAAGAAGGAAGTCTATAAGCAGTGGAAGCAGTGGCATGCTGACTGGGAGGAGTACAGAGGACTTGTCCATGTAGCCAGGATGCAGACCAGAAAAGCAAGAGCAGAGATAGAATTAAATCTGGCCAGAGAGATAAAGGGAAACAAGAAGAGTTTCTTTGCATCCATCAGTAACAAAAGGAAAGCTAGGGATGACATAGGGCCTTTCTGGAGGGAAAGTCACTAGTGATATGGAGAAAGCCGAGATGATTAATGACTTCTTTGTCTCACTCTTCAGCATCAGAGGCTCTAGTACTCCCAACCAATTCCCAGTAGACAAAGATAGAGACAGGGTGAAGGATGATCCAACCACTTTCAGTGAGGATCAGGTTTGAGACCAGCTGAAGAACCTAAATGTGCACAAGTCCATGGAGTCTGATGAAATCCACCACAGGTCCTGAGGAAACCGATGAATGAAGTTTCTAGTCACAAACCATCATCTTTGAAAGATCTTGGCAGTCTAGCAAAGTTCCAGCTAACTGGAAAAAGAGGAAACATCATCCATCCTTTCAAAAGGTTAAAAAGGAAGGCAGTCAGCCTCACCTCTGTGCCTGACAAGCACATGGAGGAGATCCTCCTAAAGGCCCTACTGAGGCATCTGGAAAGTGAAGAGGTGATTGGTAACATATAGGGCTTCATCAGAGGCAAATCCTGCCTAACTCATTTGATTGCCTTTTACGGTGGTGTTACAGCACAAGTGGATTGTGAACTGGCTGCAGAATAGAAGCCAGAGTAGTGGTCAATGGGACAGAGTCTAGTTGGAGGCCTGTTTCTAATGGGGTCCCCCAAGGATCAGTACTGGGACCAGTCCTCCTCAGTCCATTAATGTCTTGGATGAGGGATTAGAGTGCACTAATAGGAAGTTTGCTGATGACACAAAGCTGTCATCGACATCCCAGCAGACTGTGCTGCCATTCAGCAAGACCTGAACAGGCTAGAGAGCTGGGCAGAGAGAAACTGAATGAGGTACAACAAGGGTAAGTGTAGAGTCTTGCATCTGGGCAAGAAGAACCCCAGGGAACCTGTTGGACAGCAGTATAGGAGAAAGGGACCTGGGGGTCCTAGTGGACAGCAGGATAACTACAAGCCAGCAATGTGCTCTTGTGGCCAAGAGGACAAACAGCATCCGGGGGCTGGGGGGGGGGAGGATCAGAATAGAGGTGGTTAGCAGAACAAGAGAGGTTCTTCTTTCCCTCTGCTCTGCACTAGTGAGACTGCATCTGGAGTACGGTGTCCACTTCTGGACCTCTCAGTTGAAGAAGGATGCTTTTCTGCTGGAGGGTATCCAACACAGAGCAACAAAGATGATAAAGGAAGTAGAACACCTCCCTTACGAGGAAAAGCTGAAAGAGCTGGGTCTCTTGAGCTTGGAGAAGAGGAGGCTGAGGGGTGACCTCATTAATATCTATAAATATGTGAGGGGTGGGTGTCAGGAGGATGGAGCCAGGCTCTTCTCCAGGTCTTCTAGTGATAGGACAAGGGGCAATGGGTGCAAGCTGGAACATAAATATCAGAAGGAACTTCTTCCCAGTGAGGGTAACGGAGCATTGGAACAGGCTGCCCAGGGGGGTTGTGGACTCTCCTTCTCTGGAGATGTTCAAGACACACCTGGATGTGTTCCTGTGCGACTTGTTCTAGGTGATCCTGCTGTGGCAGCGGGATTGGACTAGATGATCTTTCAAGGTCCCTTCCAATTGCTAATGAGTCTATGATTCTATGACAAGGGAGGAGCAACTAATGTAATCTACCTGACTTGTGTAAAGAGTTTGACAGTGTTCAGAACAACATCCTGGTCACCAAACTGGAAAAATATGGACTTGACAAATGGACCACTTGCTGGATAATTAATTAGCTGGATGTTCACACTCAATGACTTGTGGTCAATGACACAAAGTCCAAAAGGAGAGCTGTGACGAGTGGTGTCCTTCAAGGGTCACTACTCGGATCAGTGCTGTTTAACATCTTTGTCGGTGATATGGACAGTAGCTTTGCATGCACCCTCAGCAAGTCTGTTAATGACAGCAAGCTGTGTGGTGTGGTGGACAATCCAAGGGGAAAGAATCCCATGCAGAGGGACTTGGACAGGCTGGAGAGGTGAGCCAGTGCCAGTCTCATGAGATTCAACAATGCCACATGCAAGGTCTTACACCTGTGTTAAGGCAAGCACAGGCACAAATCCAGGCTGGGTGGTGAACAGATTGAGAGCAGCCTTGAGGAGAAGGACTTTGAGGTGTTGGTCGATGAAAAACTTAGCATGAGCCAGCAATATTCACTTGTGGCCCACAAGTCAATTGCATCCTGGGCTGCATCAAGATAAGTGTGACTATTAGGTCAATGGAGGTGATCCTCTCTCTGCATTCTGCTCTTGTGAAACCCCATCAGGAGTACTGCATCGAGTTTTGAAGCCCCTCAACACATGAAAGATATTGACCTGTTGGAACGTGTCCAGAGGGGAGCCACAAGGATGATTGGAGGGCTGCAGCACCTCTCTGATGGGAACAGGCTAAGAGAGTTTGGGATGTTCAGCCTGGAGAAGAGGAGACTCTTGGGACATCTTACAACAACCTTCCAGTACCTGAAGGGGGCTACAGGAAAGCTGGGCAGGAGCTGTTACCAAGGGCTTGTAGTAGTAGGACCAGGGATAATGGTTTCAAGCTGGAAAAGGGAAGGTTCAAGCTGGAAGTCAGGAGGAAATTCTTCACGATGAGGGTGCTGAGGCACTGGAACAGGTTGCTCAGGGAGGTTGTGGATCCCCCCTCCCTGGAAGTGTTCAAGGCCGGATTGGATAGGGCCTTGAGCAATCTGGTCTAGTGGGGTGTCTCTGCTCATGGCAGAGGGACTGTAACTAGATGATGTTTAAGGTCCCTTGTAATCTGAACCATTCTATGAATCTCTGAATCTATTCTATGGAAAAGTCTTTAAGATCATCAAGTACAACCATTAATGTAACTATACCAAGCCCACCACTAAACCATGACAATGGCTTCCACTAACACTTCCTTTCAAGACGCATGAAAGTTTCACTTTGCACTTCCTTAAAATGGAAATCAGTATTGCTTCCAACAGTTTTTCTCCTTGGCACACATAATTCTTCTTTTTAGATTTTCCTAAATGATAGGAAATTAATTGAAAGGGAGGAAGTCAGTGAAAGCAGTGAATACCAAGCAAAATGAGAGGACCTGATGGAGGCACGATTCAACAGAAATGGCAATATGTACTCCTCTGGCTTTTAATCCTGCACTGCCCGTATTATGGAAGTCATTCACTGTGTCAGGTTTGCTTTCTCCTGGGCAGTGTCCCTGTAAGGCCCATCTGAAAGGCAGTCTGATCTGGGAAAAAATTTCTCATCTCTGTACTTTTGGGGGAAGAAGAAACACAGATCATAGGAAAGTTGTTTGTTGAACTCTATTACCAGATAGGTTTCTTTCTATGTCTTTTGCTTTCATAAGAACACTCAATGCATAAGCAGTTGACTCTTGCAAGCGGGTTGCCTAACATATCATGAAATAATCAAGAATAGCAACAGTGAATTAAATAAAAAAATAATTTTCATGAAATCACTTTTTATTTCCTGCACTATATGGTAATCATTACAAATGTGCATGCTTACCAGAATTTTCCTCACCAAGGATGTTGACAGAACAACACATAAATATTGTTCTAGTGCTTTCTGCAGTGAAACATGCCTTCTGTAAGTGCCACAAAAACACAAAAGGTTCCGATGGGCAATGATTACAACTCCTTTTATACATGCAACATACAATAAATAGTTTAAAAAAAAGAAAAAGAATTTGGTTTTGTGCCCCTTAAATGCATTTTATCTTCATCTAAAGCAGTAAGTAGAGTAAAAGACAAGGCTAACAGCACGTACAGCAGCATATAAGAATATATTGATAAAGAGAGAAGATGAAGCCATAAGGTCCATTCATGTAAACAAAGTTCCAAGTTGATCATGTGACTGATGTGAACATCAGTAATGGTATTTTATGAAATAAAAAGTTTACAGTGTGTCAGTAAACATTAATTCTGGGTTAAAGCCTTGCTAAAAAGGCTTGTAGAGAATTTGAAACTACAACATAGTAGAAAAGACATTTTGAAACCATATTTTATATACATGTATGCCATGCACATGTATATCTTACTGAATATGAGACATTTCAGTGTATATAAAAGTAAAGGAAATTCTGATTTTTAACAAGATTTCTTCAAATACCCAAAAAAGGAATGGGAATATTTCATTACATATTCCAGCCTTTTCTCTTTAAATTACTTATTGTCATTCTTTATATTAAATTACCACTGAGTTTTCCATCAGTCCCAAGCTATCATTTTTCATAAAAAGCTCTATCAACAATCAAGTTAGTATGTGACTACATGAAAGAAAAAAACAGTGCAAGCAACTATAAACCTAAAAAAAAATCAAAACACATAATCATACAGGTGCTGAAAGTGACTTCTGGAGATGATTTGGTCCAAATCCCATACTAAACAGGTTGACCTAGAGCAGGTTACACAAGACTGTGTCAGGTGGGTTTTTAATATCTCCAGAGAAGGACTCTCAGCAGCAGCCATTCTGGGCAGCCTGTTCCAGTGTTCTGTCACCCTCATCACGAAGAATTTTCTTCTCATATTTATGTGGAACCTCCTATGTTCCAGCTGATACCGATTGCCCCTTGTCCTATCATTGGATGACACTGAGCAGAGCCTGGCTCCTTCTGCCTGACACCTGCCCTTTCCATATTTATCAGCATTAATGAAGGCACCTCTCAGTCTCCTTTTTTCCAAGCTACAGAGACCCAGCCTCTTCAGTCTTTCCTCATCAAGGAGATGTTCCACTCCCTTAATCTTCTTTGTGGCTCTGCACTGGATTCTAGCAAGCAGTTCTGTGTCCTTCCTGAACTGAAGGGCCCAGAACTGGACAGAATATTCCAGATCTGGTCTCACCAGGACAGAGTAGAGGGGAAGGAGAACCTCTCTTGATCTGCATTGTCGTGTTGACAAAGAATGGAAAGTGATTTTTCCCCTGCACTTGGCACTGGTGAAGCCGCACCTCAAATACTGTGTTCAGCTTTGGGTCACTACAAGAAGGATGCTGAGCTGTTGGAGCATGTCCCGAGAAGGGGAGCAAAGCTTGTTCTGGAGCACAAGTGAGGAGTATGTTTTGCCTTGAGAAAACAGTTTGAGAGGAGACCTTATTACTCTACAGCTACCTGAAAGGAGGTTGTAGTGATGTGGGGGTCAGTGTCTTCTTTCCAGTAGATATGCAATAAGGTGAGAGGAAACTGCCTCAGGTTGCACCAGGGAAGGTTTAGGTTGGATATTAGGAAAAGTTATTCACTGAAATGGTTATTAAGTATTGGAACAGCTTGCCCAGGAAGTGGTGGATGTGTTTAAAAGCTATGTAGGTCTAGTGGTGATTGACATGATTTAGCAGTGGTCTGGCAGTAGTAGGCTGATGGTTAGACTTCATGATCTTATATGTCTGTCCCAATCCAAATACTTGGGTGACTTTCCTGTGATCCTATAAGTGGATGCTTCCTTTCAAGCATGTATTTCAATCTGATCAACTCTTGCTCTGAGAGTTATGTATATGTTTTCAAGAGCTCTACTCCAATGAGTCAAAATAATTTGTATCTTTCTATAGGCTGGCTATCTCTGTAGGGGAAATTAGTATCTTTCAGAAGCCAAAGGAAATAATGAAAATTAACTGATGGCAAAAATGAACGCTTTTACATGGCAAATACAACTCTATTTCCACCCCATGCTCAAACCTTACAATGGGGAGAGTGCATTCTCCATGCAACAGCTACATTAGAAACCAATCATCTCAAGAAAAGAAAAGACAGTAAAAAGCAACAACAGTATATGCTAAATAGAGAGCACCAACTGCATCTTTTTTTGGAGGAATTCCAGTGATGATTTTTTATTGTTGCCAGAGTTATGTCAGAGGCACTGACCATGAGAAAAAACAAGCAGAAATACAGGAAGCAAACACAGGTGCTAAGCAACAGATCTGCCTCCATAAGTAAACAGTCAAAAGGAAAGTTTCAGAAGAAAATCATTTAAAACAGAAGTATGGTCAGATAGCCACTGGAGTTGTGGTTGCACATGCAGCAACAGGACTGTTTAAGCCTGCTGAGACTTGGTTCCCACTGATCAAAACTCCTTCCCTGTGCTGGAAACGCTGTTTGTACAGCTGCATGGTGAACAAAGGAGGGGACCTGGACACAGTGAAAAATTACCCACAAAATTGGATTAGTTCACACCGATTTGCTTCACAGCCCCATAACTGGTTGTGCACAGCAGCGGTTATGATGTGGGAATAAGAAGGTGCAGCTGAGGAGTGAAACTTTAGGAAGCCTTGTCAGCAGCTCATCCCACGACTCAGAGGGGTGTGGTTGGCCATGCCTCCAACTTCCCTCTCCTTCTGATGTTATAACTTTGCTAGTGGGATTCTTACTCTTCTCAAGAATACCACACCTAAATTATCATTCAGTGCCTACAGAATTCAAGTTTTGACATAATCAACATAGGTGCAGACTTCTTTCAGTTGCATAAATATAGGTCTCTAGTGCCATCTGGAAAAACCTGAAATAACATGATTTCCAGCTAGTTTCACTAGGGTGTAGATCAATCACATCACATTTACCAGCCTTCTCTGCATGTCTCACTCAAAAGAATCTCAATTCAAAAGAATTCTTTGTTTATGAAATTGAGTTAAGATCCCAGGGTGGTATCAGGACACCTAAAAAGAGCTATGTAAATATCTAGTTTGACCTAGAGCAGCTTGCACAGGATTGTGTCCAGGTGGCTTTTTAATATCTCTAAAGAAGCACTCTCCACAGCCATTCTGGGCAGCCTGTTCCAGTGCTCTGTTACCCTCAAAGTAAAAAAGTTTCTCCACGTGGAAGTCTCTGTGTTCCAGTTTATTCCCATGTCCCTTTAGGCGCTACTGAAAAGAAAAGAGCATGGCCTCTTCTTCCTGCCACCTTCCCTTCATTTATAATCATCCTCTCAGTTTTCTCCAGGCTAAATAGACTGAGGTGTCTCAGTCTTTCATCATCAGAGAGGTGTTCCTGTCCCCTGATCCTCTTCATAGCTCTTTGCTGTACTCTCTCCTAGTTCCTTGTCTCTCTTGGGGACCCCGGACTTGGACAAAATTTCTAGTAAAGATTCTGCAGAGCAAATGTAAATTATTCAAAGAATACATCTTTTACAAAATTTTGAACTGACAATTATTATTTTCTTCATAAAGCAACATACTAATGGAACTGTTACATTTGTTCTATCATAATATCATTTTCAGGATGTAAGAACTATATGCACAGTAAGCAGACATTTGACCACCAAACCCACAGTCATAGTTATCTTCCCACGTTACACCAGCTTTGTTCCTAATGTTACTGCGATTCAACAGTCTGAAAGATAAAAGTAACTGTATATAAATATATATGCATATAAGTATTTTTATATGCAGCTAGAAATACATGCATGAATATACACATATATATACTTACATACACTTATAGCTGTATGCATGAAAGGTGAGTTTTGAGTGCAGAATCATTGGATGTTTCAACTTCAAATCTATCTTCAATCTTTCTGTGGATAAAGTCACGTCTCTTTAATGGAACAGCTGATTCAAAATTCAAGCTAAGATACATCACGAGCTTTGTTTGGAAAACCTAGGCAGACTTCTAATGTGAAATGTAAGAAGCCCCACAGAGGGTTTGCCTACAAGATCTATCCCAGCTCCATTGACTACTGATAATTTGGCTGATGTTATTTGTGTTTGCACAAACCCCAACATGATTCTTTGTTCACTGTTGACCATCACTATAAGATGACAGCTTGCAGTGTCAGCACCACTCTTGAAGGCAGCTGGTCTGGAATGACTGAGAATAAATTCAGTAGCAAATTTAGTAATCTGGAAGGATCATAACTAATGGCAAAAGGTCAATAGCAGTCTTGAATTTATTTACCACATCAAATTATTTACCACAGAAAAAAAAGTGAAAAGAATAAGAAACAAGTGCCAGTTATACAAACTTATAGTGTACAGATGAGATATCCTTTGAAGCAATGATAATATCAGTTCTTTACAGTGAGTGACTTGTTATAGGGGCTATCCTGGTTAAAGAAGCAGCTTGAAATATTGTAAAAAGAAACCTTTTATTTTTTGGCTACAAGATTTTGTGACAGGAGAGGTCATTACTGGTGATTTGGACAGCTCTTTCTGATTTGTATTCTGCTGCTTTTCAGGAGATGATACACTGGGAGATGACAGGGAATATTTTTTTCCTAATGGTGTTTATCAGCTTTTTCATGGTTTATTAATGCATTTACCCATTTGGGTGAAGTTTCTGGGGCTGGTTTTCTATTTGGTTCCTTTTCCACAGCTTTTCTACTGTATTTTTGGGGGGTTTTGCTTTTATTATAAAGTTAGATTTTATAATTTTTAATTGGATTTTTTTTCCCCAGCTTCTAAGAACTGCCACAATTTAACACTTTTTTATATCTTTCCTTGTCAGCAGGTTCTTGTTTAAAAAAAGTCTACCGCCTTGGTCTTTCACTGTCTACTGGCTAGTGCTAGCCTCCTGTATGTCCATAACAATGTCTGGACACCACTTTAGCTTGTTAGTGGCAGAATGGCCAATGCAATTAATAAAGAGAGGGTCTGTTTGCTCAACTGAGGATTCAGAAACTGAGTTTCAGGAAGTAAAAATTTGGGCTCTGCTCTCACTCTTCTTCATGCCAAATGATTGCTTTCCAGACATGATTAATTGCTGTGAAATAAAAGTTTAACTAGAAAGCACAACTTGCTTGTGAAATCGAAGACAAAATAAGGAGTGAAATATTTGATCCCTTTCCTTATTTTTTTCATTAAGCTATTTCCTTTTCCTAGACCACTTGCAGCAACTAGCATACTTGTATGATTTCTTCTTTCCATTCTTATCCTTAAATCATCTCAGCTTTAGCTGAATTTTGTACTGAATTTTAAATACCCAATTCATAATCTTATGCTTCTCCCACTTCTTTATGCAGTTCAGTTCATCAAGAAATTCATTGTTCAGCCAACAAAGCCATCTACTGAAATTTCTAGGTTTTTTGAACAAAGATGTTGTTAATTTATGTTATAACAATATAATTTAATTTTAAAAGTTTATGAAACTTTACATAAAGGTATCAAATACTAAAGGAAAAAAATTCAGAAAGTGGGAGTACATTCAGCATAGTTGGAAGTTGTTGTGTCAAGCCATCACCATCAAGACATCAAGACAGCTGGTATAAAAGGGCTACTCAGTTCCAGAAAGCAGTGGAGGCTTTTCTGACTGATGTCTTACTGTCCAACAGAGACCCTTCAGGTGCCTTATGGGAAGTGGGTGAACACACTAATGCTTATGCTAACAGCTTATTGACTTTTAGATCTATGTTGCCTAAGAAAATAAATAAATAAATATTATCTATTTTTATAGCTCTTTGTACACATTTCAAGTTACTAGACAATCTCATATAGCACCATATAGTCAAAAGGCTACCTATCAAATGTAGCCTTTAGAGCTATTTTGTTGGGCTTTATGGTGCTCAATTTAAGGAATCCCATCTCAAAGCATTACTTTGCTAAGAGGGCTTTCACACATGGCTAAGCTGACTGAAAAGGTCCAAAAGGGCAAAATGGTACTGTAGTAGTAGGTTAAGAAAGAACTTGAACTTCTATTTTTCTTGGTCCCAAAACGTGCAGTTATAAGGCCTTTCTGAAGCCTGAAAATAATTCAAGGCTTTTTAAAATGAATGTTTCTGTTAGTGAGACTGAAAAAGACGCAGTCACAGCAGCCTCTTACTAAAAAAGGCCATGTCTGATGACATGGCACAGAAAAATTGTCTTTGCTCTGTTGTGTTTCCAATAGATGCTCCAACATCCATTTTCCTCTGACAAATGTGAACTCTGGATCCAAAGCTGGATATTTTTAGTGGATTTTTAAAAAAAATTAGCTTCTTTCTATTCAAAATACAAAAATATTATTGAGAATAGAACTTTCACACGGAAAATTTTTTATATAAAAGCAAACATATAAATATAAATGTTACCAATTCAATCAGCAACCTATACACAAAACCATATGCTAAAGAGAAAAAGAGGAATAAAATCCCCTTGTATTTGAATTCACTAAATTAGGATAAAATTTTTAAGGGGAGCATCACCTAAATGACAGTACTGATGCTTCCTGTTAGTTAAGTTTATTGCCAGCAATTGCTAAGATGTACCACTCTCATAGTTGTTAATGGGTTAGAATAAGAGCTGCTTATTTAAGACCTATCTAAAACGAAGTACAGCTGAAAGGTTGATCAGAGGTCAAGAGAAGCAAGTTTAAAGAAAATGCATCAGAAACGTTGGGAATTATTTACAAATTTGATAAATTGGTTGGACATAACATTAATGAGACTTCCAGAACCCGGCCACTAAACATGCAGAAACATGCTGTGAGTGACCATCTGAACCTATGTGACCCACCTGAATGTATAAACAAATAGAGCTCAGGCGAGAGCTCTGTGTAGTGACTCCATCAGCTCCATCATTGAGTTTCATGGTTTATAGAGAAAAAAAGTGTCAGTAATTCATAACTGTGGCACCAGACAATCCTTTATAGGCAGTTAAACTGAATTCTAGTTGAGAATTCAGACTTATTGTACTGATCTTTTAGGTCTAGGCCATAAGCACTTAAATTGCATTGGAGATTGTTCATCAAAATAACTGTTTCCTGACACAAACACAGAGGTCACTACATGGCCCATAAAGAAATAAGAGACAGTGTGTCTGAATAGGTTACTATTATTGGAATCTTTAAATAGCAGCTGAAATTTGAGAAAAAAAATATGAAAATAAACCTATACATGTCATGATATTAGAAATTGTCTGTGTTTCACTACAATATTTCAACTACCTGAGCAAAACAGAAAGTTAAGTTCCTATTCCTTCAGTTTAACAATAAGACAATGTTTAGCTGCTGCAAAAAGTTTCTTAAAACTGTATGTTGAGCGGCCCATCCACATGAAAATGCTACACAGAAGGGTATGCCTGAAATTCTATCCTCAGTCTTAGCCACCTGATGATTTCAACTCTACTTTCAACTGGG
This sequence comes from Upupa epops, assembly GCA_013397515.1. Taxonomy (NCBI): domain Eukaryota; kingdom Metazoa; phylum Chordata; class Aves; order Bucerotiformes; family Upupidae; genus Upupa; species Upupa epops. The sequence continues at coordinate 39,201 of VZRI01003819.1, forward strand.
TGCTTGGAGGTCTGGTTTACATATCAAAGGCCTGGGAATAGCTTAGTGGGGTTTTTTTGAAATATAAATGGTGGATGCATTATCTACCTATCCCGCAGTTCCTAACTGCTTTAGCTTCATAGCTGAATATTTGAGTTTTCATCCTCTGTGACCTCTAGAGAAAATCTGAGCTTTGTATGGTGTGATTAATGTATTTGTGCTTTAATTTCACAGTGAGGTTTTCTTGCTAAGATGCCTTAAGTAAAGTTGAAGATGACCCCAAGATGAAGATTTCTATTGCATAATTGTAGTGAACCTGTTAATGAATGTGTCTTGAAAAATGAGGCAATAGAATAATAGAAACTTCAAATAATTTTTTAGAATTTTATTTTATTCCCATAATGTTCATCACTAGCATTTTTTCCAAAAAGAGTCTGATACGTAGAATGTTCCTGATATATTATAATCTACATTAATGCCTCAGCACACAATTGTTTCTCAGGTACACAACACATGCATAAACAAGGCAACTAATTATCATAACTATATATTTCAAATGTAAGATAATATTATATGAAGTACTTTATTAGAAAGAAGCAATAAAAACAGAAATAAAAATGTGACTAATTCAAATTAGGGACAAAAATTGAATATGTCGCTAAAATACTTCAGACAGGCATTCATTTGCATTATTTCAGAAATCTTGAGTTTAATAATAGTCATCAAGCCAGCCTTCTATTTCCACGCCAGGTTGCCAGTTTGAAGATTCAGGTGCATGCATGGGGTGCAGGCCTCTTCTCCAGCCTATTCTCCAGAATATATGTGATGGCAAACCTTTATCATGCTGACGTGAAATTAGCTTGAAAATCTGCCAAGCCTATTTGTAGTTGTGATGTTGCTGTATTACAGGAAATTAGAAAGGGAAAATAGAGACACAAAAGGAAATTGCGAAGCCCAGGAGCATCCTTTAATTTTATCATTTTCTTAACTCCTAGAGTATTGACTTTCTTTGAAATGTTTTCTGGCCTACTATAGAGCATAGAACAAGTGTTAGCCTAATAATAGTTGTAACACAAAAATCACACGGTAAATCTGAAGTTATCAGAGAATAACAGCTCTTAACTATCATAAGAAATGACTAATCCAGATGGCAAATATGCTGTTGTTTACTTTTTTAAGTGAATGTGCAGCTGTTATGAAGTAGCTCCACATCTTTGTTAGAGGGAAACACAGAAATTAAATCTAGACATGTAACTTTTCTTCTTAGAAAATGGCTAGATTCAATTTTTACCAGAGAAATAACAATAGATGGCACTGTATTTTTTAAAATAGATGCAATTCATAAAGGTATTAATTTTTTAGTAGCTCTGTGTATGTAATAATGAACAAAAGAGAAAGGTATTTGAAGGTTAGGAATAAACATTAAATTTGCAATGACGCTTCACATGTTATCACAGCCCTACTTTATTAAAGTTATTTCTGAAATGTAAATACTATTTTACTTCTAAATTTAAGAAAAAATCTTACAATTGAAATTATTCCTTGATCTGAACTTATCACCAAGAGTAAGAATTCCATCTCCTGTTACAGATGATTTTTTCATGACAAGATTCTGATTCTTCCCTGGAGCAAAGAAGAGATGGTTAGGTGGCACAGTATTCCTGTGGACACTAAACTGCGGACAAGAGAGCAAATGTAAGAGAGCTGAAGAAGAGGGGACTGCTAATAGGGATTGAGGAGTCATGAGAGTCCCATCATTAAGAAAAGATGTGTTTAATTTGGAGTATACATGGAATTGGTTTTCTATTTTATGAGAAAGGATATCTGATTGTTTTGTGTCCTGAAATCAAACAAGAGTTATTAAAAAGAAAACCCAAACATAGAAACAACTATAGTAAAATAAGACTATTAAGAATCAGGTTAAACATTCACTATTTTCTTTGGATACAAATAAATAAGAATTATATTTTCATTTCTCTAGGAAAAAAGAGGCATTTTGTTTGATACAGAGAACTGACACATTTTTCTTACTGAAGATAGGATACTGACAACTTCAACACTGTATTGCACATTGAGGTTGGGATTATCCTTGTCGATAAATTGATTGAAAACAACTATAATGTAGCCTCCATATTCATTTAAGCTTTTTAAAGTAAATGTTCCCTTTAATGCCAGTGTACTTTTTCACTAAAGAGTGTAATAAATAAAGACAAAACAGACTTTATAGACAAGATATTTTCAGTTAGCTATTGTATTTGAACTACCAAGGTTAGGGTAGACTAACCCAAAATGTTGTGCCTTCGTTGCAAGAGAGTGGTAAAGATCTGGTCACTTAGACTCTACACAGATGGTATCATCAAATGTATTTGCTTATTTTTATGCTGTGCTGTTTTGTATCATACATGTAATGGATTTGTTTTGAAAAATTCATTAGTCACGTTCTAAAATGTTACAAAATCCAAGAAAGTTAAATTATCACTTTTAATTCATATTTCTCAGTAACAAATTATCACTGTATTCATTAGAGAAATTAACACGGAATTAAGAAATATACTTCTCTAAATTGAGTGCACAAAAACAGTGACAGAATATTTTATAAGGTACTGGAAGTCTGCCAGAGACAATCCTGATACAGAACAGGCTTCTGCAGCTGCCAGAATTCTTTTTATCTATTGCAAGTTGTGGTCCTTCAATTTACTGAAGTTGTGAGAAATCAGCACTTTTTTGAGGATGACTGTGCTCAGATTTTGAAGTTATGCAGTCATGACTGAGTAGCTACATTTTCTTTATCTTTTATACATACGACTTATGCAGCACAAAGACGCTGGTTCAATTGAGGATTTGTGCTTGCACGTTCACACTTTCAAATATTCAGGCTTTATTTTTAAAAGTTTTAGTGAGCAAAAAAGTAAAGGACACCAAACAAGCTTTTCTTGTTAAGTTAAGGAGGCATGTTATTTTTTCTTATCATCAAAAATACTTAAAATACTCCAGAGTGCCTGTCAGATTATCACAGTTTGGCACTCAGAACTTTCTGATTGTGATTCCTGTAAGGCGATTTGTAAAATGAGACAGGAGGTATTTTGCTTAGGTTTTGGCCCAACAAGAGTATTATAGGTGCAAGTCTACTCACAAAACCACTATTATATAGTCAAAAAGAGCTAATTTTTGTCGATGACATTTTGGTGGACACATTCACTTAATGCCATTAATCCAGCGTATCCCAGCTCTATGGCATAACTGAAAAAATTGAGGATATCACTTTGAGGGTATCACAAAAGTTGACACAATGCTTATTCTCTGTTAACCCAGGTAAATTATTACGGCATTAACAGCCAAAGCAGTTTCTAATGAAAACTGTAGTGTTGTATATTGTACAAAAAAAAAAGGTAGTTCAAAAGTACAGAAATACAGAAACGTGATAGAATTGTTTTAAAAGCAGTAATTTACTGTAGTAACATTTTACTGACTGAGTGAAATATACTGGTTATTTTCTGAAAAAGTTATTCCATTCTGAAGTATGTAGAATACAGTAAAACACATGGAAAAACTAATTCGGTATTTGCTTTTGCCTGGAATCAGTAGTATGCATTATGTCAGTGAATGCTTTACTTTGGCTATATAGAAAATACTTCCACAGAAAAAGACATTCTTAGTGTTGTAATTTTAAGGATATACAAAGAGAGGGTTGGCCTGGTTGGGGCTTTTTTAAGCTGATGGGGTTGTGATGCCTGTTAGGGCTTGAAGAAGTGAAGGTCTGGTATAATAAAATTGAGTTAAGGACACTTGGGATAGGTCAAGAAAAACAATTTTGCATTTTGAACATTTTTTTTTTCCTCATCCAATCCTAGTTTTATAGTCTGGGATAGTTTAGATAAAAATGCCAGGTTTGCCTATATGAGATTGTATGTCCTTAAACAACATTCCACAATGTCTGTAGCAAAGGTCTATTTGATCTGTATTCTAAATTGTAATTAATCTGCAGAAACAGAAAAGCAAATTTATCATGGTGGTCCTTACACTGTGGGGTTTTTAAAATTATTTTAGGAGTAGTAAGCACTACAGCTGCTCTGCAGTTATGGACTGTTAATTTGGTGTCATGCATTCCCAGTAATTAAACTTAAATACTGTTGTGAGCAACAACTTTCACCTCCAGTTAACCCACCCTTTCACCTATCAAATGTAATCACACTTTTATTTACAGGTTCAGCATAAACTGGGCTATATTTTAACCTTATTAATGCTCAAGCTTTATTAATGGCATTCAATTAGCATATTAAATGTGCTAAGTTTTTCTAGTTAGTTCATATCTGTTGTCAGAAATAATTGCATCAGATGGCAAATAACAATGCTTTTCCTAACAGATACTTAAACATCTCAAGTAAGAATGCTTTAAGTGTGCCTTTGAATAGCACCAAGATTTTTATTAGTATTTTACTAGTATTTCATTTGCTTTGAGGTTTCAAAGTGGAACTTTTGCAGCAATCTGACTTAATCTCAGACAGGAGTATGTGTGACTTTTGTTTCCAATGATGCAGGAAAACAGAAACTCCTTTCAAGATGTTTTTAATGAAGTTTTGTCAAAGAAAGGGAGAAGATAATTTTATCAAAATATTCCAGAAGTGCTTCCTTCTAGCGTATATACATATATTCCTGTTAAAACACAAAAGACATTATAGTATGCATTTAAGCATATCTCAGACAATATATTACTTTACTCTAATGCTTCCATCACTCAAACAAATGTGCTGACAAACTGGGAAAGAGATTATTTTACAGCAGGGTTTTCAACATGAAATAGTGTTGGCTTTTTGGAAATTATGGCATCATCTGCACATGTTCTTAATCCTCTGCTTGTGATTCAGAGAACATACTTTTTAAGTGAATACAGTGCTTAAGTAAGCATTGTAAAATGCACTATAAGAATATCTTCTCCATCATTTATCCACTATGTAGGTAGCATGCGTATAACAGCAGTATGTCCTTTCCAGGGATATTTTGGAAAGACATGTTCATGTTGCCTGGTCCAAATGGTTCTGCTTACAACAAAAATTGTAGAAATCCCTTCAATCAATTACCTTTGTTTTACCCCTACACATTAAAGTGGAATGATTTCATGAGTGTTCACTATATTGACTTTTCCCATCCATGTGTCATTTAAACACTTGGAGAAGGGCTTCAAATGCATATGCTAGCAGCCAGCAGATAGGATGGTCTCTATTTCTATCCCATCATGCTAATACACAAACTTACATAGGAATTTTTGGTAGTAGGAAGAAAGATAGTTCTTTATGCATGCTCAAAGAAAAAGATCACTTTCTCATGTCTCTTCCAGATGAATGGCAATTAATGCTTCTCTTTGGTTTTGCCAGTTATCAGACTTTCCTCTGGGTACATACAGTTAAAAGTGCCTCTATTAAATTTGATAAAACAAAAAGAACCATGATTTAATTATTATAATTAGTCCGTTAACAGAATGAAAAATGCCTGCATTCATTCACACATCCTCTCTGACAATAAAGCTCTACTTTTTTACCACTATCTCACCTAGAAAGTATCAAAACTCTTATTTTTTCATGCTAACATACTTTTTGTTTATCTGTTACAGATAATTATAGTACTACTTTTGATTCCACAGTTATGCTCTGATAACACCCCTTGGAGTCAAGAATCTTTTCACTCACATATAAGATGGTTAACTGAGGCATAAAGGCAAAAGGTTGTCTCTTCACTGCTGAAATTGAATAATTGAGTTTGAGGCAGATACTCTCTGTTTATGATCTAGTTTTTCTCTACACTAAACAGAGAGAAAGGATATACTTTCTCCTTTCTCTATAGGTTATAAGTTCAATAAATCCTTAAGGATGTCTCTCTTCCCTTTGAAGTTGAGAAGGCTCTGGGGAGCCATTCTCGTGACCTTTTAATTCTTATAAGAAAGAGGAAGATAAACTTCAGTAATGACAGGACAAGGACTAATGGCTTAAAACTAATAGAAAGATTAGATATAACAAAGATTAGATATATTAGGGTGCTGAGACACTATAGCAAGCTGCCCAGAGAATCTGTGGATGCCCCATCTCTGGAAGTGTTCAAGGTCAAGTGGATAGGATTTTGAAAAGCCTGATGTAGTGAAAAATATCCCTGCCTACAGCAGCGAGGGTTAGAACTGGGTGATTTTTAAGCATCCTTTCCAACCAAAACCATTCTGTGATTCCTTGATTCTGTGAAATAACAGAGACATGGGAATATAATGTCTGTATTTTTCACAGCCTTTCATTGTCTGACATTCATTTACATTCTTCTGACATAAGCTTTTTGAAGATTTAGATTGACAGAAGAAGACAAATTACTCCCGACCTAGAGACAATGCAATCATTACAGAAAAGAACAATAATGCATTTTTACATAAGTAGACATTAATTCAGATCTAGACAATAGTTATTTTCCCATATAAATTTGTAGTATTAACATGAAGATTGCACTATCTTGAAAGAAATTAATTATAACTTTTTCATTATTTCAGGAAAGTTTCTTCTATTATTTTCAGTAACTAAGTGAAGATGTCTATAAGATACAAAGACAATGAATGAAGTAGAAGACCTCCATTATGAGGAAAGGCTGAAAGATCTGGGTCTCTTGAGCTTGGAGAAGAGGAGGCTGAGGGGTGACCTCCTTAATGTCTGTAAATATGTGAGGAGTGGGTGTCAGGAGGATGGAGCCAGGATCTTCTCAAGGTCATCTAGTGATAGGATAAGGGGCACTGCATGCAAGGCGGAACAGAGGTTCCATATAAATATCAAAGAATTTCTTCCCAGGGAGGGTAGCAGAGCATTGGAACATGCTGCCCAGGGGGGTTGTGGAGTCTCCTTCTCTAGAGATGTTCAAGACCTGCCTGGATATGTTCCTGCATGACTTGGTCTAGGTGATCCTGCTGTGGCAGGGGATTGGACTAGATGATCTTTTGAGTTCCCTTCCAATCCCTAATAATTCTGTGATTCAGTGATCCTATGAATGACATGCAAATAATTAAACCTTAGTCTGACAGGTTATCTGAACAGTAGGACATGTTTTCAATTATTTGTTCAGACTGTATTTAAGCTTCTACAATAGCAACAAATAGATAATGGGGAAATATATGGGCAGGTCAGTTGGAAAACAAGGAGTTTGTGAATTAAGAGTGTTTAGCTTAAAGGTAATGAATTTAACTCAAAATTAGAGACTGCACATTTAGAGAGTCACTATCACTAGAGAAATAGAAATGCTGTAAATACAGTTCCTAATGTTCTGAAGAGAATGATTTCTTTCCTAGCAAGGAAAGGGAGTAAGGAATGGAATAAAATCACATGATCTAGTTTCCCAACTGTGAACACCAGTGTTATACTCCAACTGTATTTCATTTTACAATCAAATATCTTCCTGTTGTCATGTAACAATACTACAAACCTGTCCAAAGTATGTTGGTAAAGATGAATTGCTAATGGATGTTTACTTGTATTAGACTTGTTTGATATTATGCCATACAAGCACAATACCATTGTGGTTAGAGTTGTTTAGCAGGTAGAATATGTTAGCACAAAAGTTAGTACAGTCTGTCTTATGAAAATGTCTTGTGAACAACAATCAGAAGGGGAAAACCAAAATGTTGTTTCATAGTTTGCTAAATGATCTTGAAAAATATCTAGTGAGACATGTCTCATGGTAGAGGGATTGAAACTAGATGATTTCTGAGGGATCTTCCAACCTAAACCATTCTGTGATTCCAGGATCTCACTGCAGTGCCCTAGAGTGATATAAATCAGATAGTAACTTGATCTGCCTAAAATGAAAACAGTTAGGTGTTTGGAGAAATATGTTCTGTTTGTTTTTTATAGTCACAGGAACTCTAAAATTATGGTTTTCACTTACTTGAAGCACATTAAAAAATCTTACACAGTAAACTTTCAATTACTTAGTCCAATGACTTCGCACATTTAATAAATCACGAGCAGGACTATGTTAGATCTTCATACCTCTGGTTTTTCTTCATAGCAGCTGAAACCTAATAATTACTACAAGCAACCAATAATATGTGGCATGTGACAGTTGACATGTCAATCAGCAAACTTATGGACTTGTTTCTTTCACACAAATGCTGAATGTTAAATGAATCCTAGAGGGACTAAGAATAGGCAACTGTCGGTCCAAATTATTATCAGCACAAACTTAATAATGGACAAAACAGACCCAGGTACTTGCTACGTTTGAAAGGTCAGTTCTCAGTTTTATCCTGACTAAATGGCTGCTGTTCAGACATACTTTTCCAAGCTGTCTTTATACTGTGAATATACAGTATACTTCTTGTCCAAAGAAAACAGCTGGAAAGGCTACATACCTACAGTTGTGGTCTGGACATAAGCAACTAACTTCTAGAACTTCTGGCGTTGAAATGCCTATCCATTGTCTTTGACAAAAAGAACACATAGGGAAGTATGCTCACTTCTTGGGATGAACTCAAAAATTCTCAGATATTAACTGAAGATTATATAAATAGCCACTTAATTTTGGTCTAATCTGGTTAATGTCTTTCTTTGGACCTTCAATCTGATATGCTAAGTCCTGTGGAGTATATAAAAGGCAGGTTTTCTCAGTGACTCTGAAAAGCTAAAGTTGGAATGATGAAATGGTGAAGTGGTTACAAATATGTCAGAAACATGACCAGGTTAAACAGCAGCAATATAATTTAAGGAATATGCACACACAAAGATATATGCTGTATTGAAATCTGTATATTGCAATGAGGAAGACATCTTACATACTTAAGAGATCTTTGAGGATCCTGAATATGAAAAAGGCAGTACCACACATGAAAAATGAAAAAGTCATGATCAGGTAATGATTAAAAATATGATGGAAATATTGCTAGAGAAAAAGAATAAAAGTGTTCAGTAGTATGGATTTTTGGACTAAGGCAAAAACCTTATCCTGATTATGCTATCACAAAAAATGCGTACGCTGAACAAAAATGAAATAGTAACAGATTTCTTTACCTTAGTTTTTAAGAACTATGCCCTGCCATATTTTGGGGAACACCTTGTAATACTAAAATGTGTTTGAATAGCAAATCAGTTCTTTCAGGAACATCATAAATTTACTTAAAATTGCCAGCCTAATACATCACATCAAATAGCAGAGAAGAAAATTTACCCAGCACAAAGGCAAATTTTCATTACAACAGAGTTATTTGTTATGAAAAACAGTCTTTTCGACTGACAGATAGAAGTTACACTTGGTCCTAAATCCTAGAAGAAAATAGACTTTGATGTTATATTATCATCACTCTTCCCAACATTACTGTTTATTATTCATCATGGCACCTATGGTCCTTTTTCATAATCAGGACTCTGACTTGCAGAACACTATGCAGGCACAAATACAGTAAGCTAATGTTCCATAGAACAGGTAGTTTTTCTAACCCATCTAAGCAGAAATAGACAAGTTCTCCTCCTCTTTGCACACAACAAAATAGAACATGAAAAGATGGTCTGACTTCTTTAGCTATACCAAACACTTCTATCTAAAATTACTGAGCTTCAGCCCTGCTTTCCAGCCAAACCCCGGCTCCCATTTGCCTCAGTTCAGACTCCCGTCTTACACACCAAGAATTTCATGTCATTGATATAAAACTCATTGATATTAGCTATAGAGGACACGCCTTTCACTTTTGTAATTTAAATGTCTCTGTGCTTTTCACATCTATTATAAACATGCTTACTGTTTTCACAGAATTATAGAATAACAGAATAAACATTGTTGGAAAGGACCTACTAGATCAAGTCCAACCATACCCACAAAATATCTAAATACCTTGTTGATGGAAACCCACAAAATGATCCCCTGTATGCATTCCACTATAGCATGTCACAAAGCACCATGTCTACATGCTTCTTAAATGCCTCCAGGGATGATGACTCAGCCACCTCCCTGGGAAGGCCATTCCAGTGCCTCATCACTCTTTCTGTACAGAAATTCTTCCTAATATCCAATCTAAACCTCCCCTGCTTCAACTTTACATGGCAATGTCTATTTTCAAAAAGACATATATGAAGTATCTACAATCTTTCTGTATTTTTATGTTATATAACATAAATGTTATTGTCATCCAGAGGCACAGATCACTGTGTTCTGCAAGGTAGTTAACCAACATCTTGGCCATATTGTTTGAAATATCTAGGACTAACAGCTTTTAGGGACTGATTACAGACAGAAATGCCTGTGTTTTTTAGGATATGCCTTCTTTGACAGAATAGTCACAAACTGTCTGACAGTAGTAGTAGTAGATAGTTCATCCAATGTGTTCCTATTGTAACAGAACCACTAACTGTATTTGAATAGAAGCTTTAGACATGTATTCACTTCCCCTAGAAATTATAGATGACTGTGCAAACTTGAATAAGGCAGTTTTGTTGTTCCCTGTATCTCTTCCACACTTGCTAGTATATCTTCTCCTCCACTCCTTGAGTTTCATATGTCTCCTTTCCATTCATAATATTTATAAAAGAACCTCTACTTAGGATATTTTGTCAAATGAAAATTTACAACACAATAGAGTGAATAAAGTCTAAATCAATCACTTACCTTGCATTATTTACTGACTTTGAGCTAACAATCTTGCACTACAACTAACAGGTAAATGTCAGTTTGCATTATTCACTGTTAATTTGTTTTAATTTAAACAAATTTACTTAGAATTATTACAGCATTGATTCCCTATGGGTATGCAGAAAAAAACTACGACCTGATGACAATCTGAGTCATTAAATTAAAACAGAATTATTATTAAAAGACTCTCTGCAATTTGTAAGAAAATCTTTGGAGATATTAGGAATTTATTTATGTGCATCTGCAATATAGTTGCATATAAATTAAAAATTTGCCTAGGGATACTGTACAGTGGTCATAGTTTTGAAATGATTGACAGATGCACTCATACTGCTTGTCCCAGGAGACAGATAATGAGCTCCATGTATTGCCTTTTTTCCCATTTCCAAGGACAGAGTTAATGTGTTCTTCTGTTTGTGAGGCTTAACACTGCTGTAACTAGTTGACTACAAAATGCAGACACTTACAGTATTAGTCTTGTTAGTAGGTAATTGGGTTCTTGTGGTTTTCCTTTAGGAAACACACGCTAGGAAAAATGTCTAATAATCTTAAGAAATACAAGGAAATTTGTGTCAAGACTACGCAGAAAAATAATTTTTAAGTGTCACCTGATCTAGAGTCTTTGCTTGTGAACTGGAAAACCAGACACATCCTTTAATATTCTTTTTTAATTAGATGTCCTTGTTTTTAGCTTTATTTATTGCAACAGTAATGCATTCAGTTAAAAACCTGTACCAGCAGATGATCCAACCTAGATGATCTGATCTAAATCACATTGTAACAACTCGAAAGCTATCATTGATTCATACAGTTTTGCATGAATCTAGGATGGTAATCACAAGTGCCCAAAAGTAGCCAGAAGTAGTACCCAAAATACTTTTCATTCACAACAGAAACTCATATGTTTCCATCTTGTTTATTCTTTGAATTATAAAGACATTTTCTTCTCTTTGTTAGAATCTTTTTGTTTGCTAATGAAGTAATATTTGGGCATATTATTAACATTACATTATGTGACAGTGACAGGTTCTTAATCTCTGCTGGAAAAGTGTATGTAGCACTGTTTACATAGACACAATAGGATAGCACTGCAGTATGTTGTGGACAGCAGGAACCTAACAGGAAATCTGGTGTTAAATTTTGATTTAATAAACACTTTGAAATATTACCAAAATCTCACTTTTTTTTTCCTTTCTGAAAAGTTAATTCCATCAATAAAACAATATCCTACTGTTATGCTTTAAAAGTTGAACAGAATCTGTAAGTTTCTATGTTTTCTGTAGAAAGTTTAGGTTTGAAAATTTTCTGACCTCCTGCCTCCATCTCTGGCCTTATTCTTCCTAATTCTTCTCTTCTCCATCTTGGTGTCTTGGCAAAGCTATGCTGTTTTGCCTCTGAGAGAAAATACTTATCACTTCTGAAGAAAATTTGTGGTGAAATGATCTGTCATGGTCTACTAATTTATCCTTGCTCACTTGGAGATCCTATTGAATTTCCACACTTCAGAGATTTGTGAAGTTTGAGACTGACACTTAAAATGTTTGGTGATACTCAAAAGATGGACAAGCACCGTGATCTGAGAGAAAAGTAGGAGCTGTCTTCCTTCTGGATGTTTTTATCTCAGTTCAGTGTGGGAGAATTGTGATGAAACTTCATTGAAACTTCATATGTCTGACTATACCTTGTGGGGTTTTTTCTGATGTGTGTAGGAGGGGAATGAATTAAAATGTCTTCTTGCTATCTTCACCAAATTCAGTAAGCTGTTTCATTGCCTGCAGATTCATAAGTGGTTTTGTTAAAACCTCCCTTTGTCTGACACTAGGAAAAAGTTCTTGGTTCAAATATACTCAGGGTCTCTAACCCATGACACTAATGGAGACCCAGGTAGAACACAAGAGGATTCAGGCAAGGATCAACTACTGTGCCACAACCAAGGGCCTTGTGGCTTTACTCTGAAGGTAGTAGTAGGGATGGTATGTCTAGCAGCAGATGAGAATTACATATATAGCAAGGTTCAGTAAGTATATGGTACTTCACACATGGTATTTTACATGAGTTAGAAACTCACCAAGAAAGAACATACATTTTAATGTCTTCAGGAGTCTGAAGCAACAGCAAATGTTACAGAAGTGGAACAATTACTGTTTTCCAACTGAGTTCTACCTGAGAAACTATAAAGACCAGAACTGGTCTTCTGTTCGTATTCTCCAACAATGAATTATAAGAGTACAAGAACTACCTCCTACTAAATGTTGTGGAGAAAAACTCTTGGTTAAAATATAATCCATTACATAAAGGTGACCCAGGTGGGACAAAGATCCACAACACCTACACAGCAAAATTATAATACATTTTCTTACAGAATTGCTTGCAAATGTCAAACATTATATGCTTGATTTCCTATTTTTTCATATGCCTATAGGTACAAGAGTAGACTTGTTTTCCAAAGTTCCAATCCAAAGAGTACTGTAAGCAATGAGAAATCTTACATTGTAAATTAATTTACTTTAAACATGCATACCTTGCTGATTTTGTCATAGAAACCAATTAGTGATAGATCCTAAGTTTAATTCTAAAACAACTTCATATCCAAAGTAATTTACTAACCACTAGAAAAATAGGCTGTCAAATTGAAACATTTGGAACATCCTGTAAAATATTACTTATCAAATAAATAACTAATTAAACATTAGTGGCTATGAGAACTTGTCTGGATGTGTGTTTGCTTTTGTCTCATAGCATTAATACTAATTATTGCATAATATACATAGATATATAGATAGATAGTTATATAAAGACTATTACTTTACTGTTTTTAATGTAACTGAGGGATGACTTTTCCAAAGAGGGGGCATTATAAAGATGGTAAATAAGCAGCAGTATAATTACACAAATAGCTTTTTTATGAAACTACAGTGAAGATATTAGTTATTTGTTAACAGTGACTAGATGTCTTCAGCAGGCAGCTTTATAGCTATAGTACAGACCTACAATAAACAGAATTTATACTAGAATACTTCTAATTCAGTACTATAAATACTGCTTCCTCTCCTATCTTTCAAATAATTATATTTTGTGCCATATCACTTACCTGGTATTCATATTTAAACAACTTGAAAATTGTACAAAAATTGGAGACTACGTAAGTACATTCAATGAACAGTATGTGTTTGGAGGCCAAGTGGCCTTTTTTCATAGTTTTGTGCATCAATATTTTATAGTAATTTTTACTATAACGCACTCTTCAAATGCTTCACTATAGAATACTAAATCTTGATCAAGTTAAAAGGGGGGATGGAGCAAAATATTTTCAATAGAAGTAAGAGCAGAAGAGGTTTTGTCATGAGTTTTTGAACTGTTAAAACCCTCACATCTCAGTCAAGAAAAATTTCTTCTCCTTCCTTTGTCTTTATATTGATGATTGATGAGAATTCCAGCTGTAATAACACAGAGACTTTTAAGGCAAGACTTTCCATTTTAAAGATGCATCTACCTTAAATTATTAATCTTTCCTTTTGCATCCCTGTGTTTTATTACAAAAGGTGAAAACTTTTTATTTAAGGATGTCTTAAAAGTCATATCCTGCTTCACATGTCCTGCTAAAGAGCAGTCTCAATTCTCAATTTCAGTCTTTTTCACTATGCGTCTACAGAAAACGAACAAACTGGTAATACTCTATAGGTATTGCCAAAAAAAACCAACAAAGGGCAGGTAATTTCTGCATAGTTTCTGGTAAACTGGTAAGGCAGACTTGGGTGGGTCAGGTGAGACTAGAATGTTGTTAGACTAATGGAGCTTCATAACTAAAATGAGAAGAGACCTTAAACTCTGACATAGCAATTTTAAGCCATTACACTGAAATTTAAATAGCTGTCCAGTGCTGATCTCCTTGACCCAGCTAAATCCTTAGCCTGCTGGTGTGACATGGACGCATGCTATTACCACTTTTTACATCAAGCCCTTTTACTCATCTGAGTTGCAGAATTCAGATATTATATTTGTTTTTTCCTGGTTTTAGTCCTCTACAATTACAGATATTGTAATGTTTTAAATCCTTATCTACTTCCAGAATACAGTAGTACTGGGTAGTGGTAACTGGAGAGGTCGGAAGGAGGAGTCTTTACAGGGATTTTTAAACCGAGCTGGAGCAACCCGACTTCAATTGCCAGCCTGCCTTTGGAGTGCAGAACTAGGAGTCTCGGCTTGGCTTCCAGTAATTAAGGCTGGGAGCTTCTAGGGAGCACGGCAACCTGGAGCACAGTGAACAGGAGTAGGCAAACAGTATTGTAACTGACTATAGAGATGCAGTTAGCGTGGCAGTTTGCACAGGCAGGGCAAGCAGGCAGGGTTGCAGATGCCATGTTGTTGCTAGGTGGAGTTTACTTTTTACTTCTTGCTTTTAACCTCTCATCTACTATCCCTTCCCTTGTTTAGTAATGGTCAGGATTAAACTATTGAGGGCTAAAACAGCCACTGTGAGGGATTTGTTTGCCCAGATGATCCCACGGGGAAGGGGATGGTTCTGAAGTCTCTCGGAAGACAATGGTAGATGATGTATCCACTCTGAAGATGCATGCAGTGGCCTAACTGAGGTGTGTATATTTTAATGCACGAAGTATGGGCAACAAGCAGGAGGAACTTGAAGACTTGGTGAACCAAGAAATGCATGACATAATTGCCATCACTGAAATGTGGTGGGATGAGTCATACGACTGACTGTTGGTTTGGAAGGGTACATGCTATTTAGGAGAGATAGGAGAGGGAGAAGGGATGGAGGAGTGGCCCTGTATGTTGCTGAAGTTCTGAAAGTGATGGAACTTGAGATCAGGGATGACAGAGTGGAGAGTCTATGAGTTCAGATTACAGCTAATAAGATTGACATTGTGTTAGGAGTGTGCTACAGACCACTCAATCAGGATGATGAGGCTGATCAAATACTCTTTAAACAATTGAAGGACATCTCAAGAT
>VZRI01003820.1:0-14767 GCA_013397515.1 Upupa epops
TCTCTTGCAAGGTTTAATTCCTCTGAAGGACGGCCTCCACGGAGGCCTTGGCTTTCATAGTTGCATCCCTACATTCTCTCACCAGAGCCTTATAATCAGCACAAGTGGCCATCCCCTCCTTCCATGACACTTAGACGTTCAAGGGGTTGTGGAGTCTCTTTCTCTGGAGATGTTCAAAACCCGCCTGGACATACACCCGTGCAACTTGGTTATAGTGATCCTGCTGTGGCAGGGGGATTGGACTAGATGATCTTTCGAGGGCCCTTACGGTCCATAATGATTCTATGCTTCTATGATGGTCAGGCTCCTTGTGCTGGGTTACAGCATTGTCAAAACAGCTGTCTAAAATAAAGTCCAAAATAAATCTTTACCTTAAGAATATCAGAGTCTTCATACAGGTCTGGAATATCTTGCAACAGACTTCTCCATATTTTAATATCATTGAAAATAACACTCATTCCTCCACCAGTTAGAGGGTGCCTGATATTATATGCATCTCCTAAAAGAAGGACTCCTAGGTATAACAGAAAAAGCAATGGAACACTGCATGACCATTACATAATCTTGAAACTGAAATGCTCTGTTTAAAACAAACAATGAACTCTTTCCCACTAGAAAATAAGATTAATAACATCCAGAAATTAAGAATGAAAAGGGAACAGAAGAAGGTGTCTTTAAATTAAGAGGTTTTGAAAGGCTTTAAGATGATCAAGGTCAAAATATTCTCTCCCCTATAGATGTGCTCCTGTGTGTACCCAGCAAATGAAAGATACACACTTCTTAAGCGTTCTTTCCTTAAAAGAGACCACACTTGTGCAAGCTGAGAAACTGAACGGTTTAAACTCAAAGCACATATAAACCATACATACGTATATAAAATGAGGTCTAAGACATATAAACATTCCAATCCAGTGATGGCCATGGTAAATATTTTCAAAGCACTATTCTTCGTATTATTGAGACAGTTGTACTGACAAACAAATGTGCATCCATGGAAACATAGCCCCAAGTCCCAGAAGACTTCTACGCTGCACTTCTCTGTCCTTTTATTTTACAGTACACACCTTTCTTGTTTACAGCTGAAGGAGGC
Organism: Upupa epops; assembly: GCA_013397515.1. Taxonomy (NCBI): domain Eukaryota; kingdom Metazoa; phylum Chordata; class Aves; order Bucerotiformes; family Upupidae; genus Upupa; species Upupa epops. Next base: position 1,091 of record VZRI01003820.1, read on the forward strand.
AAGAAGCTGGCTGGCATAGTCCTTAAGCGGTCATTCTGAGCTGCTATTAAGAACTGTTCCTTTAAGTGATCTGCAATAACCAAATATTTTAGTTACACTACTTAGGAGGTGAAGAGAGTTTTTACATAACCCATTTTAACCCCTTCTTAGATGTACAGTCTGGAGAGAAGTAGTCTATGAGGGGACTTAATCACAGTCTATAAATCCATGAGGGCTGGGTGTCAAGAAGAAAGAGACAATCTCTTTTCACTTGCACCCTGTGATAGTACAAGGGGCAATGAGTGCAAGCTGGAGCATAGGAGGTTCCATTTCAACCTGAGGCAGAGCTTCTTTACTGTAAGGGTTACAGAGCACTGGAACAGGCTGCCCAGGGAGGTTGTGGAGTCTCTTTCTCTGGATGCTTTCAAGACCTAATCGATGCACTTCTATTAGACCTGTTCTATGGTCCTGCTTAAGCAGGGGAGTTGGACTTGATAACCTCTAGAGGTCCGTTCCAGTCCTTAACGAACTGTGTACATAATCCTTCCAAATTGCTAACCCCCGTCAGGAGTTACAAAACTGCTACGTGATGTACCGAGGAGGGTGAATGGGTGCTGAAGCACTAAGTGGCACATGGAAAAAACCTGCACAGTTAAAGGGATTCAATGCAACAAGCCTCTCTGGGCATGTTTTATTGTCAAAATGATGGATGGAAAACTCTCTAGACTTACCAGGTAGTTGTGGCTGAATTTTCTTAATCATGTATTCTTTCAAGTTTTTTGGCATTTCCCCTTGAATATCAACAAGGACCCGAGTCTCGGTTGAAGAAATCTTATAGATCAACACTGGACTAGTTTCAGTTAAAACAAGTTCAGCATAATTAGCTTTAAACTGTGCTGCATCCTTAGAAAGGAAAGAAAGGAAAGATCAAGATGGATTAATGAAAGGACGTTAAACTTCAGGAATTATTGCAAAGTGCTTTAGAAAATGAAATTCCACGTCATACCACCTTTGTATTATTTTTTTCTCCTTAAGTGAAGAAAAGCATTTTCAAAAAGAAAAGCCTGAACTTCAGCATAGTCACAATTCCTTTGGCAATACATTTTAACACTTATAAATATGAAGTATATATGAAGTTCTACATTTGAGTTGAATGTCTTGCCAATATTTAGAAGTGTGCCACTGAAAAGCTGTAATGTAAACACTATACTAGTTTTCAGTAGGACGATTGTTTTCATAAAGAAAGAGATGAAAGGGAAAGAAATGCATGAGCCTGTCCACAGCTCCACCAAGGTACCAAGTAAGGAAGACTCTAATGAGGTCTTAAACGAGTTTCCACAAATAGAGGAACAGGAGTCACTTGCTGCACTATGGTAACCATGTTAGGGACACAGAAAGTGATGAGGTTCTTCCAAGTCACTGATCACAGTCCTGTGAAATTATGTAGTTTTGGTTTCTTCTCCCTTAACTGTCTTTGCAGTTAATGCAATAGTTAATGCAGCAGTCACAGAAGTCTCGACCCAGCCAAGATTTCTACTTGGATTCTCCAAACCAGCCAGGTGCCAACCTACATTCCCACTTTCTTGCAGTTTATAGGTCCTGATATTTCCCTGCTTACAAGGTACCCCACTTCCAAGCAGGAACACAGTTGGTGCACTCTTGTGGAGTACAGAACATGGGTACTTTCACCCACAGCTCCTAGGATGATCTAAAACTCAAGATTTTTTCTCCCTGAACAAGTGTTGGAGGTGTTGTGGAAAAAGGAATGCCACCATCTTAGCTGGTATCTTACATAAACCACTCAAAACATCTACATACAAGAAAGTGGTGGGAGTCCCCATCCCTGGAGGTATGGATGTGGAAACTAGTGCCATGGTCTGGCCGATGTGATGATGCTAGTTCACAGGCTGGATCTGATGTTCCTAGAGGACTTTTCCAGCCACAGTAATTCTGTGATTCTGTAAATTGAGTTCCAGCTTTATAACGGGGCCTACTGCTACTCCAGAGATCAGTGCTGTATAAGATGCAGTAATAACAGCACACATAGCCCTACAGTCACAGAAGCACAGAAACACCTAGGTTGGAAAAAAATCTTCATCCAGTCCAACCTATAACCCAACACTGACAAGTCACTGACTAAACCATATCCCTAATCACTATTTGTACACGAATCTTCTATACCTTTATGGAAGGGGACTGCACCACAGCCCTGGGCAGCCTATTCCAATGTCTGATAACCCTTTCAGAACAGATACAGTTCTCCCTTATATTCAGTCTAAATCTACCTTATATGAAATGTTGAAACTTTTTTTTTCTTAAAACAATAAACATTTTGTATAAACTGGTCTTGTGAGTCCACTGCTCAGTTTAAGCTAGTTAGGCTGAATCCTAAACTGGTTTCTTCTAAACCGTCCTGTATTCCTAACACTTTTAAAAGCAGAAATCAAGCCTTTAACAATAATATCCACTTTAAAAAATACACACATGCCCAAAACAGTCTAGAAAATGTTACTTAAAAAAGTTTTAAGAGTTGAAAATCTGATCTCATTGTACCAAATACACTACATCTAGTAGAGTAAGTTCAGCTGTCCTGGAGCTGGGACAGAGTACACATCAATAACTCAGGAGTGGTAAAACACAGAACAAAATTTCCAAGCACTCCTTAAAGGCAGACAGAAACCTACAGATCTGCTGGACAAAGACTTAAACGCCTTGCTCCAATCAGTTCTGTTCAAAGTATAATGAAAATGTATTAAGCAGCAGCACACAGGCTTATACAGTATTTTACACAGACATTACCTTCAAAATGCAACCAACAAAATGGGATGAAACAGTAACTTTTGAGGAGACCAAGTGTTTCCTGAACTTGGAGAAAAGTCCATCAGCTACAACAGTAAGTGGTGCATGAAGTTCCTGCAGCATAAAAAAGTAAATCAATTTAAAAGATACGTTTTAATTTTACAGTGAAAACAACTGCCGAGCTCCCAATTTCATTTTGGTTTATTAGACGTTCTACAAAACAACCAACACGTACAAGATTCACACCGTGTATTTGTAACACAGATATTCAGAAATCCAGCATTTTCTGCCTTCCTCCTCTTTGTATTGAGCTCTACTTCTTCTAAAGGTTGATCTAACAGCATACCTCAGCTTTTTAAGACATGCAGTCAGGTAACATACTTACAGGGACTTGCCACTTGGATTAAAACCACAAGAAAGCGGAGTAATTGCTTCCTATAATGCTCTCCAAAAGACATTTCGAATTCAAGAACTGCACACATGCAGCCTAAAGTGTTACAAACTGAAATGCAGTAAGGACGCAGCGATCTTCTTTAAAAGGATCAAGCAATGAACTGTGAGCAGTCCCTAGTATACTTGGAACTTTAACACAAAATGTGTTGCTAGCCTAAATACAAAATAAAATCGGGGTGAAGTGATTAGGTTTAGCCTGAACATACACACAGCTTCATGTTTAACACTGTTCTCTAACACTATAAAGGAAACTAACTCCCTTTATTAGAACTTTTGCTTTCTTCATAATTGCATTATTTCTGTACCAGTGCCCCTAAATAGTTTTGAAAAGGAAATTATAAATAAACGTTGATTTTCTCTTTAGTTTAACAAAGATCATAACAGAAAGTTCTTACCTTAGTGTCTCCAGTTTCTTTGTCCTTGTACTGAACACCCACAACACAGTCATCTTCCTCAAGCAACTGTAACACAGTCCCCTCGATGAATTTTGCACTGAAATAAGAGGAATTAGAACAGAAGAAACCAGTCATGGTTGGGTGTGAACTGTCAGACCAGATCCCAGCAGTTCAGACTTAGCAGGTGGAAATGGACATTCACTCTCCTGCACAAGTATTCTCACATCCAGATGGAATTCCAGAGCTTGGAGAAATGAGCTAAAGGTCCACAGACAGAGATGGCCTAAGCAACAGAATTAAAGTATTTTCTATATGTCAGCCAGCAAAAAATCTCCAGAGCAGATCTGACTGGCTTAATTTGCAGGTTTGCTGTATAAGCCTTACACTAACAGAAATTTCAGCAGGGAGCACAGCAACACATCAGGTTAATAGTGGGTGATCCCAGTTCTGTGGATCTATCAGCTTTAAATTTCTTTTAGAGTTGTTATTTCAGTTACCTAAGTGCTCATTCTTTTCTGGTTCTGACCCACTATGAAAAAATAATTCACTAATGAGACCTGACTTTTTTCTTCTGCACAATTAATTTTGCTCATCTAAAATTAATTATTTAGTACTCATAAAGAAGGTATGGTTATCCTAATTATCCCCTTTATTTTCACAAGCCTCTAGATGAGAAACAAAGCCTCATGGCACTATCAAGAGCTCCGATCTCTCTTGCATCTTAATATGCAGTTTACAGCCATAATCAAAACGAAAAGCAAACATATGGAAAATGAAAACTAAAGACAGAGTGGGAAAAAAGGGAAGAACTGAATTCAAGTTACATACACTTTTGCCAGTTTCTGCTTCAAAGACTGTGCACAGCTACTACAGTTTTCCTTATGAATTGAGCAAACAGGTATCCAAATTTCACTTGTGATACAAGGTGGCTTTATCTGTAATATCTAGGAAACAGTTGTCATTAATTACAACTACTCTAACCCCCTGCAATGAGCAGGAACATAAACAACCTTTAAAAGGTCCTTTGAACACAGACCATTCTATAAATCTAAGAACTTTTACCCAATTTGCCACTTCTTTCTTGACCAAAGGAGTTTTACACATTGCTCACTGAGAAGAGGTCACTTCTTCCAGTAAAATGTCAAGCCCAGGAATCAGGAGGAGAGAAATCAACCCTTTATCCTTAGAACTGTTTTCTCACATGGGTGGGCCAGGATCTTGCCTAATATTTGAAGCCTATATTCCACAGTCTAAAGATTAACTTACCTTGAAAGGTAATGCATTATGCACACACAACTATAAATATGCCTACAGTTAAAAAGAACACAGATAAGTAGTTACAGCTGTTATTTTCTTTTAGTCTCGTTCATTGCAGCCCTTTGTGCTGGGGCAGACAGAGTGAAATGCTTAAGGACAGTTAATGGATGCTGGGTTTCAGTGCTTCTGAACCTTTGGTTCCAAATCGAGCTGTGACTCACTTGGGCTCTGCCATAGCTGCCCTTCGGAGACCCATAATGAACTGGCCATGATGAAAAGACCTTCCACTTGCCACACGGCCATCCTCATATGTTGGAAAAGGAATTTCAACCTCTGAGTTGCTCTCTCTGTCATGAATTATGTAACCATTTACTGTTTGTGAATCGATACCATCTACTGTATCTGCAAAATATAAGACAAAAGATCAACTTTTTAAAAGGTTTTAGAAAAGTTCGATTATGTATGTAGAGTACTTAGAGAGTCCCTTTTTTAAATCAAATCACACATGTTGAAGGATGAGTACTTTCAAAATGGCAGACTGGAAATGAACTAATTTTAACTCAAATACTAAGCATGATGATTTTCTCCATTCTCCCTCCAGACATAATTTTTCTAGAAATATAATCAAGTGTAGTAACAATCATGTTACGGCTGTACTTAGTTTGAAAGGCACTGACCTTCAAGACCCAAGTCTCTAAGCGCATTAAAACCTCCAGGTTGCAACAGTTCTCCAACTATCCTGTCAGGTTCTTTCAGATCCCTTTCTATTACAGTCACCTTTCTTCCATCCCTTGAGAGCACCGCAGCCAAGGAAGAACCAAGGACACCTGATCCCACGATGATAATTTCTGGATCAAATTGGGGCAACAATGCTGCATTTGGAGTAGAGTCTGTCTGATACGATTCCAAGAAGTTCACTTCTCTTTTACCCTTTAGAAAAGAGAGGCAAAGTAACATGTGCCAATGTACCTGTACATTGTACCTTGTCAGAGGACTGACTCTGGACTAGCTGAGAGCACATCAGTAGCTGGAGAGCATCTTCAAGTTTAGTGTTGTTCAAAGTAAAATCAGATGTCCTCTACAACTCAACAAAATACAACAAGCTGAGAAAAAACAACACAACTGAGAGACTTCATTTAACCCACACTGCTGACCAAAGTCAAACCACCAACACAGTCCCAGAGAGGCTGAAAGTCAAGTTCATATAAAAGAAAGCCAAGGCCACCCCCCCATTCTTGGTCTATAATGTAACACACTTCACACTAGCTGGGCACTACCACACACAGGCCTCAGCAATTTGCAGTGAAAAAGTTACCAGGTTCACTGCACAGTGTATTTATTTTTAATTTTACTATCAGTGAACCTAACTACCAAGGTAACAGCCTATGGTGACACTCAGCATGGAAATGTGTCAGTAGCAATTATCAGGGAAATGTTATAAAGAAGTAGTCCTGAAATGAAACCTCATCCAAGAGCTAGAAACACTGACATATTTACCACTCACTGGCACTTAGAGCTGCTAAGGACCAACATACATCAGATCATGTACCAGTCAGCATATGAACCATTACCTGAGGGCCAGCTCTGTTAGAGCACCTTCCCAACAGCATCTCATCACATTCAAAGTGAAAAAAAGTTTTAAGGGCAATCCTAGTGCAAACCTGCAAGTAATTTCTCCAGCTGTCAGAACAGAGTCCAGTTCACTCACAAACACTTCAGCACTGCAGTGCTAACAGTGCTAAGAATACAATTGCATCAGTGAAACAAACGCACCCAACAAGTGACATCAGAATTCGTGTCGTGCTTTTATCTACACTCCAGCAAAGCTAGGTCTGAATTCAGACAATAGAAGAAACTAGGGTAAAGACAGTTTTTACCAGAGCAAAATAAATCCATAACTTTTGACTTGCAGCCAAGTCCTTTCGTGTAAAGGGTCAGCTCAGAAAGCCAACAAGTACACAGGGAAGTAAGCCAGACAGTGCAGAGCCACAGATGTATTGAATATGCATGTGCAGTTAGCTGTCTTAGATGTCAGGGCTCCTACTAAGCTCCAGCCACCAACAGTAGTAGCTCTCACCACTGTCTCCCAGCAAGTCTCACAGCATGCTCAACAGCATGCTCCAGTAGCTTTCTACAAGCAACAGTTAAGCAGTATTTTTCAAATAACTTGATCAGTACTTGCCCAGACATGTGTTTTATCCATAAATGTCAGGAAGCTGATCACAGAATCACAGGCTGGCTGAGGGTGGAAAAAGACCTCTGATGGTCATCTGGCCAGGAGGACTCAGTTTGAGCTGTGTCAGAGCAGATTGGCCTTGACCAGGGCCAAGGATGGAGATTCCACTGCCTCTCTAGCACTTCATCACTCTCACAGTAAAGCATTTCCTGATTTTCTGAGTAAAACCTTGGATGTTTCAGTTTGTGTCCATGATCTGTTGTCCTGTCACTGGGCAACACTGAAAAGAGCTTGGCTATGCTATCTTTGCACCCTTTCTTCACGTATTTATATACCATAATGAGCTCCTCCCGAGTTGCTCCTCTCCAAGCTCAACAGCCCCAGCTCTCTCACTTTTTCCTCATAGGAGAGGTGCTGCAGCCCTTCATTTCTACAACAGACTGTCAACTGGAGACATTTTGTTGCTGGTGTAATAATCCTTTACTAACAATCTTCACAGGCATTTGAGACTACAGAACCCCCGTCTATAAATAAATGTCACAGTTTCTTTTGCTATCCAAAACTAACAAAAAATACACAAATCNTTTCTACAACAGACTGTCAACTGGAGACATTTTGTTGCTGGTGTAATAATCCTTTACTACCAATCTTCACAGGCATTTGAGACTACAGAACCCCCGTCTATAAATAAATGTCACAGTTTCTTTTGCTATCCAAAACTAACAAAAAATACACAAATCAGACATTCAGCATCTGAAGACAAACCCTGTCCAAACTCCTCTTAGCACGTTTCCCTCACCAGGGCAAGTCGCCACATCCTATGTGCCACATCGGAACTGGACCTACCTTTCTGGATTTGGGTTGTTCGACCTGTTGAGATACCGGGGTGGGTTTGGCCCAGAAGAAACCGACGAGCGGCAAAGCGGACAGCACATCAAAGAGCATCCCGGGGTGAGTCCTGCGCTGCTCCTGCCTGGGCCCCCTGAAGCGGTACCGGTAGGAGAGCAGCAAGCCGAGGGAGAAGAACACCAGCACGGAGAGCAGCACCTCCTTGTTCGCGTAAGTCAGTAGGTCTCCGCACTTTTTATACACGTAGATGAAGGAGGCGATTCCCAGAAAAGTCCACATGGTCAGGGCGCAGGTCGCTGTTCCTAGATGACTCCAGATAAGGCAGATGCTGCCCGAAGCCGGTACGGCACGGAATCACACTCGCACAGGCACCTAACGGGAGGAGATCTCACTGTAAGGCCAATGAGTCCCGCGGAGGAGCGAGCCCCACCTCGCCCAGCTGCCACAGGAGCCCAGCGAGACGCTTTCGAAACGCCTGAAATGGCCACTACGCAATGTACTCCCGAAACTCTCCAAGCCCCGCACGGGATGCTCGGTGCCGACCGCGATGCTGCCGGAGCCGCACCCGCCCCGCCGCTGCCCGGAGGAACCCTCCCGCCCTGTTATCTCCGCTCCGCAAATGCGCAGCCCCGCCTCGACTGCGAGGCGACGGCGGCTCCACGGGCTGAAGAAGCCCCTTCCCGCGATGGAGGAGGCGGCGACGCTTCCCGGGATCGCCCGAGCCAGCCGTGACGGAGCGGGGCGGGGGACACTCCAGCGAGGTGAGAGGTAGGGCGGAGGAGCCACCTGCCCCCGCCGCGCGGGGCGGGATCATGCTAATGAGCAGCCGTCTCCGCCCCCTCCCGGGCACCGCGCGCCCCGTGCCCCAGCGGCAGCGGGCCTATTGGCGCTGCTATGCCGAGATGGCGCCATGGCCAGGCGGCCAATGGGAGTAGGAGGAGGGCGGGACTTGCGGCCGCCGGCTCCTAGGGCGATGTGACGCCAGGCAGGGCAGGGCAGGGCGGGTCGCGGCCGGGGTTGCCATGGACATGGGGGGGCGGGACGAGGGGAGCTCCTGCTTTACGGCTAATGCGAATGTAGCTGGTTCGGTGGCATCCAGATCGACCCCGTGTGCACGGCTGGGCAAAACAGAAATAGTACTCACTCCTGTAGCGCTGGGCTCCTCAGTGCACGCACAGCTGTGGGCTTCCCTTTTTTTGGCGAAAAGGCCATTTCTTGAGCCGTGTACTGGCCTCAGCAAAGCGATACTGAACATGCTTCTCCGATGCAGTGTAATAATGCTTGAAAAAGATGACGCTATGAAACTCGTCAGGACCCTCCTCTAGACACAACTGGTGAAAGCATGAACAAACCAAGGTCATGCAGAAGGAAAGGGGACGTTTGCAGGGGTTAAACAGAGCAGGTTCTGACCAAAGAAAAAGAGCTTACTAGTTCCTCATTGCCACTTCACTCACACAGGAAAAGTAACCGTGTATTTATTAATATATAAAATAATATCTTAAAAATATATAAATCTTTATTTAACAGAGTTTCAAAACTAAATGTGCCACAAGATTTGATGGCAAGGTACACCAGATTGCTTACTGCAGGGAGGGCAGGCTCAGACGAAGCTGTCAGGAGACCCTCCTGTTTAAAAGATTCAATGTGCACAGTTAAATACAAACTTAAGAAGCTTGGGAGTTTTTCACACTAGTGTCACTTACCAAGGATTTGTTTCCACAAGGAATCTCTAAACCTCAAGGAGTATCCTTGACTGGCATCCTTGACCAATGGGAGATGCTGGTGTGTTAGCCATGCAGGAAAGCTCAAAGGACTCTAGTGCTGCCCACTATTTATGTGCTTCTGGCAGGAGTTGCTTTGCCTCAGTTTGAACTCGGGTTATTACAGCTATCAGCAAGTTTTATATTTAAACCATTTCAAACTGACACTCTCCACTACATCTGTGCTTGATTCCCTGTGTTCAGTCTACTAAATCTGTGCCTGCTATAACTGCCTTTTGTTAATGGACTGAACCCTCAAGAATCATTGAGTATGCTCTAAGACCGGACTCAACAATGTGTATCCCTTCAGAGCGCTTCATGCTAGAGAGCAAATTAAGAAGAGCCAAGCCTTTAGGAAGAACAAGAAGAGCCATAGCCTTTAAGTTCATGGAACCAACACGAATGTTCTAAGCATTGAGAAATGTCAACTGATGTACGTAAGCCAATGGCTACTGAAAATAGTACCTCAGTCGCACAAGTGCACAGTCAGAACTGTATCTAGGACCAAAACAAGCTTCAGTGTACGATGGAAAAAAGGATGGTGTTTAAGAATTGTGTAAATTAAGACAACGATATAATGATTGAAAATTTTACTCTTCTGCTTTACTGCAAACTACCTCAATCTGCTCTTCACCCTCTGTGAAGCCTACCTTATGCAGCTGTAAGATCACTTGTTACTCAGTGACAACCACTACAGGACATCGTCCAAGTCACCACCATGAGTGAGCCAGAGGAGAATACATGGCTGGCACAGGAAGGAGTGAGTGTGGATGCCTTCTTGGCTGCAGGATGTTATTAGGGCTTATTAGGTGACCAACCAGTAAACTTTACCCTTGTTCTCATTCCACACTAAGAACCACCTTTTGTTGATGAAGTTTCTCTCAGGATTATATAAGTCTTTACTTGTTTTTCTTGAAGCAGTTCTGGATTTGAACGCAGCACTCGCAGATGCATCTGTCAGATGTTACCAGAATATGTCAGTATTTCCAGACGAGACATGGGAATTGGGTGGCTTCCCACTACCTCTTCATTTACTCTCACTGTGCTGGAAATGGTGAAGAGCTTGGCATATTTGCATTTCTTCGTAAGAGCGATCTTTAATTGTTTACATTACTGTAAAAGAGAAGGTATTTCTGTAGTTACTGAAGTAGAGCTGCTGATTTTTTTGCTGTGGCCTTATTTTCCATATTCACAAAGCAGCCTGGTGTTGCCATTTGGCATTTCTGTGCATTCTTGGAGTTTGTTGTTTCTACAATAAGAAACTTGTGAAGCACTGCCAAGATGACTACTATGAAACATCATTTAGTATTTTAAATACTAAATCTCACACTGGCAAATATAAATATTTCCACGATTTCACAACCAGTAAATAAAGGCACCTGAGAAGAGGTTGAAATTAAGCATAGTTTTCTCTCAGGTCTTTTCCAGAAGCAACTTCACTGAGTTCAATGCTGTTTTCAGATAGTCAGCAGCTGGCAGAGCAGCACTGTAGTGGAAAAGACAGAAGTGGTTGGCTGAACTCCAGGGTATAAAAAAAATAAATCACTTCATGAAAACTTTGCTGGTTGTGTAGAAGCAGGTGTCATACGTATGCCAACTTGGGATGCAGACTCATAATACAGCAGACATGCCCCTAGTTCATGGTCACATCTGCCCTGGCAGTGCATGCTTTGTGACTAGTATCTGAGATAGCAGGCTTTTGCTTATGTGCTGCACAACTGACCAGCATGTGCCGCATTGACTGAACCTTGCTGTCACATGCTGCATGTGATGTAGGGCCTAGCCTCACTGCACGTCCAACTAGAAAAATATCTACTCTTATGTGCCACAAGAAGAAGCAGAGCCTGGATAAGTTTTTGGAAGAGGAAGGTGGTATGAGTCCTGAAAAGTCAGAAGGATGATTACATGAAACTTCAATCATTCTGAATTACTGACACTGAGGCAAGAGGCCACTTGCGTGCTCACCTATATATAGGTGGGGGTGTGAAGGGATACTCTTCACACCTCTTATCTTTCCTGTAGGTATTTCTTGTTGAGAAGGTGGTTGGTTTGTTTTTTCTAACAAAGTATAAGTTTGGCCACAAAGACCAAGTCCAGGATGAATTAACTGATTTAGTCTATGTGCTAATGAGCTGAAAACAACTGACAACTTGTGAGAGGCAAAAAGGGACAGGCTCCATTAGGGGAAAAAACAAAACGCATTTAATTCAAACAACAGAAAATCCCATCACCAAAACATACAGAGAGCAATCACACGGCTCTTACATGCCTGGGCCAGGCTCTGTTATATCCTTTGCCCTGGTAGTTCTTTTCCCTGTGTCATTGTGACACCCTCCCTGTAATGGGAGACAAATCCTCCATGAGATTTCTCTAGCTGCTGTGGGAATTTTCCACAGGCTGTGGGTCATCCCTGCTCAGCTCAGCTTTTCGCCACTCAGAGCCAACAGGTCCTTTCAGGATAAGTCACCTGCCCTGTGTCCCATGGGCAAGTCTCCTTCCAGTGTGTTGTCCTCCATAGGCTACAGAAGGGAGAGTCCCTGAACTTCACTGTGGTTTTGCAGGAACTCTCCTCCTGTGCTGATTGCCGAGGTTTCCACACTCTCTCCCCCATCACCATGCTCCAAGGGCAAAATGGCTGTCACAGCGTGCTCAGCCCAGTGACCACATGGCTTCTCCAAAACAAAGATCCAAATCCAACAGGAAACAAGAAACATGCCCACATGTTTTCCCCTCCCTGAAGCATATTTATTTGTAGAGGCACTGATCAACTCAAACTTCCAGAGACAGGGAAGTATCTGAAGCTGGGGGTAGCTTCTGCCTTCAAAGCTTCTTCACCTGGGTTGCCCTAGCAATCCCTTTCTCCAGTACTAAAAAGCCACTCTAGGCTAAAACTACACCAGTAGTGCAGTGCAGCGAATATTTTCAAGACTGATCACAATGAAGATGTTTATGCAGTGTTCAGAGAGATGTTTAACAATATTTTATCCCAGCAGGAAAATATTTGTGCCTTACTAATTTGTCCCTTATTAAATTAGGTACGGAATTAAAGCCAGTAGCTATTATGTTCTTTGCAGTGTGCATTGTTGGGGCAGAGCTGTAATGCCTGGGGAGTGCAGGCTGCAATTTAAATTTATTTGGGGTTGCGGAATACAGGTGACACAGGCTGTGGCACAACCAGCAGACACATACCTTCTGCTGTCCCAAACAGCTACACTTATATGCACCTCACTCCTTCTTTGGTCTGTTTTACCCATAAGTTTGCAATTTTGCTGTCCATTTTTGTGTAATTTTATCTCGTAGATTGCAAATCACATGTTTTTTTTATGTGCTTTAATTGTGTTCACTTCTTTTTCTTTCTCAACAGAGTGAGTGAGTGTTCAGCCAGAGATATCCATAATCCCAGCTGACTGAGATGGAAGGAAAGAAAGGGAATAGCTGTCACTATTTTAAAAACTACAATTCGCATACCAGCAGTGACATAGTTTTCTGTTTCTCTCTGGCTTTGAAGATCCGTAGACATTATCCAGTTTGTTGAAGACAGCAAAGATGGCACGAACAGGCAAATACTGTCCTCAAACTGGTGTGAGGATGGCAGTGTAGCAATAACAGGTAGCAGACAGAGTACAGATACTGAGATTGGAAAAAGAAGTTAAAGAACCAGAAGACAGGTAGGGTAGAGAACCACATCAGTTGCAGTGGCATTTATATTAAAAGTCTTCCTTTTTGTGTAGTGATGCAGCATTGAACAGGAATGCAGACTTTCATGTCTATCTCACAGGCAATCCAAACAGCCTCTTCTTTGGCAGACTTACCATGGATCCCAGAGGCGGTGATTTGCTCAGTGAACAGTTTGTTTCTGAGCTCAGATTCATCCAGAATCATAGAATCTTAGAATTCATCGTGGCTGGAAAGGACCTCCAGGATCATTACATCCAGCCCTCATCCCAACATCTTCCTAACCCCTAGGTCATGTCACAAAGTGCTCGAGCTACTTGCTTTTAAACACCTC
>VZRI01003821.1:0-11098 GCA_013397515.1 Upupa epops
ACAAAAAAGCACAGCATTTCCAAAGAACCAGAAACTGTTTTTAACTGAATTCTTTTCCCTGAAGTAACTAGTCAATTCTATCTGAATGTAAAGCCACAATTTACCAATAACTCATTTAAAGAAGGCTTCTACCTGTTTGCCTAAATTCCTCACAGTCTCTTCCAAATTAGTTTAGCATTTGGCACTCAGAAGAAAGAAGAAAAATGTTGTGTTTTACTAATCAGTTAACAGTTTTGGTTTTTCTTTAGCAGAAAAAATGGTTCCTTCAAATGCTGTGTGACACATACAACTTGAAAATTACCTTCTGTTGGCACTATGCTCACCTCACCGGTGCATTTAATCCTACTAACAACTATTAAAACAGCACAATAAGCAAATTCTCAAAAAGCTGAACACAAAATAAAAATAGAACAAAACAAAACCCTAAACATTTCAACATGCAACTTTAGTCTGTTACATTGAATGTTCTAACCCTCTAAGCATGCAAAAAAGGATGGTCTGCATTTAAGATTTACTTTTTCCCCTTTTTAAAAAGTTTTACATGGCAGCCTGATGTCATGCACACACACACACACACACACAATATGCAAAAATACTAGAGCAGGTAAATGTGAAAGGCAAATAACTTTTATCCAAAGATCCATAGCTTGTGCCATCATCACAAGCCCTATGTGATTTTGGAAAGTAATGTTGTACCCCTATAACAATGAATCATTTAGTTATCAGAGGAAGGCAAGCACTGTATGCAGATCTGAAACGTGAGCCTAAAACAAAGTTCAAAGCAGATGGATAAGGAGTGGAATTAAGTCTCAAGCCTCAAGAAGGTGGTTTAAGCTATCAAAAACTAAAAGAAAAGGAAAAAACTCACAAAAAGAAATACGCAACAAACAGGGGTAGGTACCTAAAAACAACAGTTAAGNAGCCCAAAGGTTATTCAGTATCTGGTGTATAATCAATGCACTCAGTCACTCTTGTGCCACAAATAACTTGAGCTCATGGAGCCAGGCTCAGCTTTGAGATTTACATGCAGGACTCTAAAAAGTCAATAGAAAGCACATAACAGATCTGCAGGATGAAAACACTGTGTTGCAAATCTGCTCACTTTGTTCAGAACACAAGGAACATTTATGACTCAGGTATATACTCTTTAGTGCTTAAAGACTGCATTGAGAAGCCATTCACTGAAAGACAATAGCCTGCCTTTGGTTGCCCATGATGAATACTGGACATAATGCAATGTAGTACAATGGACAAAGAATCAAGGTATCATGTTTATATGGAGAGTATTTATTACCATTCAACAGCATAATGAGGCACAAGCCTTAAGGCTGAAACATGAAATCAGGCAAAAAAAATGGACGGAAGGGGGCTTCAGTATCGAGAATACCCACAATAGAGGTCATCCAGACCTCCCTTCTCTGAATAACAGCACCTATCCTGCATCCTTCCACTAATAGCATACTGCTAGATATCTGGATATCTTCTCTATTTCTGTGAAGAAGTTCTCTAAAACTTGCAGAGCGCTGTCTTAATGTAACATGAAAATTTTGTTGCTGTGCTAATCTTTGTTGAAATTGTGATACTTTTGAAAAATACCACATTTAAAAACCCCTTGATTTTCATTTAAAGTTGTCTTTCAAGATTAAAACCATGAAAGGATTTTGCCATTGTGGGTTGCTGTTTGCATTAATGATCTAATGCAGATGACAGAACCACTGAGACAGCCTGTAGCTTCTATTAGACAGTACACCACTGGCATGCAGAACTCTGTTGTTTGCAGAACAAAATTCGCGCTAACAGCATACCTCAAGGCAAGTACAATATACACCACAAAATGCAACAACAGGTTTAAGCTGTAGATTTGTCTGCACACTCCCTAGGTGGAAAAGCCAGAAAAAGAAAAACTTTGGAAGACGCCTTCTTAAACCAAAGTGGTTAAAACCCAACCAAAATAAGGAATACAACAGACTGAGCAGATGGCTACAAATGCTTTTCTTTCTCCAAGATAAGTCTATAGTGCAAAGAGACAGCTTCTCCCCTCCCCTCTGGCATGAGACTGTATTTGCCATGTAAAATATTAACAACTGTTAGGCTTCTAAGGGCACACATGAATATTCAGGTTGCTAGATTCTGATATTAAATGAGAGACTACTGATTGCCAATGCATAGTCACGTCCTCTGAAGTAGCATGTACATCGTTAAAGTTGTGGCACCAAGCACCTGGGATTTGCTAACAGGTGTGTATGCAACCAAGAATTAAAACATTTAAAGGTTGAAGGCAGTCTTGTTGCATGTATTTTACCTACAACTTGTAAATATGGAACATTATTCTGCAATCCCTAACTAACTAGTAATACAGATTAAGTATGTTGAATGACTTTTCACTGAAAGGTGTGTAAGTCAAACAGTGGATATCCTACTGTTCTGTGAAGAGTAAAAGCACACAAGCATTTCCATGTACTGCAAGTTCTTTAAAAGCTACATTTGAAATAAAGTATAGAAACAGAGCAGTGTTGTTACTTGGGTTAGGCACTGCTCAGGGCTGCATAAGGTATTTAAAGCTTTCAGGTAAGCCATCTCTGTTCTAACCCTGAAAACAAGGACTGCCAGTAGCCAAGGAATGAAATTTCATGTTACAAAAGAAGGCATATCAAAATATGAAAACCATACTTGCATGTGACAGTTGAACAAGTGAGTGCAAAGGTTGAAGGAAAAAAGAATCAAAGTGTATGAAAAAAATGTAACTACTGATTACAACACATTTACACAGCTTGAATTTACGTATGTTATTCACTTTTAACTCCCTCCTGCCCGCATACATTGACTTCCTTAGTAGGTCCACAAATTCGGCAAAAGTTCATGACGACGTCTAGGATGCCTTCACCAAATCGTAGACATAAATATGGAAATCATCACGAAACTTGATGAAATAGATAGATTGCTGGCTTTCAACTTGATGAATAATAAAGCCAATTTTTTTTGAGCCATTTTCCTCGACATATTCAACTTGTTTGCCCACCATGCTTTCCGATTGACTTTGTTCCTTTGTTGCAGGAGGTGAGTCACCTGTAACACAGAAACAGTGGGCTTTGGTAGGCCTTAATGGAATTTCTCAGTATGGAAGAGAACTACAGAGTGTTCCTTGTGATCTGAATGTGCCTGGCAGCCAAAAAAAAATGCTGCTGCTTGTGTACCCTATCCCACCCTGAAGGAACAGAACTGGAGGTAAAGAAACAATAGTTTAATATTAAAAAAAAAATAATAATGGTAGTAGTAGTAATGGAATGTACCAACAGGGAACGACCAATGCAACTGCATACCAAGCACTGACTGATGCCCATATGGTTCCTTCCTAGCAAACCTGGAGAAGAGAAAATCCCAAAACAGCAGTCCTGGAAGAGCCCCAGCTTCCCAGCCCACCCTCACCGATGTAACGAACAAGACATTGCATGAGATTGAGTATTGCATTGGCCAGTTGTGATCTGGCTATGCTCCCTCCCAGCTTCTTGTGCACTGTCACACTAACAAGATGAGGGCATTTCAGAAGTCTTAATTTCCTCACAACAATTAAACCTATTGGTATGTTATCAACATTATTCACATACTATTTCCCACACTGAACATAATTCAAAACACAGCACTATTCCAGCCACTAAGAAGAAAAATCATTCCCTAGCCCAGTTGAAACTAGGAGAGTTTTCAAAGACTGATATGAAACTTGTTTTAAATACAAGGAATCTAGAAAATTAGTTTTGTTCAGCCATGCTTCTAGGAAGCACAGTAGCAGAAAAATTTTCAAGTGACACTGTCTCCAGATTTTATTAAGACAGAAACAGTGCCTTGATTGGTATGATAGAAGAGTCTTGATGTGCAGATTTACGCACAAGTTATGCAAAATGTTCATGGATAACTGAATTCAATCCACCAGCAGGGTCACCTTATCAGAAAGGCAGACTAACTAAATTTCCGATTGCCCACATACTGTATGCAAATTTTCAGTGTATGCATGCCACTGCAACAGAAACCGCTCTTCTGAAATGTAAGTGTAACTTTATTAAATGGAGCTTTCGACTCCATACAGGAATAGCATTGTTGGTGAGGTCTTAACACACAATTTTCTAGTCTTAGAAAAAACAAGCCAGAAAGATTCTGTATTTATTTTAGACAATGCCAATGCTAAATTTGGATAAAAAAAGCTGTGATTTGTAATATGCCAACTGCCAAGGTTCTAGTTACAAGCCCATCACTGAACAAGTGTGATAGAAGGCAAAAGCACTGCACTGGTAGCCAGTCATACCTTCTGGCTCAAATTTTTTTCACTATTCAGATAAAATTTCATTGTGTATTTCAGTGAGGAGTTTTCTTAGTAATAGTTACATCAGCTACGGCTTTTATTCTGGAAATCTCAACATTTTAAGTCTGTGTCTTTGTTCCAAGTTTGCATTAAGAATTAATTATATAGTTCACACATTTTTTTCCAGTTTTGTCAGTTGTAAAGAATACACAAAAGAGAAAAACCTCCAAAAGAAAACCCCAACAAGGAATTATTAGATTGGCCTGTACTAACACAATATTCTTCCACAAACTTTAAAAGTTTTCCTTTTAATTTAATTTTTAATAGTACAGTTCCTCTATTAATGCACTGCCATATGTAGCTATTATCCCTTTAATATCATTCTTATGTAAAGAGTCTTCCTCGGTAAAGATGCCAATTAAACTCCTATGTTTTAATTTACAAGGAATTGCAAAGTGTGTGTAAATTTTTAATATCAGATCCAACAATAAAAATTCCTCTCACCAAAAAAAGCTTAAAATAAATTACTTGAATTTTAATCTCCTCTAATATGCAAAACCTGTCTTTGAGAAGACAAAGTTTTCTAGAAATTTTTCTTACAATACTACGGAAAACTCCATAAAATTTACAAACCTGCTTCTGGGTATTCTAAAATCTGATTTGAAAAATACAGATATTAACCACCCATTCCTGGACTTAAGCACACAGATACACAGATACTCAGCAAAGTGTTTAGATTCAGGGAAGGTAGCAAATACTTAGAGGTGTTTTGGAAACAGGTAAGTAACAGGTAGCCTCATGGTGAGCATGGAGTTAAAAAAGCACTTGCTTTCAGAAGAGGAAGGTCCTTCTCCATTAACATTTTGCAGTTCACTCTTTGTCAGCAGCAGATAAATTGTTTTATGTGAAGGAACAAAAAATAATAAATCGAAACAGAGGTAATTATTACAGACATTATGGAAATAAGCACTATTTGTTTATTTAGCAAGCAGACCTGAAGGAACACAGTCCCAAAATCAACCCAAATCTCTTGGATAGTATTGATTTTGTGAATGTTCTTCTAAATTATCAGGTAAGTGCCTGATTATTTCCATCTCATCTGATTTCTTTCATCTGTCCTCACTGGCTGAAATGTTTTTCTTGCTAATGTGTTGCAATGTGTGAAAGAAAATGAATATTCAGAAAAGCTGTACTTCTTTTCCCCTGAGTTTTTTCACACTCAGGACTCCTACCCCACTAAAATCTGACTAAGCTAGTTGGTCACAAAACATCATTCCCACAAGAACTCTTTCAGAAACACAAAGCAAGAGCCCTATCCTGTCAATGAATGTTCAGTACTGTTTTCTGTAAGAAACATGTATTTCTGTATTCTGTGTCCTGTTTGTCATTTTCCAGTAAAATTCCAAGCACACTGTTCCAGAACAGTACTTACACTTTTTCATCACTCTTATGAACAATTAAGGAAAACACTACTGATAAGTGTAAAACATTTCACTAGTTAACATAAATGTTCTTTGCTGTGCTATAACCTTTGGTAGTCATGGTATTTTTCAAAAGAACTAAAGACCTTTGTTTTACAACTCTCCTGTCCATAAACAAAATGCAAACAGATGTCAATACAAAAAGTTGCCACTTGTCAGAAGAAAACAGTAACCTCTCTACTTACTCAGGTCAGACAAAATACGGAGGTCACCTTCTTTATAATCGTCTAAGAGTTCGAATACGTACAAGATGGGATCTTTCTCATAAGTAATATAAAACCATGTCTCCAGTCTAGGTACTTGACCCAAAATCAACCCCTTCCATGAATTTTTTGAGCCATCTTCTGATTCAAATACATGTTCCACAGGTTTACCAATCATTGCGTCTAACAAGTGGACATCAGTAGCTGGAGGTGAAGCTGAAATGACAGCATTCCATAAGTTCACTCAGAAACACAGATACATGTCTTTTAGAACAAGAATCATAATATAAAAATATTTAATTGGAAGTTAGTAAGTTCCTATATAAAACAAACTCCATCCATTCCAGAGTGAATTACTGAAGACCTGCAGAAGTTCAGAGAGTTGATAAAGTAACAATACATCATGATAAAACAATCATAATGCAAGGTGAGGGGAGACCATTCAAAGACAAAACAATGAAGAGTATGCAGACAAGGGACAAGGAGAGGCAAACAAGGGAGGTGAGGAAGAGAGATTGATCACAAAACAATTCTGTGATGCTTAATGCCACCAGTTCCTTTCCAGACAGAAGAAGCAATAGTTTACTCTGATTATAAGCTACTAACTACTTGGATAAATACTGAACTCTGAAGTTCAAAAAACCAGCAGTTTCACAATCCATTGCTAATTCTGAAATTCAAAAAAGTTTGCTACTAATCAAATAATTTCAGTAGGAAAATGCTTTGCTCTAATTATTAAAAGTATGAATTTAGGAAAAAAATGCAAAACACTTACCAACTACTTTTGAAAGAATTTTAAGTGATGAAACTCTTTTGTCATTGTACAATTCTAGTCCATACACACAGTCATATCCATCATACTTTATAAGATAGAGACAGGGATTTACAGGAACATAATCAAGAACCACGCCCCTCCACTGTGTTACAGGTTCATCCCCATCTTTCCATCCGTGCTGTATTCTGCAGCCTACAATATTCCTTTGCAGCCGAGAATTAAGTTTTCTTGATCCTACATTGTTTCTTTGCTTCCTGCACATAGATACAAATGTAATATTAAAGTATATACATATTCAAAGCTCTGCTCCAGACAAGAGCTGTATGCATAAAGATAGCACAATGTTTTATAGCTTTGTACATTTTATTCAAATTAACACTTGATTGGGAAAAAGAAAACCACCTTGAAAGCAGTAAAGTCTTTTTGATGTGCTTTAGAAGGTCAATTTCCTAACACTAGTTCCTGGAAGTAGTTTGCTTAAGTTAAAAGAACTATGTTAGCCCTTGCTTCACTGAATGTTAAAACTCAAAAAGCACAAGGTCACCTGGCACTATTACAGCTTCACTACCCTGCTGTGCTTTGCAGAACAGCAAGCTCAACTCCTGTCCCAGTGGGAGGAAGTCAATGAAAACCTTACTGACTGTAAGGCTTCCGAGGCATTTGTTTTCTCTAAACTCTTGTTTTCATCTGAAGGAATTTAGCTGCTTTTTCCATTTACAGATAATTTTGGCTCCAAGTATTTTTAAAGCATGTGGTAGCAACAACAATTCTCTGTCACTCCTTTTAGCATAGCAAAAGAACGGTTACATGTAATGTTAATGGCAATAGAAGGGATGCTCCCTAATGTAAAAACAGATTAAAACCACTCTTTTGTCCATCCTCTATTTTCATGGAATGTGCATGGAAGTTCCCCTTGGTGAGTAACACTTGTTCTAATCAACAAATGTAGGTTTCAAACCACTGGACGTGTTCTAGAATATTTTTTCTACACAGCTATTAAAATCACAGATTGACAATTTGAACATAAAGGAACATTATGACAGCACACTGCTGACAAGCAGTGAATTTGAGATCTATTTTAGCATATTACCATGAACATGTTGATTCTTAGAAAAAGTATTTAGAGAGTCGCCTGAACAAAAACCTCGCAAATGTCCACGAGTTGGAAAATAATTTTGTGGGTTACCACATTTATTCCACTTCACTTAAAAGGCAGTAAAATATGCACCCCACTAGCATGCTTAAAAGCATTTCATCTAGAAGATAGTTATTAGTTACAAAAAACAATATTCCTCAAGAGAAAATGACCAATGAGAAACACCTCCAAAAATGATGAATAGTCTGAGAAAATCCCATATGATCCAAGAAAAGACAAATAACAATCAGACCTCTCAAATCCTAGAAGCAGTCTTCCTGAGTAATACACTCATTGGATGACACTGGAATGCTTAATGTGGAACATTTAAACCCAACTATTAAAACCAATGCATGATTCTTTCAGTCATTAGTCCCAACCCTAGACTTTCGTGCCCCATGAAGACCTTAGAGGAGGCTTTGTCAAATTTCACTTCTGTTATCATTTAGCTTTTAAGCAAGATTAAAATGCAGTTTTTGTATTCCTAGCTTTGACAGCACAGGTTGTTACAAGAACTCTAACTACTTCTAGTTAGGAGACACAAAGCTGATTCTAATTTCATGCAGAAACTAGAATTCTAGTTATTGTTCAACTGTACACTTAGGATTGTTTTTTTTTAATTGCAGTAGCCTAGAGCAGTAGTTTAGTATTACAAAATTACATCAGAGATCTCATTCTCAGCATAATTAGGATGAGTTTCTTTTGAATGCAATTGATTTATTTAGTTGCAACAAATCATGTTCCATTTTAAAGCAGAATAAAAATAAATAAAGAGGTTTGTCTATGCTGCTAATCATCACTTCACTGAAAGATGCAAAAGTAACACTATTCACATTCCATTTCACAGTTTTACTTTTGCCTAGAAAGCACAATCCCCTGTAACCTCTACATTGGAACCATTAACCAAAAAAAAAAACTTAGGCAGTGGCTTAAAAAAATCAACAATGCAAAAAGACTAAATGAGGTTAAACTGGTTAATACTTCTGAAATGCCTCCTAGAGCAAAAATCACTTCAAATTTCATGACAAGTCAGGCACCCGTCAAGGGTACCTGAAATTCAAATTTGTGTTTGAAGGTTGTACTATCAAACTGCCATTTACTCTCATTTGTGGTGGTTCGTACCGTCAGAAATCTAGTCAGTTACCGAAGAAAACTACTGCTTCTTGTATCTTAACTTGTAATAAGAAAAGAAACACATGTTTATTTATTATCAATAAATTGCTATGAACACACGTCCATGTAAGACAACTAAGTAATCAGCTCCTCAACAGTGTGCTGTTTCTGTGAGATACCCAGTTATACAAACTTACAAAACCTTATATGAACGTAGGATCAGGAAGCCCAACAAAAATTTCCCCCCTGTTTAATTGCAATTATCTTTACCTTTCCACAAAGTTTTGCTTTTGAAGACATGGTAACAATTTTCCTAGCAACATAAAATGTGTAGCCAGGAAAACCAGAAAAGAGCCAGTCCTGGAAACAGGTCATAGCACATGAGAAACATCCTCATTGTAAATGGCCTTTCAACCCCCATAAATTACAGAACCTCTTCTGTAGCATGAAAGCAGTACGCTGGTAAGTTAAACCTAGTTCTCTGAAAAGGTTTCATTATCAGAGACAGATACTTCTGAAACTTCCCGAAGACTACACAGGCAGAAAGAAATTTTAAGGCCGTATTTATGCAGTCACCACATCGATTTTTTATTTGGCAGGGAAACAAATGCAGTGCAGAACTGTACATCACTGGTAGCATAAAAATCAGATGTTACCTCAGGGTTGCACTTAAAACACAAACTAGCATCTATAAAAGAGAATGGCAATTCCCAATAAAAAAAAAAAAAGCAAAGAAAACTATAAAATAATTTAAATGTGGTACAGCAGCAGTGGTAGTAGAATTTCAAGTCTTTCATGGTGCTATGTAGGAAAGTAATTAAAAATTGAACAAAAAACTTATTACAACCGTGATCTTATTGCAGACTAGCAGACTATCACTAATAGCAGACAGTGATGAGAGAAACTGCATTTCACAATGTTCAGACTATGAGGCATAGTTGTTGAGGCAAAAGTGTTAAAATACTTTCTGTACTTCTTCAAAAGCCAACTTTCACTTTTCATTTTCATCTTGAAATGCTTCAGGAAGCAAAATTACAAGTTAGCTCGAAGTGAAATCAGAATTTCAAATTTTTAAGTTCACTTGCAGGTGAATTGCAGGTCCTTGAATTGGCAAGAAATCTGAAGAGCCTGTGAAGAAAGTATTGATAAAGCAAATGCTCCTTTATTAATTAAGAGTGGAAAGAATGAGATCTTTGAGATTCCTGTCTGATCTGATGCCAGTGAAGTCATCTTCCTATAGGCAGAGATCACTGATCACTTGGAAGAACTGCCCTGTTATCACAGGAAACATTTACAAAAGGCTCAACAGTTAACTGACATTTAGTGAAGAGTTCAGAAGCTGTACTTCAGTAAAAATACTAACAACTTACTTGTGGGAAGGTCTTTTCTTCATGATGCTGGCAGACAATCCTGCATGACCTACAATAGAAATGATGTTGGAATCACTGGAAAATAAGGCATGTAATAAAGCCAAAAAAAGTCATTTTTTTTTCATTTCCTTTTGTATGTCAAAATGTACTAATCCAAGCACTTCATGACATAACTGATCAATGAACTGCTACAATGGGAGAAGGCTCTGCAGAGACAGACACAGGCCATGTGCTCATGAAGGTCTGGTGAACTGTCCCTGGCTGGACAATAGGTGTCCTCCAAATCCACTCCATCTGTTTCTCAGCTGGGCAAGGGAGAGAAAATACGGTCAACATCTTATGGATCAAGATAAAGTCAGGAAGATCATTCAGCAATTACTGCTACAAGCAAAACAGATTTACATTGGGAAAAATCAATTAATTATCAAACTAACAATAATGGGAAAATAAACTTGCATCTTAAAACACCTTCTACTTAACCCTCTCTTCTTCTTAGGCTAAATATTAGTCCAAATTTTCTCTACTTCCTCCTCCCTCCAGCAGTGTGGGGTGTTACAGGCAATTCATGTTTTCTGCCCTCATATTTTCAACAGCATTCTGCTGCTGCTTCTTCCTCATGGGGAGGAGAACTCAAATCCTTCCCCAGTTCCAGTGTGGAGTCCCTCTCACCAGAGACAGTGCTCCACATACTTCTCTAATATGAGTGTCTTGTTGAATTAGTCCATTT
>VZRI01003822.1:0-36522 GCA_013397515.1 Upupa epops
CTAATGATTCTATGATTTTGCATAAGCCATCTCAGAATTTATTCTATTTAGTGGCCTTATTCTTGTTTTCAGATATTAGTATTACTATCTATGATTCAGTTTGTATATAAGGTAAAATTTTTATCACTTCAGTGTCCTTTCTACCAAAGACTTTCTACCAAAGGCTTAATAATTAAGGTGAAAACTAGGGTCACTGGGTAAACATGATGGGTTAATTTCTGACCTAAACATGTGAACCAATAGTTAGTAATTCTTGACGGCAATATAAATAGCAAGTGAGACCGGCCTTACGTTGGACTGATATCATTTGGTCAAAGAGCCCTGAACTACTGTTCTGGAACATACAGAAGCAACAGCTATTAAAAGAAAAAAAAATGTAGTGGTGGATGACAGCTGATATAGCATATAACACAATAAATTAGTTTTAAAAATACTCTGATTCTGTCCCTATCACACACCTGTGTGATACCACAGGAAATCGCTGGTTTTCTAAACTGTAACTACCCAGCAGATATGTATTCCTTGTCTTCCAAAATGAAATACTCAGATTTGCCAAAGATAAGCTGAACCTACATAGACTTCATAGGCTGAAAAACTACGGTGCCACTGCTTCACACTTGGTACCCTCTGGTCTTGTACTTCGGACCTGGAGATAATAACTCCGCAACTCATGGATGTATTAAGAAAATAGACTAATTAAACATTTATGAGACCTTCCAGGGCCATAATGATACATCATAGGAAAGCTCAAAACAAAATTAATTCTCTAATCAGAAAATCTCTGAACTATCGTGCTATGTATAAGGCATGGGTTGCAACCCCAAATGATTAAAACAACACAGTATCACACGGCCAATTACAATAGTAAGTAGGAGTCATCCTTACTAAAATCCTCCTCACTTACATATTAGAGACCTGGGATCAGATTTGTCAGAGCAGATATTTACAGACCCTGATCCTGTCACACAGGCCTTGATGTTAAAAAAAAAAAGCAACAGGAAGCAGTCATAGCAAAAGGCTAGAGCAGAGAAAGGAAGATAAGCTTTCAACATATAAACAAGCGTGATCAAAACAATGAAGTTTTCCCATGCTTACTACTTTGAAGCAGTTCAACTGCTCACTCTACACAAAAGATTTTAAAAAGCAGTAATACCAGCATGATGCAGAACTCAGTACTAAAAATTTCTGTCCAAACTATCTGGCCTTAACAAAATGTTACAAACCACAGAAGATGGAATAAAACAGCAATCTAGTGATATATTACACCATCTGTAACATTATGTCTGTCTGCAAAAGAAAATAAAGACAATTAAATTAATAAATACAAGTAAACTGTTCAGGATGGCACTTCATGCCCTTGAAAATGTACCCAGTCATTTCGAACAGTGCACCTTTTACATTAATATACACACTCACTAATACATACATTAATATATGCACACTATAGCAATTTAGTCCTTCAGAAATCCTTCACAGATAGAGCAGATTTATAACAACATGAAAAGGCAAATGCTTAATGTCACTCCCTCATAGAACAATACCATTTAAATTGCCATCTTCAGTTGCTATGACTGGCTTTTAACTGAGCATATTGATATAGCATTTCCCAGCCTGAAAAACCTTATTGGTAGCCTACTGACTGAAGAAATGTGAGGGGAAACCTATCAGACAAACTAAACCTGCAGAATCTACTGCCTAACTACTCAATCCCTGACATCTGCACTTTCTCTGTCCTCTTAACTAACATAAGGCCAGTAACATGTGCAATGGTGCTGTCATTAGCATGTTGAAAGGTTGAAATCTGACACTTTCTTCTCAACTAGTCACTGCTTTTATACGAGATTATACCATTCAGACCTTTCAGTCCTGTAGAAGGAGCAGTCACAGAAATAACCCTGTGTATTATGGAGGGTACATTTACACACAGTATAATAATTCAAGAAAGAGCTAAAAACCCACAAAAAGCCCACAAATGCAAACAAATAAACCTGAAAATAGGTCTTAATTTTTATTTCCAAACTGAGTATCAGTTATGCCTATCTAGCAGCAACATCGACAATGGAAATTAAACTACAGAGGCAAAAGTGAAAGCCCAGGCACTCAGCATGCTTGGATGAGCAATGTAGAATAAGCTCATCTCTTCTGCTTCAGAAAGGCTGTCATAATTACACCAGGGCCAGTAGCAAGACTTTCTAATCTTGACAGTCAAATGAGAAACCAGATGATAGAGAAAAATTATTATATTTGTATTTAAATTGAAGGACAGCTGTTACAGGCTATAAACCTAAAATTAAACCCATTAACTTTAGAAATACCTGTGAAAAAGAAAGAATAAAATTGGCTAAATTGTGACAACCAAAGTACATAAAAATACTCCAGCCATCCTGGATGAGACCAACCTTCTATTCAGCCTGTCATCTTCTCTCCAACAGATCAAAAGGAGATGCCAAATAGCATAATCAGTAGTATCCTTAAGTACTCTCCCAGGCTACAACCACCCAAGAAAGCGTGCTTAATTCACATTTAGTCAACTTCTAGGCTTTTCCATATATTTAGTTTCCTCTCATTACGTTTGTCCACAGTTATTTCAACAGAGAAAAACCCATATTCTCCATAATGTATAGCGGCAACATGTACCACAATTTCAGTACACACTGTTTGGAAAGCCAGCCCTAGGTGCATTGCCCATTATTTTATAGCTAACTGGTTTTCTAGATATGCAAAAAGCAGTAGATTTGGGTCAGAAGAAAACAGCAATCCAACTGCTTAACTGGACTGCAGCTGATGACATACAACATTTTTTACTGTCTCACAGAAATGTTGTAAATGCTCTGAGAAAAAAACCCATATTGAACAGGGTTAGAAGACAACACACAGAGGATGAACTGAATCTCACAGATGCTCTAAAAGTAAAATAACATTGCAAGATGTGCTACAGACTGGAAATTCAGTAATTCATACACCCATGAGGAAAAGACACTTTTTGTACAGGGTGACCACAGCATGGCTGTTAGCTGCCAAGCTGGAACCAAAATGGAAATGTGACTTCAGGGTGCAGCAAAAGAGATAAGCTCTGGTTAGAACTCACATGCAATTCTGTACACATTTTTATGAAGATTAACTCAATCAAAACACAGATTGAAAAGCTCTGTTTCATTAGAGAGAGAATCCCAACCAGAGAACCAAGAGCAATCTGCACATCAAGATAGTGTCAATATTAATCCAGAATACACTTTCTGGAGAGCAATACAGAACCTTTCCAAGAAAAAAGATGTTGTAGTTTGAAAATTGCCAAATTTTCAGGTGTTGATTTTCGTGCTTTTACACTGAAAAAGCATTTTATTTTGAAACTGGGGATACCTTTCCCAGCAGACCCCTGGGTCAGTGCTTTGACCGTATAGGTGATTGGTGGACAGTCTATAAAAGGGAATGGACTTCCTGTTTTCTCCCCTTCTGGTTCTGTCTCTTGGCAGAGAGAGACAAGAACTTGGCCAGCACAAAAGCCTCCCCCTGCACGCCGTACACACACACCCCACCTCCCTTTGATGGGGGTGGCGAGCAAGAGCTCTAGGCCTAGCTGCCCTAATGGGGTGATGAGACTGCAAACCCCTTGGTGGCGTTAAGGCCTGTCTGTAAAGTCAACCACTGCAGTTCCCTTGGAGGGCCAAAGTTCCCACTTTCCTGATGGGTGGAGCACAGAAAGAGCTTGGACTGATACTACAGCTCCGCTGCAGGGTCTAGCCTTGGCCTGATTCTTGGCACCAGGCCAAAGTAAGAAGCCACCACTCTCACATACTCTTCTCTCACCTGGATTGCCTTTGAAGATGCCAGACAGCGGTGAGCTCTCAAACCTTTCCCTCCCTCAGAGCCATAACCTCTTGGGAAATGGAAAAAGAGTGAAAGAAAAGAGAATAGCCCTGAATCAAGACTATTTATTACAATAGGCATAGCCCTACGTGACCATCACCATATTGCCTCTATCCCCATCTAGGGCCTGAAGCAGACACTGTTTGTTTCTGCCTCTGAGAGACTGGGAGAAGCCTCTGATTTAAGAGAGATCGATCGTAAGTACCCATCTCCTAAATCTTTTGCAAACACAAAGAGACTAAGGTTTTATTATATTCCTGTGATGATGCTATAGCCTCAAAAGGAACTCCCAAGCCGAGGGGAGTTAGAAGCAAACCTGTACAAGGGAAGCTGACATCTGCAAGAGGACTGGAAAATTGACTTTTCCACAGGCATCAGGACGCAGAGGGCCTCAGAAGCCCTACTGAGTTCTACGGATGGAGGAGATAGCTGAATTCCCCCTGTGGTCAGCATATTAGTGTTCACTCTATTTTCCCAGGGCTCTCATTGAAGCCAAAACCTAATGTATTAGCTGTCTTGCTTTTCTATCAGAGTGTGTGTAAAGGCATTGTGATACAGTTTCTGTTTTACCTTATTTCTTTTATTCTTTTACTTATGTGGAGATTTTTTTTCCTTTTCTTATTGGATTCAATAAATTGTTGTCTTTCTAGCAAAGTTGCTTCATTGCTTGTTGAATTGTTGGCAAGAGCTCGTTGCTGTGCTTGGATTGCAGGCACCAAGCAAAACCAATTTAGACTTTCACTCTAACCTGTGACAAAAAAGCATTTGCCTTCCCTTTTAGGAAAGCAGAATATTCACTTTTAAGATTTCTTTCCTAGTAACACACACACTGCAATGATACAGAGGACCACTCTACTATCTCATTCCGCAAATAAACTTTTGCTTAGCCTATGAGTCTCTACAGAGCTTTTAAAGTTTAATTATTCCTCAGATGTGGTTCAGAAAACACTAATCACTAAGGTAATTTCTTTTTCTTTTGATGTCCTTAGAGAAAATAATTCCTTCAGAGATAGCTTTGTACAGAGCTAGAAACAAACTGTACTCCCTAAAAAATTATAAAGAATGACAACTTCTGTGTTATCTGCAACCATTTCCACTAAAGGACATACACACATGAACAAAGAAATTAGGTTAAACTTTTGTTTGTGTCATAGGAGAAAGTTCTGCAACTAGACTTGGCAACAACACAATGCTCTGTGTATGTTATGATCAATGTATTTTGTGTCGCAGACAAGTGCCATAGAAAAATCAGAAGCAGAGGAAAATCAAAGATAAGCACACTGCCAAGTGGAAAAGATTTTGGGATAAACCTCTTCCTAACCTCTAGAACCAATAAGATTTTAAAGAAATTGTAGGGTTGATGTTGATTTTTTTCTGCCTGCTGAGTTGTTTGATTTGTTGGGTTTTTTTGCCTAGATTAAACAGTTTCCATTCAAAATTAAAAATGGTACCATGCTACTTATGTTTTTATTGCATAGTACTCTGCAGTAGGAAGTACATGAAGACTTTCAGTAACATCTCCTTATTCAGAAGGAAACCTTACATTAAAGCACATAAACTGTGCTCCATGTTAGAAGAAAGCAAAATGCTGACATATTGTCCCTTACTCACATAGGCTCCGGAAGTTTATTCTATGAAAATTTATACTAGAATGTTGCCAAACTATAGTTACTGTACAAAAGAACTACAACAAAACAACAAAACATTTAAATTTCATAAAATCCACTTGATAAAGATTTAATTGCCGTATACTGACATTTATGTAACAGTAACTTTATTTCATTATGAATATGAATGAAACCACTTGCATAGAAGGATACACCTAATTCACATTGTTAATAATGATGCCTCATTCTTGATTAATAAATTGAGCTGAGAAACAATAGATGAACATGAGAAAAGTACTCCACCTATACAAAACAAGCAGTTATTAAAACAAAATCTTGATCTTTACAAAAGGATCAATAATGTTTCAAATTTCTACTAACCTAGGAACTAATCCAGAGGATTATTTATTAATGCTTTTCTTAAAGTATTTTATTTTATGACCTTGATGAACTAATATCTGTTAAACATTCAATCTCAGAAGTAGTTTATATTCTAAGCCAGATGGAAATTTGCAGCAGACCCAATTGTGGATAGAACATCATCTGACTAGGTACTTTTAATATTCCATTGAAAGTATTAAATAGTGGCTGTTATTTCCAAAGTAGTATACACCAGGCAAACACTGTTTTTGATAGAGTTGATTTTTAAAAAAAAATTCTTCAGGAACTTAAGAAAAGATTTACCACATTAGTCAAGTGTTCATCTCCTAGAAATAGCACACAGCAGTCATTCATTAAGACACAGTCAGGTTTTCTACTAAGATACTTACAACTTGCAATAAACACTCATAAAACATTCACTGGTGAATAAAAAAGTTTTAAAGTCCTTTAAAGGACTGATTTTAAATGTCAGTTACCTAACATTAATTTAAAATGTCTACATGCACACATCAGATCTCAAGAATGATGGCTCAATGACAACAGAGAGGATAAAATAAGATGGCACAGCTCTATCAGGTCAAATTAACTTTATCTAATGTCCAACATCTCAGAAATAAGGGGCTAAAATTTCAAGCACTGTTCTAATTGTATTATAGGGTCCTCAGTTTCACGACTTTTTTCAAGCACACCTCAAAGACAAATCTGAGTATTTTCTACGTATGATTTTTTTTTTCCTGTCTTCATTGTAATGGTTTAACTTGAAGAATGAAATAGACAATGTGTTCTAAGTTAGGAAAAGCAGGTTTTAGTATCATCTTTCTTTTCCTTTTGTACCCAAACTAATATGTTTTGGTTTAGACTGTAAGGGAGGCAGGAAGACCCCCATCCCAGATAAAGTTCTCTGCAGCTCATAAAGGCTGAAGCAATTGGAAGGGCACATTTGAGTGGACAAAGGGTATCATGTCAGGGCAGGAGCCATGGAGGCACCTGGAGCTGAGAACAAGGTTTTGAGGGAGGGTATGTAACCAGTTCAGACAGGAGGTGTTGGGGGCATTCCTGTTTATCCTGCACCCCAATAAAAGACTGCTTGGCAGTGATCAGTGCCTCTCTCCCTCTTTCGTGGAGCCCTTCAGGGCTGCCAAGTGGCCCTGGGCCAAGTGGCCCCAGCTGGGCTCTGGCTCACCCTACTCGCTGAGGCTGGAAATCTGCAACTACACACGAAGCCAGGCTGTGAGGTAGCCGGGTTACGGTAGCAGCATGCCCTCTCTGCCACTCCACTTCCATGCCCTGCTGAGCAGCTATGGACCATGCTTTGCTGGCAGAAAACCTTTCCCTGACTCACACCAGTTCTGTGTTCTGTGTGTGTGTCTTTCTCCCTAAGGGACCCAAACTGAAGCCAAAGACTGGTAAACACTTCTTTGACCATTTCCTTTTCTCAGAATATGGTCTAATGGCATTGTGACAACGTTTCTGATTTGTTTGTATTTCTTGCTTGTGCCTTTTCTTTTTCAGTGCTTAAGTAGAGTTTAAGAAAACTTTTTTTTTTCCCCCCAAGGCTGTGTTCTGTTTTCTCTTGCCTGATGGATTCTATCTGAGACTCCTCAAGTTCTGGCTGCCTTTCCGCTTTGGAATGGTCTTAACCAATGGTAAGTTTGTACTAAAGAAGTTATCGCTTCTTTGCAGTAGGTATTTTTTTAGTTCAGCATTGCTGACACATGAAGTACCAAGAATGGACATTTAGTTGTGCAACATATCCATACACCCCTACATTAAAGATCACTATGTTGCCGCAATATATTGGCTTGGTAGGGTTTTTGTGTAGCTGTATTGTCCCACATGCTTTTGCAGTCACTGTATTTTCTATGATACTCATGAAGTCTCAGCTTCAATACATGATCACATCAGCAAAGTATCTGCTTGCTAAGATTTAAGATAACAAAAATCACTGAAGTTATTCCACATGATTTAAAGTGCTCATAACCCAGGAATTCAAATTATATGGGGGTTTTTTTTGTTTGTTTTTATAAACAGAATCAAATAACTACTGTCTGAAAAATGAACACATGCAAATCAGTTGTCAACAGGTAAGAAAAACTATCACAAACTCCTCATTCCCTTCCCTCATCATACCAACATTACAGTTTGGTTAAATGACAGTTTTCTTACCATCTCTGATTTCAAGGAAAAAAGCTTTTACCTCAGAAGAGCTGGTAAGCTTCCCAGTCTTAAAAGTTTATGCAAACTACCACATGGGTATGTTTCTGTATTCAAATGCTACAAGGTCATGCCTGACCCTTAAACCATCTCATTGTATTTTACCTACTAAAAATGGAAGTCAAATAAATCTAGACTGTACCTTTCAGGTTATCACAGATAAAACTCAGCAATATTAGCATAGACCACGTGCTGTTGTAAACTTATGTAGTTCAAATGGCCTCTGTTAACATCAGTAAAAGCAGCTAGAGAACAAAATACATTCTAATTAGTAACTAAAAACCATTTACTTTAAAGAGTAGCATTAATATTTTGAGAAAAAAGGTAATTTAAAATATTTTGGGTATTGAACTAGAAAGCTGGAAAACCATGTTAGCTTAACCTCTCACTGACTTAATAAAATGCTTTTAATTTGTAATAGCAACACAGGTATCTTTGGAATCCAAAACAT
Source organism: Upupa epops (assembly GCA_013397515.1). NCBI lineage: Eukaryota > Metazoa > Chordata > Aves > Bucerotiformes > Upupidae > Upupa > Upupa epops. The sequence goes on from VZRI01003822.1 coordinate 8,521, forward strand.
CACATATTTCAGTTGTTTTATCAGATTGGAAATAGAGATAGAAAACCATACTGACAGCGCTTTCCATAGCAAAATCTATTAGCATGTGAACTATGCATAAGGAGAACAATCATGTTGCTAAGATGAATGCCAGAGTCTCCTGAAACTTACAATCAATGTTAAAACTTTGATGTTGACTTTATGAATCAACATTCAAGAATGGAGAGACAAGCCTCTCATGTTTAACAATCCTAGTGTCCTTCTGATAGCACTGACATTGATAGATAAAGTTGCAGAAGCACCAGAAACTGTTATGAGAGAAAAGGTGGGAAAGGCTAGGAACAGGAAAAAAAAAATTTATAGAAATGGAGAAATTAGTATGATGCAAGAAGAGATGAGAAATCAAATCAAAAATTAACATCTGCAGAGGCTAAAACGGATGAAAAGTTTAATCTGAATGGTTCACAAAGTTAATTTGAGTAATTATAATGGGTTAGTCTCAACAATTTCATTTGGAGGTTGGAACAAGACATACTGCTTCATGTAGTATTGCTTCATGTTACAGAGGAATGGCTTTCCTTTCCTATCATCATTGCCTAATGAAACATAATTCTTAGTGCCTGCAAGCACTTAAGAATACCAGTTCATAATTCTTTGTGTATGTATCAGTTAATTCTATACTGCAAATCTGTTATTTCTTCTTTTGTCTGAGAGTAACTACAATTTAGATTCAGATGACAAGCAGTGGGAAATCCATAAACATTTATTACTTCCACTTTAATGAAAAAGTAGAAAATGTTTTTCAGCTAGTTTTATATTTTCAGATTAATAATTTTTCGCTGAGGGGAAACTACTATTTGCAACACAGCTTATTAACTAAATATATACCTAACTTTTAGACACCACATCTGGAGTACTGTGTGCAGTTCTGGGTTGCCCATATAAACACAATGGAGCTAGTCCAGCAAAACACTGGGACAGCTAAGGGTTTGGGGTGCTTTTTTATGTGAGGAGCAGCTGAAAGAAGTGGGACTGTTTAGCCTAGAGATGATAAGAAACAGGGGAATCTTATCACAATGTGTATAAATTGTGATTGGAAGGAGAGAGACGATGAAGCCACTCTTCTAAGTGATACTAAATGAGAACACAACAGGTAACTGCAGCACACTGAAACACAGGAAACTTTACTTTAAACACTAGATAAAACATTTTACTGTATGCATGCTTAACACTGTAATAGATAATCCAAAATAGTTGTAGAATCACCATCCCTGAAGATACTTAAAAACATGATCCTAAGCAATCTGGTCCAGTTGATTCTTGAATGAATTGTGACAGTTTCCAGGGGTCCTTTTAAACTTCAAACATCCTGAATCTATATTTAAAAATGGAGATACTTGTCCAATAACTACTGCACACTCAGCAGCTAATTCTGCTGAACAATTAGTCTCTCACTAGTATAAAAGAATTTAGAAAGCTAACTAATAACTCTTTTGCCTACTTTTAAGAATAAGACAAGAAAAAAACAGAAGGAATATGATAAAAAAATAAAACCTCAATGACAAAGTATGCAAAAAAAGAGTTTTATTTCTTTAGCAAATGTCACTCCAGTCTTCAAAAAGGGTAAGAAAGAGGATCCAGGTAACTACAGACCGGTCAGCCTCACCTCCATCCCAGGAAAGGTGATGGAACAATTTGTCCAGGACGCTGTGTCTAGGCACATCAAGGATAAGAGGATCATAAGGGACAGTCAGCATGGCTTCATCAAAGGAAGTCACGCTTGACCAACCTGATAGCCTTTTATGAGGGCATAACCAGGTGAACAGATGATGGCAGAGTGGTGGATATCAACTGTCTTGACTTCAGTAAGGCATTTGACACAGCCTCCCACAGCAACCTCACAGGCAAACTGAGGCTGTGTGGACTGCATGATTGGGTGGTGAGGTGGATTGTGAACTGGCTGAAGGTAGAAGCCAGAGTGGTGGTTAACCAGAAAGAGTCTAGTTGGAGGCCTGTACTGAGTGGAGTCCCCTAAGGATCGCTACTGGGAGCAGTCCTCTTCAGTCTATTTATTAATGACTTGGATGAGAGATTAGGGTGCACCATCAGCAAGCTTGCTGATGACACAAAGCTGTGTAGTGTTGCCAACAGCCCAGCAGACTGTGATGCCATACAGTGAGATCCGGACAGGCTAGAGAGCTGGGCAGAGAGCAATGTAATGAAGTGCAACAAGGGTAAGTGTAGTCTTGCATATGGGCAAGAACAACTTCAGCTAGGATGACTATATGCCAACTGTGTGCTCTTGTTGCCAAGAAGGCCAACAGTATCCTGGGGTGCATCAGAAGGGGAGTGGTTAGCAAATGAAGAGAGGTTCTTCTCCCCCTCTACTTTGCACTAGCAAGACTGCATACTGAGTATTGTGCTCATATATATTGTGCCCATTCTGGGCCCCTCCATTCAAGAAGGACATAGAGATGCTGGAGGGTGTCCAGCGTAGAGAAACAAAGATGATGAAGAAAGTAGAACACCTCCCTTATGAGGAAAGGCCGAAGGAGCTGGGTCTCTTTAGCTTGGAGAAGAGGAGGCTGAGGGGTGACCTCAATAATGTCCATAAATATGAGAGGGGTGAGCGTTAGGAGGATGGAGCCACGCTGTTCTCAAGGTCGTCTGGTGATAGGATAAGGGGCAATGGGTGCAAGTTGGAACATATGAGGTTCCATGTAAATATCAGAAGGAAGTTCTCCACAGAGAAGGTAACAGATCATTAGAACAGGCTGCCCAAGGGGGATTATGGAGTTTCCTTCTCTGGAGATGTCCAAGATCCACCTGGATATGTTCCTGTGTGACTTGGTATAGGTGATCCTGCTGTGGCAGGGGAATTGGACTAGATGATCTTTGTAGGTCCCTTCCAATCTCTAATTAATATATGATTTTCTAAGCCTCATTAGAGGATATGGTTACATGCATATAAAGCAACAAATAACATTTTTGGCCCACCTCTCCACTGTAAATTTGTTAACGATTTCAGGGTTTTTTCTTGTTTGGTTTTAAAATCTGCACCTTTCAGGCCACATAAGCTGCCTGCTTTAACACAGTACCATTTCCAGTAAATAAAACATGTTATTACACACCAAAATTTTGAATAATTTAACCACTTATTTCACTTTCCACAGCTGAATGGAGAGCACAAATCAAGTTTTCAGTTCCAAATCAAAGCCCTGGAGCACCACACAAATGGTCTCACTTTAAATAGTAAAGTGTCAAATTATTTCCAGAATTGTTAAATTATTACATTTCAAGAAAGGATGTTTTACGCTGCTTCTATCTAGAACCTGTTCGCTGAAAGAACCGTAATACAGACAAGAACATAATACCATAATGTGTGAAAGACTAAAAAGATTATGGCAGATTTATCAGAAAGCATTTGAGAAAAAATGAAAGCTGTTTTAAAATGGTAAGATTTTTCAGATTGCTGAAAATAATCTCCAATGAAATCTGGGTATGTTTCAGCATCAGTGCTCTCAGCCCTCATAATGTAACGTGGCACATGTTGCATGAAATAATGTATGAGTTTGTTCACCTTTCACAACAATTTTACAAAAGCAACAACTGACGCTACTAAACCTGTTCATAGGCAATTGCCCCTTACTACTCTTATCAACTGTAGTACAGTAATTTTAAACCTAACCAGAATGCCAGAAGCTCATCCACTAAGCCCTTCCACCATAATCAGTCTGTACATATATGACCTCACACGGGAAACTGTAGTGACAGATCTATGAAAGGATTTTGCCAGCCCTTTTGCACTGAGAGCAGGCTCCACTTTTCTTCTTCTGACCGTAATAAGAATGGTGTGAAGAAATGCAGGTAGTTGCAGAAAAAATGACCAGAGTCAATGATGTACAGAGCTAGACAGGAGCTGCGAGAAATGGCATTTGTAAGCTCCAGTCTTTATCATACATTAATGGCTAACATACTGAAGATTCAATAAACAGGTAACATGCACCCTACATTGAAATTTGAGTGAAATGCTACTTCAAGACCTTTATATTAAGGAAACACACACATCAGCTTGCTGTTTACTGGATCTATTAAAAAAAACAACCAAACAAATCACAAAAGAAACCCACATTAACCCCCTAAAGTCAAAATACCAAACCAAACAAAACCAAAAAGCCAACTACTTGCAGAATAAAACCTATGTATAGGTACCTATATATAGATAATATAACCTGTCAGACACTGGTTATGCAGCAAGAACAGCAATCCATAAGCAAAACAAACCCCTTCACTCCATCTGCATCACAGCAGTAACCTCCATTTTAGACAAAAAAGGGGTGAGGGGAGGGAACACAGAAGTAGGATGTATGTCGGCTGTCTGTAAAGTAATTGATGATTCTGTTCATCTACCTTTCAAAGAATAAGTGTAATATACAAAGGAGATTATGACCCAGCCGTATTTAGCAGCTTTACAGGAAGTGAAAAATAGAAGGAGTTAATGAAACTCTCCATAAAGGTGTTGTGAAACAAGCAGTATAGGTATGTATGCTTTAAACTCAAGGAGGTTTGCACCTCTCCCACACCTACCCCAAAACGACAATGAATTAGTTGAGTAGAAATAAGATTCTGGGTAGTAATTTGGCTCCAAGTTTTTGACTGGAAGTGGGAAGGCAAATCTAGAATTTTGTCCATTGTGAATAATCGGAATAGAAGCATTGTTTAATTGCCACAGGGAACTGGTACAAAATCTGCAAAACTTCAACAATGGTGCTATGTTACAAGTCACTGTTTTTGTATCATACATTTATACACAAACATGGCACCAAATGATTCCTCCAGATGTAATAAAAATGAAGCAGACCAAAACAAATTTCTGTCATCAAACTTTCACTGGCTTCTGCTGAAACAATGTAAAAATATAACAACAGACTAAAGTTTGTGCCTTACTGATTTTGTTTTCTGTATCATGCTCAGTAGTGCACAGACTATGTGAAGTTCAAACTTCAGAACAAGGAACCACTTGTTCTAAAGCAACCACTATTTTCACTGTGGTACTGTTTATATGTGAAAACTGAATTTATATATGCTCTATTTAGCTCATGGTTGCACAATATGCAATACTATCATAAGATTACAATTGCATAAAAGGAATGAAGTAGTGACATGAGTTCTTGTAAAAACAAAATAGCATAAACTAACTGTGCATCCTTCTGTCAAGACTCTAGATATTAACAGGGAATGCATATTCATTATTTCATTGTATTATACAAATTAATTATTAATTTTTGGTAATTTTGGATACAAATCAGATGTAGAGAACCCTTTCCTTTTCACATATCAGCATTTACACCGTTATTGACACCAACCTCAAGAAGTGCAGTTGTTTCAAGGTTCACAGTTACGTTTTAATTGTATAATTTTTATTACCACCAGCATGGGAATTTTATGTTAATATGTTAACACTTTTTTAGTACATAAAGCTGTACAAACATTTCATAGATCACAAGAAATTAAATGAAAGGAAAAATATTATTCAATACCTGCAGTGACTATTTATAGACCTCTTTGGACAGATCACTATCAAGTTCCAGTGTACTACTTCTATAACATAATGAATTATACCCTGCATTTACAATAAACATCCAGGTACAGTTCATGATTACATTTCTCACTGAGGACTGCAGTAAGAAATCAGAAAATAAGTCTTCTGCTAGATAAACTAGCAATTTTGAATTGGGCAATGTGATCAGTCATACAATGCCTTGATCCTAATGCTGAACTGGACCACAACCCCAGCTACAGCAGTAATAATCACAAGAAATTTTCGGTCCCTCTCTTCTGTCCCTGACCAGATCTGCAAATAGAGACAGCATGTATCCACTAAGAATGGCAATCAAAATGCATGCTTAAGAAAGGCATCTGAATGAAAAACTTCATTCAACAGCCACTGTCTAGCAGAATGACCAGTAAGAACTCTCTACCTGCACAGAGTCCATAGAGAATAAGCACGGATCATCTGGAGAAGGAGAAATAAACAAAAATGTTGAACCTACACCTAGGTTTCTATATACTATATTCTATACCTATGCTCTAGTACCTCCCCACTTTATGCAGAAATATGAACATAAAACATTCTTCATACAGGTGTCTGAATTGCTGCTTGTGCATCAAATATAGATGCATGATTGATTGTCGCTGCTCTAGTCCTCTTGGTGGATACAAATTTCAGCTTTTTAGTTTCTAGATTAACAGGCCTGAACTTGAAGTGACATCTGCACTGTTAGATGAACAGAAATAGAATAGAAAGCACATTGCCATATGCAGGCCTGATCCAGAAATTAAAATCATAGAAAACATGACTACCCTCTGCTTAAAAGAATGATGACTGATCTGGTTACAGAATCAGGCTGTCTACTGCACACTAAACTTTGCCATGGTGTTTGAGGCATCTACTTCTATCACCATGTAGAAAAACATTACTTTCTAAGTCACGCCCAAATTTTGTTGGTCACATCCTCATTGAAAATCACTGAGATGAAGGATTTAAAGAAAAGAAGGTAGGTTGGGAATTGTGAATTTTTCTAAACATTGGCAATAGCTACATAGCTGCTTCCTTTCCATAAGAGGTTGAGGTGGTTTTAAATTAAAAGCTATACCTATAACTTCCAGGAATTTATTTTCCATAACAAATTATTATTACTAGAAAAACATTTAATGAATAACTATAATAATTATTTCATATTTAATAACTATTATTTTTTTAGTATATAAAATATTTAGTTAAGCATTTGTAGACTGTAAACAAGCACAAGGCTAAAGAAATGTGCAACATTATAATAAAATATGAAATCAGGGATGTTTTAAAAATTATAGTATTAGTATTAAGATGATACAGACCTCTGCCTTGCAGTCCACAGGTGCATAAGCATACACCTCCTACAATGGCATCTGAAGTAATCAGACAATGAGGGCTACCTCATACATTTTACATTGAAAGTAGTTTAATTAGTACACATATTCTGGTTTCTAGTAGTGTTAGCACCTCATTCTTTAGGTACCCAAGAGTCTGCAGAGCAAAACTTAATAACAGTCTTTCTAGGCAGACTCCAGAGTAAAAGGTCTTTTGATCAGTTCTCTGGTGAAGAATTTAAGGCTTCACCAAGTTAATTTTAAAATAGCCTGGAATAAAGGAACAGTCAGTGCTACTCAATTCTTTAGCACCACTTTGATTTTTCTTTGGAATATTAATCAAACAACAGCAACCAAATCCATTAATTTCTTCCTGTGCAAAAACACATCCCACTGTTATTGCACACCCATATTTCTTTTTTAGCAAGAAGGCAAAACGGAACAAGTGTCTCCCAAGTTAACTGAATCCTACAGAAGACTGAGCTGTATATAACCTCAGACTCCAGAGTTAGCTCTATTCCATTTTAACATGCCTTCCAGTCACCCTCCTTGCCCAACCCTAGCCTTCTGCAGTTACCTTAGCCTAAGCAGACAAGATCAATAAATAAGAGGAATAAAAGAGACAGATTTTGAGAGAGTACTCCTAATACGTATTTGTTTTGATCCATATGATTTAGTCAACAGTTATTACAGAAAATACACTTGGTTTGCGCATCTGGTTTTAACACACCATCCCGTCTCCACTCCTATTCTTTCCCATTTTGAATACGAAAAATGCTAAAGCATCTGTTAAAATAAGCTTTGGAACAAAGGGCAGATACAAAGACATGACCTTAATTAAACTGCAGAATACTAAATGTAGTAAGACAAAATTGTTGTATAATCATAATACTCACAGTTATAGTTTCATGGCTCCAAAATGAATTGCTCTTTCAGTTTGACAATAGTTTGAATATAAAGTCTTACAAATGAAGAATGAAAGTCACTAGGGGAGACATCCAGCCTATCCCAACTCCAAAAATGCTCAATTAAGCATAACCTTAATAAATAAATATATTATGTTCAACTGTAACAAATAGATAGGTGTAAATAGAAAAAAGTGGCTATATTTCCAATATGACTGCTAAGTATGAATGTAACTGCACCAAAAAATGCCTTCATGCCATACCACTGTAGCAGAATTTTAGTCTTTTTTAACATAACAGTAGTAAAACTAATGAAAAGCTGTTTTCAGAATACTGCATTCCTAATCACAAAAAAAATAAACAAAAAAAAATAAACTCACAACATAATAGGTTGTGGTATGAAACTTTTTTTTTCCCCTGCAGTCCAAAAGGAACCCAGACCATTTCCAGAAGAACAGCACTTGTAGTGAAAATGTAAATTGCAAATCTATGTGCTCCACTTATCACTTTGCCTGACCCTACAGTAGGGAATCACAAATGAGGCACAGAAATACCTCTACAAGTAATGCAACAAAACTAACAACAGACCAACTTCCCATATGCTTGCTAATGAAAGAGACTGACTACTAGCTTATAATTTCAATTTCTTTCACATAAACAGACACTGTGGATGCATCCAGAGCTCTTGCAGACATTTAGTCCACACTACAAAAGGCAGACAATTGGAGATATTCAAATGGCAACCTTCTGTGGACTTTTCAAAATAAAAATCATACTAAGTGTGTTCAACATACAACGATAATACTGCAATCAAGCAGATAATTGCACATGCAACCCTACCACAGCTACGTTTGCAAGACTTATTTAGAGCAAAACATTATGCAAAAGCTCATACATGGTTATGAACAAGATTTACGTATCCTTTTTATTTACAGAGATACTTCTATTTTCTCAAAACAGATACTCCTGACAGTCTTGCCACACTTCAATAGGTACATAGTACTTAACAGAATCACTGTTTCTCTTAAGTTACCTTTCACATTTTACCATTCTTGGTATGAGTTCCACACAAGCCATTTCCCTATCAATTAGATACAAACCCAGTTCTCTTTCACCGATGCAGTCAGTCAGAACAGACAAGCTTGCCTAAAGAAAACATGCCACAGCAAATGATGACATTTACCTCCACCTACAGTGATCTTGTCTGCTCCCTTGAGAAATGCTAGGATGGAATATGTCCAGAGAATGATTTACATTCATGGGATAGGTCACAATACATCCTTTCCAGGCCCTACAAAAGTGCTTCTGCAGAAACAGAAGACAGTTTACTCTGTCAGTCTTTACAATATTGAAAAAACCTGCCCTACAAACAATGTTGATTTTCTCTTCAAAATATCTCAAAAAGCTCAGAGAGCACCATTATTTTCAAAGAAGGACAAATCTGGAACTTGGCATGAGAAATAAGTAAAATAGCTGTGGCTAGTGAGTTGTGTATTTATGTATCTTTCAACACTATCCAAAGCTCTGGGTGAATTTCAGATTGCCTCATCTTGCTAAAATCTGTCCAATGAAACTTGTTGACAAGTCATTAAAATAGAAAAACTAATATTTGATACCAAAAAGCCCACTGTCTTTTATAAAAGTCAAATGCAGAATTATAAAGCAATGCAGAGATTCGGACTTGAATTTCAATGCCTATGATCCAACCATCAGTCGACCAGTTGCGTAGCAATATCAAGATAATGTGAAACCTCTAAATGAATAGCCAGATTCCCTTCCTTCGTCTACAGTGTTTCCTTGCTTAGGAACATGACCGCGATAATGGCTCTTAAACCGCAGATTAACCTAGGAGAGACGACGCATGCCACCGGCAAAAGGAACACTGCAAAGGTAATCTTGTCAGATCGACGAGATAAACAGGGCGCTAGACTCCCGACGAAACCGCCCGCAGTGGCAGAAGCAGACTCCGCCGCGGCGGTACTGTGTTGCTGGGCAGGTACCCTTCGCCCAGCATCCCCCATCCCTCACCGGCGCCGTGATCTGAGCTGGGCTAATTCCTGAGGTTGAATATGTAGCTGCATCGTGTAGCAAAAAAAGTTAAACGGGAACGGAGCCACATCTGACCCTTCGCCACAGCTGGGATGCCGGCGAAGCGGCATTACCAGCCCGCGGTAAAACAGGACTGCGAGTTCCGCAGCGTCCCCCACAGAGAGGACCCCACAGGTGCGGCACCCTTGGCCTCCTGGGAAAAAAAAATCCAAACGAATTCCGAGGGATGCGCCGAGGTTGGGGGGGTCCCTCAAAAGAGCCGCCTTGCAGCCGCGAGGAACACGACCGACCTCGGGAACCCACAGGACACGAGGCTCTAGCCGCCCCATCTGGTCCCAGACTGCCTCAACGAAGCGCAGCCGCCTGACCCAGGGCATAGCCACGGGCCGCCCCATGTCTAGCCTGGACACCAGTTGCTCGACCCAAGATGAAGAAATGAAAAGAGAGGAGCCTGGAGGCGGCAGCGGAGCCCCGGGAAGAGCAGGGCCCACAGGCGAGGGGTGCTCCCCCCCACACCCCACCCCAGGGGCAGACCTGGAATCTGCCAGTTCAGCCCTCCGCCTCTCACCTCCTTAAGTTCCTTGGCCACGTCTTTCAGGTCCCCCAAGACTAATTCCAGATCTTCCACAATTATCTTGATCTGCTCCTTCACCTTGGCTTTGGAGGATGCCGGCGGCCCCTCAGACTGCGACGAGGAGGAGGATGCGGTCCCTTTGGACTGGGCGGACATCCTTCGGGGCAACCCGGCGCGGCCAGAGGGGCACCCAGGTCAGGCGAGCGCGGCGGCCGCCGGCCGCCCGTCCCCGTCCCTCCGGCTCCCGNGGCCCAGCTGCACCCGCCGTTCGCCGCGCCTGCGCCTCACCCCGCCCGCAGCGGCCCCGACTCCAGATCCGGCTCTTACCGAGAGAGGGGCCGAGATGAGCGAAGCAGTCACCTGCTGGCGGCAATAGCCGCGCCTACCCTCCCCGCGGGGCACCCCGTTGAGAGAAGGGTAAAGTGGACATCTTCCCTGGAACTGGCTCTCGCTCCCACTGCAATTCCTGCCCGGCGGCCCGCGGGGGCGACGGTACGGCGTTCGATCACTTAGGAGCTGCCCAGCTGCTGTCCGGGTCGCGAGGGCCCGTCGCCATTCAGTATCACAGTATCACAATAATGATGAGGCTGAAAAAGACCTTAAAGATCATCCAGCCCAACCTAAATCCAACTAAACCAAGTAAACCTAACATCAAACATCTATATCATGCCACTTCATCCAGACTAACCTTGAACACCTCCAGAGACGGCAACTCTTATCACCTCCGTCGGCAGCCCATTCCAAAATCAGATCACTGTTTCAGTGAAAAACTTTTTCCTAATGTCAAGTCTACACCTCAGCCGATGGAACATAAGACTATGACCTCTTGTCCAGTGTCCAGGGAGAAAAGACCAACCCCCACCTGACTACAACCACATTTTAGATAGTTATAGACAGCTATAAGGTCACCCCTGAGTCTTTTCCAGGCTAAACAGACCCAGCTCCATCAGCCTCTCCTCATAGGGCTTATCTTCCAGTTACCAACCAATCTAGTTGCTCCTCTCTGGACTCATTCCAGAACCTCAACATCTTTCTTAAACTTTGGGCTCAGAATTGAACACTATACTCCAGGTGCAGTCTAAATACAGTGCCAAATACAGGGGGAGGACATCTTGCCCTGCTGGCCCCCCCATTCTTGATGCAGGCCAGGATGCCATTAGCCCTCTTGGCCACCTGCACACATTGCTGACTCATGCTAAGTTTGCTGTCCACTTGTACCCCCAAGTCTCTTTCTACCTGAGTACTCTCTAAGAACTCCATTCAACTCTGCCAGAGAAATGTTTATGCACAAGAACAGCCCTCAAGAAAGGAAGTGATTTTAGTGGCTGTCTTGTTGCAAAATTCTTATTGAAGGAGATTACAATATCTGTTTCTGGTGAAGGGAGCCATAACTGGGAGATGGCACTGGCATACCTCTGCACTGTAAAGTAACTGATTTGCCCCTCTGGGGAATGACGTGCTTGTTTCTGTTTTCCCTCTTGTAATGAGACAGTAGGAAGAATGTGTTTCATAAATGCCACTGCATTGGTAAAAGGCACTTTAAATGTCTATGCTTACTCTACATAGTGCTATACAAACATACGATGATGAGTTACAGGTGAAGATCACTTCTGATCCCATTCTAGTCTAGGAAATAAAGACTACATTTCATCGGAGAGAAACAAAAATGCATGTGAGCCAGAATAGTTTTGCAAATATGCTACCCCACTCTTTCCATGAAGTAGTGAACAGCACTGCTTTTAAATATACCATTTCCCTAGCATTATTCAGAGGTCAGTCCTGGGACGTGATTGCCCACCGTACTGGGCACTAGTGAGGCCTCCCCTTGAGTACTGTGTGCAGTTCTGGGACCCTCACTTCAAGAAAGATAGGTACTGGAGTAGGTCCAGAGGAGGGCAACAAGGCTGGTGAAGGGACTAGAAGGAAAATCTGGCTGAGGGAGCTGAGGTTGTTTTTAGCCTGGAGAAGAGGAGACGCAGGGGGGACCTTCTCACTCTCTCTAACTACCTGAAGGGAAGTTCTAAACAAGGGATGGTCAGGCTCTTGCCTGAGACAGGACAAGAGGGTATGGCCTGAAGCTGCACCAAGGGAGGATTAGGTTATATGTTAGGAAGCACTTCCTCATGGAACATGTGGTTAGCATTATAATGGACTGCCCAGGGAGATGGTGGAGTCCCCATCCCTGGAGACATTTAGGAGTCTCAAAATGGCCATGGTCAAGCTGATTGTGATGATATTAGGTCATATACTGGGCTTGATGATCTCAGAGGTCTTTTCCATCCTCGATGTAATTCTTTGAACAATTCTGTAGACAAAAGTAAGAGATTACTATATGTTTCTCATATCTGGTGGTTTTTTTATCATCTGCAAAAAAAAGGTGGCACATGCAAGTAGAAGGACTTGTCTTGGGTATTTCTACCTCCCACTAGCTATTAAAAGCAAGAGGACATGTAGCTAAGCCCCACTTCAGGGACTGACCTGCATGGATGTGACTGACTTTGATATTTGAAATGCTTCTGAGAGTATTGGTAGTTTGAGATGTTTTAACCTAGCTAAAGCAGGAAGGTAAAAGCAGAAACTTTGCTCAGACTAGTGTGTGTGCACATAGTAAAAATCTCACTTGGTACCAGCTGGGCTCTGGAAAGGATGTGGGACTAGAATACAAAGTGTCTCGTAGACCTTTTAAACAATTTCAAGGGGCCCATGTTCTTTACTCTTGACACTCCGTAGTTCTCATGATGGACTTTTTCATCTCACCAAATCAAAAGGTCTTCCAACATTGACTTTTAAAAGCATTCCTGATGGTTATGTTTACTTAACTGTTTCTGTAAGAACAAACCAATCATATTACTTTTGAAGACTTCAAAGTATATAGTCTGAATTTCTGAAATACAGTCACCACCAAATTCTGAAGAAAGCAAGCCATGAGTTACTGAGCAAGTTTTAATTAATGTATTTAAATACTATTCCTCAAATGCATTGTATGAACAAAAAAAAAATCCCAATAAAAAGCTATTTATGAACAGCTGTAAGTGGAATTACCCATATAGAAACCAGTACCTACCAGTTTATAAGTAAAGAAAGCTATTTTCTGACAAGTTAAGGATACTATGCAAATGTACATAACTGTAGATAACATGGCTTACTTCTACTTTTCTGTATGAATCATCAACATTCTCACAAAATTACTATCAGACTTGCTACAGAACCTGTAATTTTTGTATAGCCTAATTGTGCATTCATGATTATGCATATTTTTTGGACACAGTTGCTTATGTTTTTTGTTGTATAATCCCATGGCATATCTCACTGCTATGTGTTTAAGAAGGGAATATTGATTCCTAGTCTGTCTCACCAGTTAATTTTAAGACTTTACCCATAATCCTGTGGTTATCTGATTTTCTTAATCCCGTGATCATGTTTAGAGTCTACCTAAACTTTTGAAGATACCATTTCACCAATCCTTCCTTTTTTTTGTAGTGAGATTCTTCTAAGAACTGTGCAGGATAGTGGCTTGTGTTTTGTATTTATTTATTTTATTTTATTTATATGCTATGCTTATCCTTGATAAACGTCTGACAATTTTTCTGAGTCCTGAGTAAAATTAATTGTCCTATTTGCCTTGAATGCAATTTTATTCCTTTAAAAAATGTGCTGTACCTTGCTAAATCATGTCTCAGTTAAATGATAGGTCATATCCAATAGTTAGCTACAAAGTTATCTACATTTTTTTTCTCTTTATTCTATTTCTGCAAGTGCATGCTATTTATGGCTATTGGTTTATTCTTTTTTAAGTCTTCCTGTCTACACCTTTACCAAACTTGAAGTGAAAATCAGGGAAAATACTAATTCCTTATTGGAAGTGTGATTGTGACCACTGGAGGCCATTTAGAAGGTGCAGAAAGTGCACAAGAAATCTTTACAAGGGCTTATTTATGGGAGAAAGTTATATTGCTAGCAAAAGCGCAATAGACCTTCAAAGCTTAGTTCACTTATTTTCCACTAACACTTTTTAATCCAAAAAAGCACCCAAAAAAAACCAAAGCACATGTTAAATCAATACTCAGTGAAGTAATGTAGCGATCAACCACACCATTGCCAGCTGTGATCTCATTAATGCTCACAAGTTGAGGAAGGCTTGGTCTAATAAGTATTTGGGAAGGACATCTGAAAGGGAAATCTCTCAAGATGCTTCAAAATTTTCTTTTGGTGACTCAGTAGATGGCTCTTTAATTTTTGAAAAATACATGTGTTACATCTCGGCTCTGACTTAAAAATAGAATGAACTGAACACAGACAAAAAACAATGATTTTATTATGTGTTATTTATTCATTTCATGTGTAGTTTCACAGAGTTGAAAACTATGAAGGAAGTAATGAGTAATCATAAATAGTGTATAAATCACAGAAAATATTTTTTGTGAGAATCAGCCAGCCCATTCATATAAGAAATAAAGAATTCATTACTTTTAAATTTAGCCAGTTCTCTCTTATTAAAAAAAAACAACTCAACAAACTACAACCAATACCAGCAAAACAAACAAAACAACAACAAAGTAATAAAGAAAAGTCTCAGGAGGGGCTGATGCAGTACTATAAAACTTCCATACTTATACTTGTATGAAAATGGAAATGAAATGGGTATTTTCCCTAAGTTACGAGTATTTTAGATAGACGTGTTAAAATATAATTTGCTGTTGCCTTTTGATGTCATTTTATTTGGGATTTATACTACTTGTCAAAGGTAAAATTTAAACAAATTTTGATCAAGCAAAATATTTTTACTCTGAAGATTATGATTTATATTGAAATTTTTAAAACTTTCCTGGAAATACTGAAGTATTTATGAAGCTAAAAGATTCGCAGGTGAACTAAACAGTTTGAAGAATTGTAAAATAAAATGTCTTGTGTCTCTCTATTGAATTTGTGTGTATTCCACATGCAAGATAATATGCACTCAAACTATAAACCTGTATTTTTCATCTCAAATAAAATGGCAAAGAAACTTTAACTGTGGAAGACTTGCCTATCAGATACATGCTATCTAAAATGCTCATTGACATCTACAAAATTGAGCATAAGTAAAATTAAAATAATGGGAAAAATTGTAGAAGCACTTTCTGAAGTGTAGTATAATTAAATGCCATTATGTTATTTCACATCTTTAAAAACTTCAAGTTTTATTCCCTTAAAAAGCAACAGGATCTCACAAAATAAGCTACCTACATCTGAATTCAGTTATCTCATTTCCAAAGAGTAACTACTAAACACAATGTACATCAGGATTATGACAAAATCAGCATTTGCACAGTTATTGACTTCTCCAAACATTTTCTTGTTGATAGTGATTCAAAATCTAGCACTAGCATACTTTCAGTCAAGTACAAAATCCACAAGTATTTCCATAAGTATTTACATATTGGAAAATATGTTACAGGGCTGATTATTTGTGGAAATCTAAGCATGGACCTAAGTTACTTTAAAAACTGTACAGTTTAGAATATATTTCACTATTTCAGAGCTATAAGTAGAGCAGTTTTATAGAATCAAAAATATTTTCTTTGCATGTTTCTTGTAATGTGTATAATCAAGTGTGGCAACAAGAGTTACTTTTCTTATCTGGAAAATCCTTTATGGAATGATGTTGTGGAAAGAAATTATTTAGTTATTTTGTCCTAAATTAGAGCTATATGCAAAATCTATTAAATATGAATAAAAAATAAAATTAAATGTTAATAAAAAAATTTCCAAGGCAAGTTACAATCAGTTTCATCAGCCTTCTCAGGATATTGTGTTACATTAGTCTGGACAGTTCAAAGAAAAATTTTTATGATGTCTCTGAACTGGAAAGCCAGCTCATAAGATTTGTGACCGTGACATAGGGAAATAAGTACTACATATCTGGAAGATAAACATGTGTAAACTAAGTTCTCTTTCGGCCACTTACGTTTCATCAGGCTTGTGAAACAACCATAGCAAATAAACAAACCAGCTTCCATCTTTAATATTCCCCAGGTATTGAATTGCAATGGGCTTTTTTTGCTGTCAAATTTTATCTAGTGATATTCCTCTAAAAATGTCAAAAGCCCTGAAAAGTAAACATGAGAAATACTTATTTATTTTCTGCATAGTAGTCCCCCAGTACCTACGTAAAGAGATGGAGCATCTGTGTTATATCTTTGACATTTTAATTTCCCAAAGATTAAGTACTCAGTGTAAAATGCAAGAGTATTGTCTGTGGATTTAGTAGGGATAATAAGACAGTTTAGACAGTCTGAATTGTATCACAGAGAACTGATATGATATTATTAATTCTATCCAAGCTATATAAATTTTGTCTATTCATATTGTACAATTACACCATGTACAAAAATCTCTGAGCAATGCTTTGATTTGGCAATGGATCAATTCATATTAATATAATCCAGTAGAATAATTAAAAACTAACTATATGTATACATATCCTTAAAGTACGCAGAAATATTTTCACTGTAATAGTGAACACTCAGTTCACAGATTCATAAATTCCAACCCTTCAGGTTGGAAGGGACCTTAAAGATCATCTAGTTCCAACCCCCCTGCCATTAGCAGAGACATCCCTCACTAGCCAAGGATGCTCAAGGCCCCATCTAATCTGGCCTTGAACACTTCCAGGGAGGGGCCAGTCACAACCTCCCTGGACAACCTGTTCCAGGGTCTCACCACTCTCATTGTGAAGAACTTCCTTCTGACTTCCAGTCTAAACCTATGCTCTTCCACCTTGAAACCATTCCTCCTGGTCCAACCAAAACAAGCCCTTGTAAACAGCCCCTCCCCAGCTTTCCTGTAGCACTCCTTCAGGTACTGGAAGTACAGCCCCAACTGAACAGCCCCAAATCTCTCAGCCTATCCCTGTAGGAGAGGTGTATCAGCCCTACAATCATCCTCATGACCTTCCTCTGGACATGTTCCAATAGTTCAATATCTTTCCTATGTTGGAGGCTCCAGAACTGAATGCAGCACTCCTGGTAAGGTATCACCAGAGCAGAATACAGGTGAAGGACCACCTCCCTCAACCTACTGGTCATACTTCTCTTGATGCAGTCAGGATGCAGTTGACTTTCTGGGCCACAAGCAAACATTACCAGCTCATGTTGAGTTTTTCTTCGACTGACACCCCCAAGTCCTTCCTCTTAAGGAGGTACTCAATCTGTTCACCACCCAGCCTGTATTTGTGCCTGGGATTGCCTTGACCCAGGTGCAGGGTCTTGCACTTGGCCTTGTGGAATCTCATGAAGTTGGCACCAGCTTATCTTTTAAGCCTGTCCAGATCCCTCTAGATGGCATCCCTTCCTTCCAGCATGTCCACCACACCATACAGCTTGGTGTCATCAGCACACTTGCTGAGGGTGCACTCAATGCCACTGTCCATATCCCAAAAAAGATGTTAAACAGCACTGGTCCCAGTACCTGACCCCTGAGGGATGCCACTCGTCACTGTTCTCCATTTGGACTTTGAGCTATTGACCACAACTCTCTGAGTGATACCATGTAGCCAATTCATTATCCAGAGAGTGGTCCATTCATCAAGTCCATGATTTTCCAGTTTGGTCAGCAGGATGTCATGTGGGACAGCATCAAACACTTTACACAAGTCCAGGTAGTTGACATCAGTTCCTCTTCCATTTTCCACTTGTGCTGTAAGGCCATCATAAAAGACTAGGAAATCAGCAAGGCATGATTTGCCTCTGATGAAGCCATAGTTGTTACCAGTTACCTCTTCATTTTTTCTGTAGGCCTCAGCAGGGCCTTTAGGAGGATCTGCTCCATCATCTTACCAGGCACAGAGATGACGCTGACTGGCCTACAGTTTCCAGTGTCTTCCTTTTTTCCTTTTTTTAAAGATGGGGGTGATGCTTCCTTTTTTCCAGTCAGCAGGAACTTCACAGGAGTGCCATGACCTTTAAAATTTGATGGCCGGTGGCTTGGCATCTGCATTCGCCAGTTTCCTCAGGACCCATGAGTGGATTTCATCAGAATCCATGGACCTGTGAATGTTTAGGTCCTTCAGATGGTCTCTAACCTGATCTTCACTGAATGTGATTGGATCATCCTTCTCCCTGTCTCTATCTTTGTCTACTGGGACTTGGGTGGAGTGGCTAGAGCTTTTTATGCTGAAGACTGAGACAGATAAGTCATTAAACACCTCAGCCTTCTCCATATCACTTGTGACCAGGTCTCCATTTTCCCTCTGGAAAGGCCCTAATCATCCCTAGCCTTCCTTTTGTTAGTGATGTATGTAAAGAAGCTCTTGTTTCCTTTATCCTCCTGGCCAGATTTTCATTCTATCTCTGTTATTGCTTTTGTAATCTGAATTCTGCCTGCATGGACTAGTCCATACTTCTCCTAGCCAACCTGTTTCTACTTCCACTGCCTGTAGACTTTCTTCTTGTGCCCAAGTAAGTCCAGGAGCACCTTATTAATCCATGCTGGTCTCTTAGCATTCTTGCTCGCCTTCTTTCATGGAATGCACGGCTCATGGGCTTGGAGGAGTTGGTCTTTGAATAATGACCAGCTCTCTTGGGCACCTCTTCATTCCAGGGCTTCATCCCATAAACCTTTCCAAGTAGATTCCTGGTGAGGGTGAAGTCAGCTCTCTTGATGTCCATGGTTGCAAGCTTACTACTCATCCTCATAACTAAATCATCTTAAATTAAATCATTTCAAAATCACTACAGCCAAGACTGCCCTTGAGATTTACTTCACTCACCATCTCCTTTTTATGGTGAGGGCGAGGTCCAGGACAGCACTTTTTCTTGTGGATTCCTCTGTCACTTGGATGAGGAAGTTATCCTCAACACACTCCAGGAACCTCCTAGATAGCTGGTGCCATGCTGTTGTCCTTAAAACAGGATTTTTAATGGACACTCTTCTTTTTGAGAAAACTAACAAAACCAACAGTATTAATGAAAGTTTTTTGAATATTATATATATGAAGTAAATGTTAAATGGTTCAGAAAAGGAAAAACTTTATTATATTGTGCGTATTGCATCTCTTACAAATATTTATCAAAATGTACTGTTGACTACAGTTTGCATAATACCCTGAGAAATGTAGAAACTTTTTTACTCCTTAGAAATGAAAAGCAAACAGGTGGTAAGATTGAAATGAAAATCATGGCTGAGTATATTTCTGCGGTAATCCTAAAATAATAATTTATATTACTCTTTTCTTATGCTTGATTTTTAAAATCAACTCCTGGAAGGTATATACTTAATCTAATCTTACCAAGACTGCTTTTTTTTTAGGGGTTGGATGCCAGATAATAAATAGGTGGGGTTTTTTTCCACAGGGAGCTGTTGGATGGTGTTAGATGAAAAGTATTTCCTGTAGAAGAATATTTCTTTACTGCTGGCATTCACTTCAATAATATGTTAAGTGCAAACATCTGGAGCACACAAGAAAAAAACTGTCTGATTCTTTCCTGAAGCACCTCAAAAAAAAAGTGGTCCAATCAAGATAAATTCTGCATTAAATGAGTAATTCAAACATGGAAAATGACTAGAGTATATTAGCAAGGATACCAAAGTGAAAAATGCCATTTTTAACTTTCAGGACTACAGGGGATTTATACAACCTCTATCTCAAAGCCCACTCCAGCTACTACAATTTAAAAAGCTATTTTTGTTGTGTCATACACTGTTAAAGCAAAGATAACTTTCATGCATTTAAGGATTCTGATTAGATTGATGAGTTATCTATTGATAGACAATGAGTCTCTGACACTCCTTCCCTTACTTTCCAGATTCAAAGTATGTTAAAAGCAGTGGTACAAACTAAGACAAAGAAGCCAGAAACATAGACAGGAAGGATCCATTACTCAGTAACGGACGTATGTGATTGTCTGAATGGACTGGATTGTCTGAAGTGCCGAGTAGTCCCTTGAGGTTCTAATTGCTCTCAAAATGATGGCACAAGAGCACACTTTTTTTGTCCATGATTTGCTGAACATGCTGTGCCCTTAGCATTATAGACCACAGCACTCAGTGACATATCTTATTGTTCCAAACTATAGAAAAATATTCCCGTATTCCACTTCTAAAGTCAGATAATTATAGATGAGAGTATGTGATCTTTCCATTATTCAATGTTCATTAATTATTATATAATGTTAATGTAATCTGTTATTAATTTGGACATTAATACTTTTTCACGATCTTTTTTTTTAAATGTATTTTAAATAATAATTTTTATAAACATTCTCCTTGAAAATTCCTACAATTTACCTGGAATCGAGCATATCTTTTCAAGCAGTCCTTCAGGTCCTATGACCTGTCTTTACAATGTCGCTTCCACAGTAATCCATACTGGGATGTACATTTTATCTATTTCTTCTTTGGGAAGTTACATCAGATATTTTCAAGGAAGTAATATTTTCAGTGGATATATGAAAATCTCATTGACCAGTCATTCATACAAAGTGTCTGTTCTTGCTTACCTCAGTGTTGAATTTGTTCTGGAGAATTTACAATTCTCTGCAGCTGTGCTGGGAAAGCTCTCCACTCCCTTCTCCCTAGAAGAAGTATCGCTGACAAATCTTCAGACTCAAATGTGTATTGTTTGCTTCCTTGGTAATTATGGCAAGTTTTCTTTAGCTACTAGTTCCAAGACTATGCACTCTGGATTATAATCCAAACACAATCAAAAAAATTATAAAGTCCCTCCTAAAGAGGGAGGATGGCCTTGGAAGCAGTTCTATCCTTTAAACCCTTTCTTTATTTTCTGATAATAAAATTTCTGATCTTTTTCTTTACAATAGCATTTGTTCCTGGTTTCTCTGGGTTTTTTTTGCAATTTGAGAAATCAAATCAGCACAAAATAATCTAAACCAGAACATCAACAAAAAAAAATAGCATCTGACAATTATTTTTCAAAATTGATAGTTCTTTTCAAACTTGAGTTTTTCAGGGTCTTTTGTTCTAAACATCTATAAAATTACATTTGATTATAGCACCATTTTGAATTTTTTACACCAAATCAGATGTAATCTAAAGATAAAATAGTAAAGATTAGGAAGCTTAATATAAACATGTACATTTTTGACTCTATGAAAAATAATGCATAAGTAGTGTGCCTGACAAATCCAATAAACCCTGTTTACTTACCTTTGTAAATCTGTGGCTTCTGAAGGGATGAACTATAGATTCACCACTAGAATCCTGTGGCTAGTGATCTTAGTATATTTATCCTAGTATATATATATATACACATAGCTTAAGCTACTTTGACTGAGAATGCTTGATTTCTAGCAAATCAGCAAATAAAGATCCTTGCTTGGGAAAGACTGTGAAGCTACCAAATGTATCTTGTCCTGTATATAAAAGGGGAAAAGTACATTCCTAAATAAGGAGAGAGAGAGATGCTTGCTTGAATGAAAAGTGTTGATGGTAAAAAGGTTCAAGAAAGTTCACTGTAAGTGGCTACCAAGTCTGTGCAGGACAACCAGTTCAAAAGTTTACAGAGATGAAGACTACTTGCTTCATCCCCAAAGACCCCCACAGACCCGTACCACAATAAACAGTGCATGGCCAGATGGGAGGATACCTAATTTACATCAAGAGCGGGGGAGGCAGTGCTAGGTTTATGAATATTGTATTACATGTTGTGCAATCCATTACATATGTAATTTTCTCCTCTATATAAACTGAACCCTCAGTTTGGTTTGGGGTATGTGCTTTTCAGGAGGCACTGGCCCCCACGCACAAGCCGACTAATAAATTACCTCACATAAACTCTTAACAGAGTTTGTGGTTATTCCACAAGCCACTTCAACAGTCTTGTTGGTAACTGAATTACAAACCACTCATTCAAACAAATAAGCAACAACGAAAGAGCACAAACATATCTAGGATCCTCTTAAAACTCTGCTCCATTTTGCAAATCAGTTGAAGTGCTAATTGAAATTTCCATCAATGTTTTACAGCACTGACATTCTGCTTTGGAAATTGTTAAAACTAGAGGCATTGTATGCAAATACAATCTTAAACTTATGTAATCTGATAAAATGAGCATGGAAGCCAATGGTTTAGCCAGGTTACTGATAATTTGACCTGTTTTTCCTGTTAATGAGATCATTTATTCTTTCTTTTTGAAGTTCCAGGGATTTTGCTTTTACTTTGACAGACACTGGAATTTGTAATTCCATTCAGAAATTTTCATGTGATTGTTTTCTCTTATATTTACCTGTAAATCAAAGTTTTACAGAAATAGGGGGTTTTTTATGCACCACTGCCAAATCAGGCATTGGAATGCGTGATAGCTCTTTTTACCTTACAAAAATATGCATGATAAGCCATGGAATTCAGTTTTAATTTCTTATTTTTTATGGTTGCTTTTCATTAGTACTTATTAAAATATCTGCTATCACTACTGTTTTAACCATTGCACTACTCTGTTCCTGTGACACCAAAAGAGGTGTTGCAGATTTCCTACCAAGAAATTCTGATTTACGGAGCAAGCTTACCCAAGCTCTTAATGCCTGATGTTCACAGACTGGAGACTGATATTTCTACAATTTCAAGACATCTCAAAACCCTCTAAAGTCTCCCAGTAAATTGAAAAATGTCCTTCAGACTTATGAATAGGCCTTATCATGCAGAAGACATGCACCAAATCTACTTACAGATAAAGAGGATCTTCTCTTAGCACTCACTGAAGCCTAGGGCTCTCTTAGGCCACGAGAGAAAAGAAGGGACAGAATCCTCTATTGCTGAATGTATACTGACTTCAGGAGGTCTGCTGTACTTGAAGGCAAAGCTTGAGTGGGAAGCAGGTGTGTTATCCTACCAATTCCAGGTTTCTAATTATCCTTATGAAGAAATATTTTTCTGCAAGTCCAGATCTTCGGCGATCAACAAATTCACATTTGAGTTACACCTGACAAAAGGTCTGAGTATGGAAATTAGGGGAAGTCAATGTTAACATTCTTGTAAACCTCCTTTACCTTAGTTTCAGTGCTTGAATTTTCTGAAATGCTGGATTTAAAATTTGCAAGCTATGCTAAAGCTCAAAAATTTTTATTACAAAATTATTAAAACTAACCAGTCTCACAATGGTCTCATCCAATTGACATTCCCTAGTGCATGAATGCTTGATTAATTTGTCTTTTGGAGACCTGTATTGTTAAGTTCATTTAGAATTATTTTATTCTTAAAAATATATCATAGGAAATTGAGCTGTACAAAACTGAACAAGGAGTCTGTATTTTCATTGTTTGATGAACATTCGGATACTGTCACCACACTGATAGGTTTGAAAGTTTGAGTCTCTACAATGTAAAGACAATATGACATTCCAATCAGTACTCTTAAATATTTTAATTGACACTCTTAATAATAAGTGATAGAAGTCATATGAGAACCTAAACAAATCAACAACACTCATTCACTTTCCACTAAGACCAGACATTCTTCCATTCGTACACTTCTTTAACTTTTGTAAAAAAATAAACAAAAGTGTTGTCTCAGCTGTGTGACAAGATGGGACTTGGATCTCTCAATGTCCTGGCATGTAATTTGTTGGAAGATATCCAAACTACTCACATTTTATTGCTGCTGGCATGCAACATAACTCCTGCCACAGTCAGGACCTGAAAGGTTTACTTGATAAGTGTATAAAGTTGTTTTTGCATCACACAGAGAATCACTTTTTTTCCTTACAATAGTAAGAACAACAGTACTACTGTCTCAAAAAATAATTCAAGTGTTTATTTTCCTTCTGACTTGATATTCATTTAGATAGAATTTTAAATCCTTATGGACAACCTTGAAGTTGTGTGTATCCATAGTTCTGCATTGCTCTTGGAAAGACAGACACATGGTGTATCTTATTGGGAGGGTCTCCAGTAGATGAAACTTCTGTAGATCATTCTGTTGCCCTTAGCATTTCCTTTTGGTTAGACCTAAGCTGCTCTTCTGGGAGTATGATTATATGCTTTTTATCTTTGAAAAACAGAAGTGCCTCTCTGCAACTCACAGTAGCTTCTGGGTTGTCTTCCACAGACCATATACCTTGAATGTGATGTCATAATGCTCATACTTTTGCCTCTTCACTTTTTTTCCCACAGTTAGACATATGTGCTTCAGATTCATTGGGTAGGTCTGTTCTGTCACAAGGGAGAAAGACACAAGCTGCAGATAAGCAGCTGCTTCCAAATAATTTTTTGACCCATGCTCTACTCAATGCCTGTATCAAAAGGTAAGCAGAAAGAAGCTTTGGAATCTGTCTTGATGGAACAAATGCTGCCATAAAGTCTGTAGAGATGAATCACCATTAAGATATATTCAGATAATCACAGAATAGTAGGGGTTGGAAGGAAAATCAAGAGGGCATCTAGCCTAAGCCCTCTGCTGTAGCAGTTCACTTAGACCAGATTTCACAGCATTGCATCGAGGCAGATTTGAATATCTTCAGAGAAGGAGATACTAGAACTTCTCTGGGCAGCCTGTTCCAGTGCTCTGTCACCCTCTAAGTAAAGACATTTCTCCTCATCCTCAGGTAGAACTTCCTGTGTTCCAGGTTGGGTACCACTTTGAAGAGTGTGGACCCATCCTGCTGACACTCATCAAAAAATATTACATAGAATCATAGAAATGCTTATATTGGAAAAGACCTTTGAGAACATAAAGTCTGAACAATAATCTAACAGCCAAGTCCACTGCTAAACAGTGTCCCTAAGCTTCGCATCTACATGACCTTTAAACACATGCACAGGTCGTGAGTGATTCAACCACCTCCTTGGGCAGCCTGTTCCAATGCCTGACAAACCTTTCAATAAAAAAGTTTTTCCTAATGTCTGACCTGAAGTTTTCCTGGTGCAATTCGAGGCCATTTCCTCTTGTCCTGTCACTCACTATTTTAGAGAACAGACCATAACCTCAGCAACCTCCTTTCAAGTAGTTATAGACAACAACAATGATGTCTCCCTTCTGCCTCATTTTCTTCAGACTAAACAGCCTCAGCTCCCTCAGTCACTCCTTATGTAAGGCTTATTCTCCAGATCCTTCATCAGCTTTGTTGCCCTTCTTTGGAACTGCTGCGGCACCTTACTATCTTTCTTGTTTGGAGGTGCCCAACATGGCATTGCATTCAAGGTGTAGCCTTACAAGTGCCAAGTATGAGAGAACAATTACATCCCTACTCCTGGTGGCCACACTATTTCTGATACAAGTCACAATGTCATTGGCCTTCTTGGCTACCTGAGCACACTTAATGGTTCATATTTGGCTGATGACCAGTCAATATCCCCTAGTATCTTTCTGTTGAGTACTTTTCCAGCCTCTTTTCCCTAAGCCAGTAGCATTGAATGGCATTGTTGTCAACCAAATGTAGCATATTTCTGCTGAAGGGGGCGAAGGACTGGAGATAGCAGCTTGGCCCAGTTATGTAAGAATATGTGATTAATCTTGATTTGTCTTTGTGTTGGGTTTTTTAAGTAGTGTGAATTAAATGTGTCTTGTTTTTCTCAAATGGATCTACTGTATGTTTTTTGCCTGCAATTTATATAAGTGGTTTTGAGGCCTCCCAGTTTTGTTCTGGGTTTTTTGGGGCCATTAGAACATGAACTAACTTAACTGGTTAATCTCATCTCATCTCAGGCCTGGTCACCTGATCAACCAATAACATTAAATGGTGAGCCATAGAGAAGATGAGACACATTCCTAACATTTTTGGTGACCCCAACATGGGACCGAAATAAACTGGAATAATTAGGGGACAAAACTCTGCACTAGATTTGAAAATGTGCATAGGAAATTGTTTTTTTCTCTTCTTTGTTGTTGTGACTTTACTAGACAGAGAAAGGATGGAACACTCCAGGTGCTTGGGGTAATGTCTATTGGAGAGGCAAGAATTTCAATGCATACTATTCCTGGGGGAATATTCCTTAATGGGGGAAAGTGGCTGCTAAAAGCCTTCTGTAAAAGTATGCTGTGAAACTTTTCCTCCAACCCCATCTTGTAGCTATGCTAAGTAATTTTTGCATCTATGATCATCTGTCCACATAATTTAATTTAGTGTGGGAAGTCCTTTTATATTCATGTGAATGATTTGTGTAATTTTAATCATAATACCTAATTAAGTTATTGTCATAGTGTAACCTGTGGTTCCACTGGGATTCAAACCAGAACCTTCTGTTTGTAAAGATGACTTTGTTTCAATGGACACACATCAGCAAGATATCCCTTCCCAAAATCCCATCCACTGAAAGTATTTCTGGAACGTGGACTGGCATTTGCTCTGTCACATGGGATCCATCTTGGCTTCTGTTTGTCACTGTTGTGCGAGCTTTGTTCTGCCTCACATACCTAGTGAAAGATAATTAATTCTCTTTCTCTCCTCCTTGTCTCAGTATGAGAAGACTGTAATTCTAATGGTGTTAGTCATCAACACATCTGTGTCAGGAGAGGGAAGAAATGAGGAATTGGGAAAAGAACCTAAAGAGAGAGGATGGCCTTGGAAGCAGTTCTATCCTTTAAACCCTTTCTTTATTTTCTGATAATAAAATTTCTGATCTTTTTCTTTAAAATAGCATTTGTTCCTGGTTTATCTGAGGTTTTTTTGCAATTCTGAGAAATCAAATCAGCACAAAATAATCTAAACCAGAACAACAACAAAAAAATAGCATCTGACAATTATTTTTCAAAATTGATAGTTCTTTTCAAACTTGAATTTTCCAGGGTCTTTGTTCTTATACTTGTAAGTATAAAATGTTTTCTGCACATGATATTCTGCTTTATGTGAGAAAGTATTTTGATTCTAACAAATATCTGTCCAAACATCACGGTTGCAATATTCTATGATTTGTTTGGTTTAGAGTTGGTTTATTGTTTTTCAATTTTGGATGAATAGCTAATAAGATCAGTGCTGCTTTAGTTAATACCACTAAAATCTTCAGGAGCCTCTCAGGTGATGGAGTTACAAAGACAGTTTGAAGATAAGGTGGCTAACATAAAATACAGCATTTTTCCCATAAATGAAACCTTGGAATGAACACAAGATTAGGGAGAACACCAGCACAGGGTATAAACACCTCAGCTATAATCCCTCCACCTATTCCTCTTCATGTGGCTGCATTTAAAAATAGCCAAAAAAAATTCAGCTAAAACTGTTCACCCCAGTGACACAAAAACAATGGAGAAGATGCCTCTCAGGAGGATTCAGGAGAGATCATAGAAGCATAGAATCATTAGGAATCCAAAAGGACCTTGAAAAGTCCAATCCCCCTGCCACAGCAGGATCACCTAGACAAGTCACACAGGAACATATCCAGGGAGATCTTGAACATTTCCAGAGAAGGAGACTGCACACACCCCCTGGGCAGCCAGTTTTAATGATCTGTTACTTTCACTGTGAAGAAGTTTTTTCAGATATTTACATGGAAACTCATATGTTCCAACTTGCACCCATTGCCCCTTATCCTATCACCAGAAGACCTTGACAACAGCCTGTCTCAATCCTCCTCCAAACTAGAGACCCAGCTCCCTTGGCCTTTTCTCATAAGGAAGCTGTTCTACTTCCTTCATAATCTTTGTTGCTCTATGCTGGAC
>VZRI01003824.1:14908-35459 GCA_013397515.1 Upupa epops
GGCTGAGAGGGATTGCTCGCCCCACCCCCCACCCCCCACCCACCCCTTGGGAGAGGTGGAGGGAGCTCTCTCCTAGAGGATCTCTTTTTTTCTCAAGACATGTTGTGGCAGAAGCAGGAGAAAGTCGAAGATGGCAAAAAAAGACAACTAAGAAAGACCAAGAAAGACCAAAAAGCAGGAAGTAGCTTCTCTTCTACAGACTCTGTCCTCCAATCAGCTATAGAGTCCAGGCACTAATGCAGGAGCTCTGCTAGGAAAGCGATCTCCAGCTTCAAAATAAAATTATTTTTCAGAATAAAAGTACCACAACAAATATTTGAAAATTTGGTAATTTTCAAACCAAGACAGAATGGAATTTATTGCATCTCTTTCCCATTTAGTATGNAGCAGACTCTTTGATGTTTCACCCTTGGTGGCAGAGGGCTGAGAGGGATTGCTCGCCCCACCCCCCACCCCCCACCCACCCCTTGGGAGAGGTGGAGGGAGCTCTCTCCTAGAGGATCTCTTTTTTTCTCAAGACATGTTGTGGCAGAAGCAGGAGAAAGTCGAAGATGGCAAAAAAAGACAACTAAGAAAGACCAAGAAAGACCAAAAAGCAGGAAGTAGCTTCTCTTCTACAGACTCTGTCCTCCAATCAGCTATAGAGTCCAGGCACTAATGCAGGAGCTCTGCTAGGAAAGCGATCTCCAGCTTCAAAATAAAATTATTTTTCAGAATAAAAGTACCACAACAAATATTTGAAAATTTGGTAATTTTCAAACCAAGACAGAATGGAATTTATTGCATCTCTTTCCCATTTAGTATGAGGCAACATAATCAAATGGCTTAGATTATACGTGTCTCTTAATGACTAAAGTTTAGCTGAGATGAATTGTACATGAATTCCATACCCTGCGTAAAGTTCTGGAGAAGACTGAGGTATCACATGAAAGTACTTTTTTGTCATTAATAACTAATTAAATAGCTATTTCTAGCTAAATTAAGGACAGCAAACACAAAGGTGTCCATCTAAAGATTTGCTTTCTCTCTCTGGTTTTCTTCTAGATTCTATTTGTTTTTACTTATTTATCAACATAGAAAAACTATTTAAGTACAACATTTGATTCCTAGACAGATGATAGTAGAAAAGTTTCAGTGAGCAGTATTTTCAGAGTAACGTGTGATGTAGTATAAATAAAATGTGGAAATACAAAGTATACGTTTGTCAACCACGATCTTATATTTAAACAAACAAACAAAATTCAACCCAAACAAAACACTAATTTCAGTGAATTGTAATAAGAAACCAAACACACAGAAAGTTAAAAAATAAAATTGTCTGTCGTCTGGATTGTGTGTTTCTGTGAACTGGAAGTGCTCTGGAGTTGCAGCCAGAAATACCAGTATAATACTTTGTAAAGATAATCACA
Source organism: Upupa epops (assembly GCA_013397515.1). NCBI lineage: Eukaryota > Metazoa > Chordata > Aves > Bucerotiformes > Upupidae > Upupa > Upupa epops. The sequence continues at coordinate 16,318 of VZRI01003824.1, forward strand.
CAATATAACATGGCCATTTTCTCTAAAAGCATACGAAAGCTGCATCTGTCACTAAGGGAGAAGAAATGAAACAAAAAGCCACTTCCAAATATCTTGAGGTTTAATATTATGAGTTTGGCTACAGTAATTACTTTATTTTAGCAAGACATAAATTTAATTTATGAAACCTCAGTTGATAAACCCTCTTTTGGGAAAAGAAGTACTTCAGATTCTATTGAGGAATACATTGAAAAGCGAATGTGATCTAGGCATAACAACTTACTGCCCAGTGAATCCCCCTCTCTTTCTCTCTGTGTGTTTCATTCATGATGAAATTTCAAATTTTACCCTTGGTATTAATGTTTAGGCCAATAATCTTGAGATACTGATCAGTGATGTTTCTACCATAAATGAATATTGCAGGGATTGATATATCAATCAAATTACTCCTTGCTTTTGACTTGTGAGCTTCTGCATCTTATTTTCCCCACCATCCTGTTGAGGAGTGAGAGTGATTGGATGGATGCACTGTTTTTGTGCCATAGTTTTGCTATTTTTTAAATTCCTTTTGTCAGTACAGATTGAAGACAGATCTGCTGGAAGGCAGCTCTGAAGGAAGGTCCCAGGAGTACTGGTGAATAACAACCTAAGCATGAGTCAGCATAATACCCTTGTGGTTAAGAAGGTCAGAGGTTTCCTGGGGTGCATTAGGAAGAATGTAGCCAGTAGGTTTAGGGAGGTTCTCCACTCCCTCTGCTCTGAGCTGGTGAGACTTCAGTTATAATATGGTATTCAGTTCTGGGCTCCCCAGTTCAAGAAGGACAAGGAATCAATGCAGAACCTCTACGATGATGACATGAGTTGAGCATCTTCCTTATGGGAAAAAAGCTCAGAAAGTCGGCTCTGTTAAGCCTGTAGAAGAGGAGACTGATGAGAGATCTCACAAATGCTTATAAATATCTAAAGGGTACTTGTCAGGAAGACAGGATCTGACTCTTCTCAGTGGTGCTTTTTCTGTGTTTACAAGGCTAGAGAATAATAGGTTTTATTATGCTATCAGATTATCACAGTATCTCAGAATATTTCATGTTCTAAACAAGTTCCAATCTACCCCTTCTTTCTTAATAACTCAATCATTGTGGCTCCTGTAAGAAGTTTTGGGAAGAAAGGGAAAAAACCCTCTCCCCACCTATGAGTAGAATCCACTTCTAGTTCAGCCAATCTGTGCTTCTGTAAATGAATGCATTTGACCTAGAAAATTAGATTTTCTGTGCTTTAGGGGTTTTTTGTAAATTATTTATTTATTTTGTGCCTTTTTGTTTTTTCTGGGAGATCCTGGTTTTGTTTGGGAAATGGTACAGGGAGAAGACAGTGTGCCACTGCTCCAGCTCTGTGGAAACAAGAGCAGAAAGTTCTTACTTAGTCCTCACCTTAGGATATGCTGAAGGTGGCAATGAGCTGAAGTAGTCTGAAACCCATAGAGCCACTCCTTGTTTTATTTTTGGCTCTTGAGTACTTCTCTAATTAGGAAAAGTCTTTCTCAAGCTAACCAGCATGGCCAGCCTTTGATAGTGCGTGAGATCTCTCTGTCTTTTGTCTCTTCTCTAAAGACTTTTGCTTATTAGAGAGTGTCCCAGCACTGGCTAGACTTAGTCAACTGGTGACAGCAGGTCATTCTGACTGTTGTAATTTAAAGCAACCACACATAATGCAGCCTCTTATTCATCCTTCTCATGCCAGCCCCTCCCACCACCCTCCCGCCTCCCCCTATGCAAAAGGGGAAAGTACAAGACAGTCAAGAACAAGGACAGGGAGAACTCAGTCACAAAATACACTCATGGGTAAAAGACAGTCTTGACTTTGGGAAGCTAAAACAATTTATTTTAAATAACAAAACTACTATCAATTGAATCAGATTAGAACAGTAGGAAAGAGTAATTGAATCTTAAGTATACTTTACTCCATCTATCCCTTCTTTCCAAGCTCAGCTCTGCTACCTCTTTCCTCCCAACAGCAGAAGGAGGATGAGAACGAGGATCACAGTCACAGTCTATTCCACATTGTTTCTGCTGCTGCTGCCTCATGCTCAGGAGGAAAACTCAGTCTTCACTTGTGGCAGATTGTTCCTCACACAGGAGATGTTTCTCCATGAATTTCTTCAACTAACATGTGGGTCTCCCCACAGGCTGTGTTCCTCCCAGCAACAACCCACCTGAGTGTGAGTCTCCCTCAGTCATGTTATTTTTCAGGATCCATTCTCTGATCCAGCAAGAAAATAGACGAAATGACATCACAGAGTTTGATGGTATGGCAGGGGCTCTCCTGAGGGCGGCTTGGATGCATCCCAAGGGCTGGCCATGCCCATCTTTTATTGGCATGTACCAGCACATGTGAACATAGGATTGCTGCTCACTAGTTGTGGCACTCTGTGATGGGCTACCTGGTCACCCGTCCTGGCTGGTCACATATGCTTACATAGAAGGTTATATAAGAAATTTTGGCTTACAGTCATATGCTATCCCTGGCCTCCAGCCACACACTATATCTGGGTCATGATGTGACAATCTCCCAGTGTGCTTTGGAAGGAATATTCCCTCACAGCAGACTCCTTCACATGCTGCAGCATCTTTGCTCTATCAGAGAACTTTGAAGGCTTCAAGATCTCAGCCTGCCCTCTCATCATTGACTGAAAAAGGAATGGTTGCTCCAATGCCTCTTGCCTGCTCCTTCCTCACTAGTCTGGGAGTCTACAAGGCTGTCTTTTTCTCTCTTTCTTCTCTCCTCCAAAACAAAAGAGAATTCCCAAAACAAAAGTCATAAAACATTAAAAAGCGGCCCAACCAATTTCCACTCTTAAATGTGTTTACTGATTGGCTCATCTTCAGACAGAAACAGGGCCAAGGAAACTTTCTTGAAGTTTCTTACAGTCAACACAGCAGCAGCTCCCACCCCCTTTATGGAATTTTCACATTTGGTTGGAAATTAAAAAAAAAGTGTGTTTGAAATATTTCTTAGAAAAAGTATTGTAATTTCAGCAAAGTGATTTAAAAGGACCTAAGCAAAACTGCCTCTGTTACTTCATTAATACGTAACTGGCAGAAAAATACAAAATACAATCCTCATTAAACTTGCAAGTCTCTTCAATAGAACAAATGGGAACTAACAATGAATAATGTTTATAATCTAATATATTTAAAGTGAAGTGCAAAAATTTTTTGTCCAGTTTCTACATTTTCTGCCTGTAACAACATGCTCCCAAGCACAGTGTTCTAATCTCAACAAATTAAAAATTATCAGCCTTCAAGTAACTAAAGCTCCTAAGAGTAGCACTTTTGTTAGGTTTTGTATTCAAATATCAGCTCCAAACTTCTAACTGAACATAGAGAAATAGTCTCATTAATGCAATGTATTTGAAATTATTATTCCCATGTAACCTTTGCCTTAATTTTTGGAATTTTCTCCAGTTCATAACTCATTTTTTTCAAACTGCTTTCCAATGTTTCTAAAGGTTACCATAGATTTTACAAGTCAGCACAGAATATTTCCTGAATGACTTACCACATAAAGCTAAGTGTATGTTTTCTTTACACCCTTGAAATAACTTTTTTTTAGTCAAAGATTTATAACTATTTGTATAAATATTCAGGCACATCAGTCTATCTTTAAATTATGTGAACAATATTAATAATGTCAGTGAATATATTAATTTCAGTCTTTTTAAATTATTAACAAAATTAAACTTATATTCTGTCTGGCTTAATTGAGGGTAGGGATAGATTAAATGAATAGTTTTGGGGAGATTTTCACAATCAATTTTGTACTTATTTAATGAAAATCATTATTTCTGTGAGTGGGGTTTTTTTTTAAATTTGCAGGTGCATATCCATGAAAATTTTAAATAGTCATATTTACTTAATATATATATTCAAGTTATCCCATAATTTTGATAAATTCAACCTCAAATATTCAAAAAATAATAAAGGAAACCATTTAACAGCTCTGAGAAATAACTGCCAATTTTCAGTAAGTGAATTCAGACAATTCAGTACTGCGATTTCAGTCATTGTAAAAAGGTCACCCCAGGTGGTGCAGATGACGTACATGGCAAACAGGAAAGCAGGCAGGAGGAAGATTTGAAAACAAGAGAAATACTCTTATTTGATTAAGTTAGTATTATGTAAAAAAGCATATCTTAAATTAATTTGCTGGACCATTTCATAGAAAAATCATTTCCTGGTAGACTGCTGCCTTGTTCAGTCTATAGGAGATATTTCAGATATGGCTTTGCTCAAAGGTTAGAAAGAAGGGAAATGCAGTGACATTGCAAGAAACTGGCAATGAGTGGAGATACTGGCTGTGTGGGATAATCACAGGGTAATGGCCAACGTTAAAATATAACAGCTGTGTTGTGCTTTCAATGGAGAAGGATCTGGAATGTAAATATATGTAAATATTACTCATTACATTTTTCCTAAACTCTAATGACTGAGTTATACATGTGCCCTAAAGCCTTACTCCATCTGGGTACTAAACTGGCTTAACAGGCTATGGAGAGAAACAACAGCCCTGCCAAGAAAATTATCTGAAAACAATCTGTGTTTCACCAGCTTGACAAAATAACATAGCAGATTTTTCAAGTGCAATCCTTAGTTCATTATAACATTCTGTTGTTTAACAATATTATCTGACTCCCTGTAAACCAATTAAAAAAACTTGTTACCACTTGTGTATACATCAGCTTCAGGCAGTAATTTGTCCTAGAAATCAGACAGAAACTGATATATACTGATATGTGCGTCTTTTACACTTACTATTTTTTATATCACTCCACTCCCATCTCTAAAGATCAGGTGCAGTATGGTATCTTTTTAAACAACCTTGTCTACATCATGACCATTATGAACATTCAGAAAAATTAGAACCTTACATAAAAATATTTTTTTAAATATAGAACATACATATCTTTCAGAAAAGTTTATTTGAATTCAGAGAAGGGACAGAGGCAGACCACTGAAAAGGCAGTGAACAGATATATTTTAGGATCATAACAAATTCCACCACATATAAAGAAGCATTTAATTACCTTGTTAGACAATTTCAATATGAAATGTGAATCTTGGAAATGTAATAGCAAATGTGTACATTTACAGTGTCACATATTACTCTTTTTAGCATTTTCACTACAATTTTCATCATGCTTCAATAGGAATTTTGGATTGTAAACATTTGAGACAATCTGTCCTTTATGTAATACAATTTCCACAGTCCTGTTAAATTAAATCACTGTGAATTATCCCATAGAACAACCCAAAGGCTTTGTTTCTGAAAACTGGATACAATTTATAGCAATGTCATTCTTTTTATTTTGTCAGTTACATTTTTATATTCACTGCATTCTACATTGTATTTTGCTTCCCAATATCAACATGCCATTAATTTTCCTTTTTGGATGCAGTTCTCTTGAGAGAAAGGTCCAGTGCCTGGAAAGAATGAAGTAAATATGTCCTGAGAGCTCTAGCACTACAGATGTGCATGAGAAAGAAGTGGAAACTTTATAGGTAATAACAGATAATATATAATGATCATTATGACCACAAAGTGTAGACTTGCTTTAAAACTTCATTTTCAAAGGTGCATGATGATATTATCTTTTCATACATGAAATAGCAATGGTGAATGATGTTTCAACATTGGCCAAGGGCAATTTACTGCAATTGGATCAGGGCAATACTCAGTATCAATACAGGCTGGGGGATGATGAAATGAAACCTGGCAAAGGGTATTAAAGACAGTAAGAAGGGATTTTTTTCAGTATATGAATAGAAAAAGGAAGACTAAGGAAAATGTGGGTCTGCTGATGAATGAGACAGGCACCCTAATGGTGAAAGACACAGAGAAGGCAGAGGTACTGAATGCCTTCTTTGCTTTGCTCTTCACTACTAAAGCTGCCCTCATAAACCCTGGACCCTGGGTGTAAGAGAAAAGCTCTAGAGAGAAAAAGAATTTACACTGGTTGAGGAGGACCAAATTAGAGGCCATTTAACCAGACTGAACATCCATAAATCTGTTGTAGACTGGCTTAAGAAGGGACATGGGTCCTTAGAAATGTTGCACAACCTAGGCTTTGATGGTAATCATGAAGGTATAGTTATGAAACAGGCAGTTAAGGAGGTAAACAGTTAAGTTATAGGTTTTATATCCTTGGCATAAGTCAGGCTGTCAGCAGGGGTCTGGGCTTGACCTGGATACCAGCCAGCAGGATCGGCACCCGAGTGGAAGTAAAACCTGGACATGAGAGGAAGATAACCCTTGCTGAAGCCACAAGCAGGAGCTGTGTGAAATGACCTCTGAGGCTGTGGCCAGTGATATGAGGACAAGTCTTTACATTGTGACCAACAGATGACCTCTCAGGCTGTGGCTAATGATATGAGGACACCTTTACATTGTAACCAGTAAAATAAGGACAAGTGTCAAAAGTTTGCTATAAAAGACGTTGCAGTACACTAATAAAGTTGAACTTGCTTTATCATTCACATTGAGTTTTCCTGCATGTTCTGCCAGGGGAATTTCTCCCACATAAATACATGGGTTTTGATGGGATGTACCCACGAGTGAAAAAAGAGCTGCCGATGTTATTGCTAGGACAATTTCCATCAACTTTGAAAGGTTACAGAGAACAGGACAGTTACTTGAGGACTGGAGGAAGGCCAATGCAATCTATTCTTCAAGAAGGGCAAGAATAATAACTTTGGACACTGCAGGTCAGTCTCACCTCCATCCCTGGGAAGGTGAGAGACACCTTGTTCTTATGGAGAGCTTCAATTTACCTGACATCTGCTGGAACTACAGCACAGCAGAGAGGAAAGCATCTCAAATACGTGAAAAATAACTTCCTGACACAGCTGGAATGTGACCCTACTAGGTAAGGTGACTCACTAGACCAGCAATAAGGTCTAGCTAACACCAGTGAAGGTGAAGTGAGAAATGTGATGGTCAGAGGCTGTTTTGGGATCACAGATCATGAAATGATCAAGTTCTCAATCCTTGGTGAAATAAGGAGGGTATGGTCAGCAAAAACACCACAATGGGCTTCCAGAGGACAGACTTTGACTTATTTGTGACATTGGTTGAGGATGTCCCTTGGAAGACACTCCTGAAAAACAAAGGGGTCTGGGGTGGCTGGACATTCTTCAATAAAGTACTCTTAAAGGCTCAAAAGCAAGCTGTCCACATGTGCCAGAAGATGAATTGTCAAGAAAAAAGACCATCCTGGCTGAACAAGGATCTATTCTTAGGCCTCATGGAAAAAAAAGTTTATCATCCTTGGGAAAAAAGGGCAGGCAACTCAAGAAAAACACAGGGGTCTCTACAAGGGCACACAGAGAGGAAGTCAGAAAGGCAAAAGCTCAGTTAGAACTCATCATGGACAATGTAGTGAAGGACAAGAACGGTTTCTACAAATACATCAATGGCAAAAAAAGAATTAGGGAGAATCTCCATCCCTTACAGGGTACAGAGGGGAAAATTATCACCAAGGAAGACAAGGCTGAAGTACTTAATTCCTTTGACTTGATCTTTAATGACTAGTCCAATTATCTTCAGAGTATTAAACATTCTAGGCTGCAAGACAGGGATGAAGAGCAGGATATACTTTACACAAACCAAGAAGAAGCAGTTAATGACCTGCTAGGCCACCTGGATGCCCACAAATCCGTGGGGCCAGATGGAATTCATACAAGAGTGTTGAGGGTGCTGGCAGAGAATCTTGATGATCTCTTCATCATTTATCGAAGCTTCTGGCTAACAGGAGAGTTCCCAGATGATTGCATAAATAATGAAACTGATTTTGTATGTGTTATAAATTTATTGGCCTAAAGAGACAGCAGAGAGAAAAACAGATCAAGAAGAGAATTAAATGCAATATTCATCCTTTTTAAAAACAGGTGATGCTAAATGAAGTTTTTCTCTGTCTGTCAGTGTTCATGTGTAAACAGGAAAAAGAACCTAAAACCAAATATCTATCTCCAAACTGACCCTAATTTCCATGTCTTCTTTCTAATGAAGCATTTTGTCTATAAATGGTAATTGTAGAGTTGGTATTTCAGCTTAAATTTAATTTAGAGCATGTTTCTGCTTCACTTGCTATTTAGGACTAGATCTGGAAAATAATTTTATTTATAAACTGTCATGAGTAAACTACAGTGATTGTGCTCTAAAAGTAATGATTTTCATAGAGATACTACTACAGACACTGACAAAATATATAAGTACTTTGAAATTATAATTAGTCTGTTTTAATCACAACTCTAGCGTGCCATTTGTGTTAGGCAGTAACAGAAACGTTTGCAAGTTTTATCACTTCCCTAGTAAGGTTTTCTGAGACTCAAATTCTGTGGGCCTTTTGTCTCTTTTTAAATGTGAAATTATCTCTGCATGTCTAAAGTCTGGTTTGTATTTTTCCATGTTGACAAGCCTACACTTACAGTAATTGTCACCTTTCAGCTGGATAATGTCTCTGCTGTTCATCTTAGATTGTATAAAATCAGTAGTTTTTCATATGAAGGCTTGTTGAAATGTAAAGGCTATCTGTGGAAAAAGGTTATCTGTTTGGCCAATGGAAGACATAAAATTAAATTAAAGAAAGGCATCTTTTATTTCCATATGCATAAAATGTGTAACACATAAATCTGTAACATGGAAAAGTTTATCTTTAATATACTCCATATGCCCAAAAGCTATGAGAATTCCTTTTTCATCAAAAATCACATTTAAAACTCAACTGTTACTACATAAAAGGAGAAAGCAAAAATTCCAAATAGGGACTTAAATATTATATGGTTTAGACATACAGTGTATACTGCACATGTGTTTAGGTTTGTAAAAGTGGTAACTATTAATTTAATGTGCAATTTAAATGTGTCTAAATTCCCAACCCACTGTGAGAAATCTGAATATCTATTAAATCTGCAACAGTCACTATCTGAATCAGGATATAATAATCATGTCCTGAAAAAATAAACAAAGTTATTTTTTTCCATTTGCTTAATTGTCCTGTTAAAAATGTCTACATCATCAGATGAATACCTGAGAGCTATTTAGGAGCCTATTTAGGCAACCAGTGTCATATCTTCAAGTACCATTTAGATATCCTAGAGCACAAAAAAAAATGGTGAACACAATAATCTTTTCTATATATACAAAAAATACATAAATTTATAGAGTATTGAACTAACTAGACACCAAAAATTAGGAGTACAAATAAAGTATGCTACCTAAAACTAATACTGATAGTCAACGAGATACGTTTATTTGAAATATTTTTCAAAACATATTTGATAAGCCTATGTAATTTTAACTTTGGTTTGCTATTTAGTACTGTATAAAGCAATGAGCCAGTCTTACAGGGATCTTCAGATTGTTCTTGCTGCTTAGTACAGCTATTTAATTGATTTTTTTATCTTTCTCTTCTTTCCTATTGTTGCTTATTTCTTAAAGATTCTGTGCTTCATCATTGGTTTTGGAGGGAGGTGCTGGCAGTAGAGTAGCCCATTACCTTGAAAATAATTTTATTATCAAAGTGCTAAAGCTGAGATTGTCTTAAGAAAATCTTATGTAGCAAAACTGACTACTTGAATCCTCTTATGATCATAATATTTATTAATGTTCAGTAGAATATTAAGCAAGACTTTCTGACACAGGACTATGGAGGACAGCTGATGGTAATCATGAGGCTGGGAATGTAGGAGAACACACATTATGCTACCACCAGTCTTCACTAGTGTCAAACTCCCTATTATTAAACAGTAGTGTCACTCACAAATTTTAAAAGAAAATGTTGCTTTGGTGCCAAGAGTAATGTTTTTCTGGTAAGTTTTTTTTTTTATAAATGCACAGTAAGCAACCAAGAATGGAGGTGGTTTGTATAGGTTTTGGCCAGGTCAGATTTTTGTAATATCAGATTTTCATATTATAGGGAATATAAGTAAATGTACTAACCAAGATCTCTTTCTTGGATCAGTCTTTCTCCCTGTAATACAAAATAATAGCATTTGGGTATATAATTACTTAACTTCAAGATATAATTAGTTATTATTTCTCATAAGGCTATTTTACTTGTGCATTTACATTTTTCAATATAGTATATATGAAAATGTGTTGCAAATTCAATTGCCACTGACTAAGGTAATACGTATCTAAGACAATCTTGTTACCTTTTGTGAAATAATCAGATATATGGATATAGATAATATGGAAAGGAGAGAAAGTGGCACTTAAATATGTATGTTGGCAGTTCCCAGGACATGGAACTACTGGATCAAGTCCAAAGTAGAGCCACAATTACCAGAGGTCTGAAGCACCTTCCCTGTGAAGGTAGCCTGAGGGAATTGAGGCTGTTCAGACTGGAGAAGGCTCCACAGTGATTTTATAGTAGCCTTCCAGTATCTGTATTAGATCTTAGGAAAAAACTCCTCACTGTGGGGGTGGTGAGGTTGCCCAGAGAAGTAGTGGATGCCTCCTGTCTAGGAATGTGCAAGATCATGTTGAATGGGGCTTTGAGAGACCTGCCCATGGCAGGGCATTTGGAACCAGGTGGTTTTAATGTCCCTTCCAACCTAAACCATCCTATGATTCTATTTTTATTTTAAAATATACTGTTCAACAATTAGAACAAAACATCTAAACACAATATAACACAAATATAATGAAAGCTTAAAATTCCATAATTACTCATTTTACTTTCAGTGAATCTCTGAACAGAGTTCCAAAGAAAGATTCTTCTTAGGCTGAGATACCTTCAGGTATAAGTTGTGTTTGAGCTGGTTAGCTTAAATATCCTTTGTCATCAGTAAGAAAAAAAAAAACAAAAAACCAAGACAAAACAGCTTTCTGGTTTTGCCTGATCTGATCTGTTTCATACACTAACTTTAGAATGAGATCAGTAATCTCCTACTTGTCTCGGTTTAGGAAGACAGGTATCAAATTCTTTCAATTTAAAGGCCTTCAGGCAAGAGATTTGGAAAAAGGAACAACAATTCTTTATTAAGAACACTAAGGAAATNAGAACCAAGCCCCCCTCCTTTTTCTTAGTCCCAGTACGTGTTGCTCGGCACGGGCACGATCAGCTTCCCCCCCACTCCCCCCCACTGGGTGAAGCATCTCACAATGGGATGAGATGGGTCCTGACGACCCATCAGGAGATACTTAAGAAAAAAATATCGCCCCACCTGGTTTTAACAATTGAGTCGGTACCGAGGCATTCACTTCCCCACCCCAAGACATATCGCCCCACCTGGTTTTAACAATTGGGTCAGTATTCACTCCGCTACCCCCCTGAAGTTACCAAAAACAAAACCATACAGCTTCTCAATTGCTTTCAACAGATGAAAATAGAATACAAACTTCTTGATTCCATAACTCAAGACACTACTAAATACTCTTTTCATTGTTGTCCCTACTTTAAAAGAATTTTAAGATGATTAGATTTCTTTAGATGCCAATATTGTAAATGTCTATTTTGGATCGTATGAATCATGAACACAATCTTTGTCGTATGTTGTTGCTCACAGCTTTAACACATCACTAATGAGCTAAAAGGATTTTAAGGCAAGTATATATTAATATTTTTATTATTTTCGTTTGGAATATAATGAACTTACAAAAATGTTAGTAGACAATTTTGACAGTGCAAAATACAATCTCTTCCTTAGTATACAAGCATCCCACTAGTTATGTGAAGCTAAAAGGAATCTCCCATGTGGACAAGGTAGTGCATAATTGCCTATCATATATATTCTATGTTTTTCTATCAGTCTTCAGTTGATAGCTACAGCAAAGTGATAAAGCCTAATAAAAAAGACAATTGAGTGTGATCCAGGATGTTCCAGTTGTACATTTACAATGTCAGTACTGTCAGTTTTGCAACCTGAACACAAATGGCTGCACATTTAAATTCACTTCTTTTCATGTTTTTGTTTTGTTAAGAGTTCTTTACAGCTAGTGGTAGAAAAGAACTTTGGGTCAAGGTTATGCCTTTATCACTGAAGAAAAAATAATTAAATGTAGTACATCATAATAGAAAGTTTTCTGTTGAACATCTAGCTGATGTGGTTGCTTTCTAGGATGAGTCTTCTAAATGCTGCAACATTATAAAAAAAAGCCCCAAGTGTAGAAAGGGTGTTGAGCTAAATTCGCCAATGGTCTAATAAAAAGGAATTGGATGTGTTGAGAGAAAATCTGTAACAGAAAAGGTCCTAGTGCAACATAGTGTAAAGACAAGGTCCTAGTCACCAACCTTTCACAATATAAAGTAGAAATAAATTTAATTTTAAGAATAATCTAAGAAAGAATAAAGAACAATTCTCCTACATTCATTAAGATTAAATTTTCTTGTAAGATGAACTCTCACAGTACCTGCTGTGCATAAAAATGAAGTGCTTAAGACATTATAATATTTATAGTGCTTTAAAATTGATGCAATTTGTATATAATTCAATGTTAAGAATATATGTAAAATGAAGGCATTACTAGAGTAGAACAGTTCACAGCAGTGAATTTAGCTGTAACTTGAGTTTACTTTTTGTATTCATGACTTAAAATATTGCAGGGCTATCAATGTTATTTCATCTTCTGCTGAATCAGCTCTTAGAGAAGCAGAAGTTCCTGGAGACTGACACATGTTATAAACTGCTTTAAAATGTGAATTAGGTGTACTGGTGGGTAGGAATGAGCAAAAGAACTCAAAAGGTACTTTTTGTTACTTTATTTTGTCTTATCAGTTATACCTGACTCTGTACTCCTTGTAACCAGATAAGTAAGTTTTAAAGATTTTTTACCAAAGCTTCAAAGCTGACAATTTAGGTATCATTATTACCCTACTTGGAAGCACTCTTTTTTCAAAGTGCAAATTTTCTCTAAAGAGGGATTTAAATCCAAAACAAAATTCCAAGAAACTGAATTAAACTGGGCAAAGTTTGTGTGAGGAATCGTGTGGTTTTGTCCTGACACTGGTTTTGCAATAAAACTCCACGATGTTCATGTGCTGTCACTGCAGTCACCCCAGGTGTGCAGCAGTGGAGATGTTGAAGCAGAAGTAGCAAATTGGTTTTCAGTGACCAGGACTTCCCAAGTGAGACTTCAAAGTGGGAGTCTTTGGAGACAACAAGTGGGAGGCAAGTCAGCTTATCAAATGTTTGAGGAGCCTTCTAGAAGGTGGCACAGCACATGCATCACACCAGATATAAGCCTGAGCTGCCTGGAGGGAATGGGGATGATTGCCCGGATAGACTGTTTGGCAGGAGCATACAGCACAGATCATTCAGCAAAGGATCAAAGGACGGGTGGCTGAGAGACTGGGGCTTACCTAGAGCAGCACCCCCACCCCTGGTAGGCAGCTGCAGTGCAACACCTCCAAAAGAGCCAGAGAGTGGTTGGAAGGGCTGGGAACAGAGACACCCCCTCTCAGCAGCACCAGGAACATGCTGAAAGTGGCTGTAATCCCCCAAGGTCTTTCCTGCTTCCCCTTCCTTTGCCCACTCTTCCTTTCCCCTTTTTACTATTGGTCCACCTTGGTTCCATAAATAAACCAAGTGGTGCTTGATTCTGTTTTGAATCTTTATTCTATTTCTCTGGCAAAGACAGAGCCCCACGCAATCTCAGCTTGCACTGTTGGGTTGGCACTGCCTAACCCTGGCAGGACAAGCAGACCATGACAGTTGATTACAGGTGTCGTAGGCAGTTTTTCCTTTGTAGTATTGACACAGCCGGCTTTGGATTCATTTTGAAGGTCATTTTATAAGATCATATGAAGTGGGGTGTATATTCCATTAAGATATGCAGATCAGTTCAAAAGGTCACAATGCATTTTCAACTATTAATTTCCATGCATCCAAAAAAAGCAGTAATTAAGGTGAAAGAAGCTGAAGTCATATAACTCATATCTCTGCAGGACAAGTATTCTGCTGCGCAGAAGTAGTGGGCTACCACATGACTGTTCTGTAAGATTAAAAATCACTGTAAAGAAGACAGATTTATGGGTTGTCCACTTTTCTATGGTTGTATATCAGTGAAAATCAGCATTTGTGCTACATACTCATTATTCTGACAAGAAAGCCATATGAATACCCATGCTGCAACTGAGTTCAGACTGAGACATGATCAAAGGCAAATGCTAGACACTGTTAACCTTATGGTGCTATGCAGTTGAAGGTGATTATGATTCAGATCTTGGTGGTTCCAAATTCACCAGTATTTTCAAATTGTGATGTGTTTTTTACAAGTGCACTTTTCATCCTATAGCCTAACATCTGTACCAGTACAACATAAATGTTTGAATGAGGATGTACCAACTGAGATATTTTAATCAAGTGACAAGACTGATATAATGCTTAGGTATTTATTATCCTTATTATCCACTGACAGACAGTGGGAATATTAGAGTTATCTTAATGTTCTGGCAGCTGCAATTTTTCGAACATGTTTATTCATTTAAATGTTATTAACCAAAATTTCTGCACATATTCAAAATTTAAATACAACTATTAAAAATAGAGCATGCCTACACTTTCAGGAAAAAAAATTGGCCTTTAAATTGACTGTAAAGAAAGTTAATTGCAGTAAATTAATAACCTTTAAATGGTGAATGAGAATATTCACAGAGGAGTTTGGTGTAGTAAAAGTAGTCCACTTTAAATTTAATTCTGTAGTAAATTCAGACTAATCTAACTAATGGACTCCTTTTGGAGATGAAAATTAAAATTGTAAAACAATAGAAAAGTTTAGTCTGGAAAAGACCTCTAGGTATATCCCTAATCAAATTCCCTGTGGAAAGCAAAGCCTTATAGTAGGCTAGAAATGGCCCTGTCTAGCTATATTAAATGTTTCCAGAAAAAGATATTACATCTATGGTCTGAGCAATCTATCTAATATTTAAGTGTCCTAAATACTTTTTTATCTAACATCCTAATGGAATTTCCCATGAATTGACATGTTTCTTTGTCTCTTGCCTGTTCACTTTGCAGCCTTTTGAAAACAGTACCTCAGTCTCTTGTATAGCTACAATTCAGGTAATGGAAAACTGATGAGATTGCTCCTGAGACTTCTCTTTCCTTGGCTGATAATCTCAAGGTCCTTCAATATTTCCTCATGTATTTAATTCTCCAGGATTCTAATTATCTTGAGGTCCCTCCTCCAATCCCTGTCTGCTCAGTCTTTTATTGGAGGTACCAAAACAATGTGCACAATATGCTAGCTATGATGTAAGAAGAATTTGGCTATATTTTTATTTATATTTTTCCCAATCGCTACAACCTCCTGTAAATGAGAGTAGTTTTGTAGTTGTATCTTATAACTGTCCTCAGTTTTGTCCCATCAGATCACACAAATACTAGCTGTCCATTTGCTGCAGATGTTCCCCAGCTCAACTCTTTTACTGTCAGTGAGTCAACACTTCATAATTTCATCTTAAAATGGAGACTTGGGAGCTGACAGCACCCTTAAAGATAGAGGTAAAAATAACATTTAGTACTCCTTTATAATTTCTGATTAACTTGCTCCATTCAGCAGTGGTCTTATGTCTTGTACTTCCATTTAACAATAACATATCTGTAGAAACCTGTCAGATTGAGCTTTAGCTGAGCTTTTGCCTGCCTAACTACATATCTGCAAGATCAAGCAATGCATTTTTAATTCTCTTTTCTACTCAAGTTGTATTTATTTGTATGTTGTCTTTCCCATCTCTTCACTTATCTGAGCATTTCCATATTCAAATTCTTTGAGCACTAATAGACTTTTCACCACCAAGACAAACTTTCATGGGAGCCCTTAATGTTCCCTGAACAAAGAAATATTTAATGTCTGATGAAATCTAAGATGCATACTATACCAATATAATTTTGAATAAAAACAATTGAGGAGTAAGACAAAAATTTTAAGTATGCTCATGTGTATTTCTGAGATTTAAACTAATTTTGCTAATTTTTTATGGTGTTGATTTCATACACAAGATATATACTAGTCACAAGGATTTATCAATACTTCTGAATTCAAGTGTTGCAGGAATTCAGGATAAAGTATATCTATCTCCAAGAATTAACTACTCTATTTATTTGCTTTTTCTGCCCAATCTATGTAACTTTGGCTGACTTTATAGTTGGACCAAAGAATATTTAAAGATCAAAATATTTCCCTGTTAGCAACAATGTCTAACTAAATAAAAAATGAACAAAGTCTTATTGGTAAAAGCAATACTAGGATAAAGTCTTATTGGTAAAAGCTATACTAGGATAATGCTTCCATGTGATTTTTTCTAAACAGTTTCTTTCTATAGTTGCAAATATGGGTAAAACCATACAATCTTGAGTAGCATAATGTCATTTGGAGTATTTTTTGAAAAATTCAGCTCATTATGGAAAAATGCCAGTGAATGAAATTAATTTCATATTACTCGAGGCATTTAAAAGATGAGCTGAAATCTAAACTAGGTGTCTGTATCCATCTAACTAATTGAAAAATAGGGAGAGTAAGATCTACAGAGAATGAGTAATTAATCTCTGAATAGGTATCTGTCAGAAGTTTTATAAATAAATATATTTTTCAGACAACATACTATGCTTTGGTTTCTGCTTTGATAAAAAGTCTTATGCTTTCTATTTCAGTTTTACCTGTATTGGTTGGTTTCCAAGGCAATATTACTCTACTTTCAAACCCTGTCTTTATCAATGATCAGACAGCAAAAAGTTTTTTAACAAGTGGATGACATTGAAAATTATATGATCTCCTGTAGTAGCATCATTACTCTCATAATTCTCTTGTTACCTTGTGTCTTCCAGCTGCACAACCATCTTAAAATAGGTAATGTTACAGCTTAAGGAAAAAAATTACTGCTTTCCAAGGCCAGATACGATACTGCAATTGCTTTTACCAAGATTATCATAATGTATGCATTTAAAAACCAGGTACCTTCAATTAGAGTGCCTCTGCTGTGACTTAGCTTCATATGCAGGGCAAGAAATGTGTCCTTTCTTGTACATAACTGAAGATTAATGTCAAGCAAGATTATGTGCTTCCAACTTTGTGACTGAGAGTTAAATCTAAGTTACCTCACAGTAGTTGAGGTTTCCTAAATGATTGATCTTTGGATTAGTGGTTACTTGGTTTTCTTTTTCTTGTGCTTAAATATTGAATTTATTCAATTTATGAATTATAATTTCATATATATTTTTTTAAAAAAAATACATAAATTATAGTTGAGAACTTTGTTTGTTGTTTTCTTTCATTTCCCTTTTTTAACTCAGTAACAGCACTATGCCAATCAATTTAATTTCATTTAAACACATCGAGTGCTCATTAAAACGATCTTTGTAAGCTGAACATTATAATGTAAAGTAAATGTAAAGTAAATCAATATCGTCTTGCAGAACTAATTAAATTAGTAAATTATTTACTAAAGGTCACAAACTGCAATTTTTGCTTACAAGAATCATGTTTGGTTTTTTTTTGAGGTGGGAAGGGACATTAAGATCATCTGGTTCTAAATCCCTTATTCAATGGCAGGGACACCCTTCACTCTATCAGGTTGCTCAAAGCCCCACCCAAGTTGGCCTTGAGCATTTCTAGGGAAGCAGCATCTAGTATTCTGGGCAACCTGTTCCAGTGCCTCACCACTCTCATAGCAGGGAAGTTCTTCAGATCTAATCTAGACCTAACCTCTTTTAGCTTGAAATTAATCCCCCTTGTCCTCTAACTAGATGCTCTCAAAAAATATTCCTTCTTCAACTTTCCTGTAGGGTCCCTAGAAAGTCCCTTCAGAGCCTACTCTTCTCCAAGCTGAATACCCCATGTACATGCATGTCAAACAGTTCAACCTGAGATATAATTAACTAATTAATTTAGTTCACATGCTTGTGGCCAAAAAAACACTTATAAATTGCAGGCAAAATCAACTAAATTGTTTTGGAGGAAAAAGAATAGATTTAATGAACCCCACATAAAAAATCCACACATGTGCAAAGGCATATACAAAGAAATATGGAGATTAATCACATGTTCTTACATAATTGAGCCAAATTACAATCACTGCTGCCTCAAAAGGAAGAGTCTTCCAGAGGATTCTACTTATTGCGGATACATGGTGACCACTCAAACAAACATCCCTCAGGCATTTCTAAGTCTAGTTCTCTATTTCACATGATTCCACACCAGTTCTCCATTTCTAGAGCATGAATGCCTATGGCCATGAATGAAGGAAGAACTCTCTCTCACAGCACAAAATGGAATTCAGACAAGATCTTTCTTCAACTGATCCTTGGGGTATGAGACTCTCTCTCTATTCACCAAGCTCCCAGCAAGACTGTTGCTGCATTCAGTACTCAGTACCCTACATGACCAGCACCATGTTGCCTTTGTCTCCACCAGACTGCCAAAGATTCTGTATACTCTGCTACTGAGAGACTGAGAGAAGCCACTACTAAGAGAGAGAAAGAAAGATCACAAGTAATGATCTCCTAAAACTCTGACAAACAGAGAGAGTCTGGAATTCTGTT
The DNA here is from genome assembly GCA_013397515.1 of Upupa epops. NCBI lineage: Eukaryota > Metazoa > Chordata > Aves > Bucerotiformes > Upupidae > Upupa > Upupa epops. Next base: position 34,836 of record VZRI01003824.1, read on the forward strand.
GTATCCTCTACACTTGATGCTGCTGTAGCCTTAAAGAAGACTTCCCAAGATGAAGGGAGCTAGAAGTATGCCAGAGACATAACAGAGTGCTGATGTATGCATAAGGATCAGGAAAGGGAACTTTTCCACAAGCATCAAACATATATATGTGTGGTGGCTGTGTGGTTACGAGTGTTGGTGTACACTCTCTTCTCCCAGAGCTTTCTCTAAGGCCAAAAAACCAATGTGTTAGCTGTCTCCCATTTCTCTCAGAGTGTGTGTAAAGGCATTGTGATACAGTTTCTGATTTGCCTCTGTGATTCTTTTACTTATTTGGGGATTTTTTTTCCTTTTCTTCTTGGAGATGGGTTCAATAACTGGCGAGGCCCAGATTATTGGAAGTTGGCGCATGTGACCTGTTGCAGTGAACATTACATGATCTGTTCATTTTCCTCTGGGGGACCTTGAGCTTGACCATTCACCGAGGTGCACATCAATGTGATGATCAGCAAATGGCGTTTNCTCTGTGATTCTTTTACTTATTTGGGGATTTTTTTTCCTTTTCTTCTTGGAGATGGGTTCAATAACTGGCGAGGCCCAGATTATTGGAAGTTGGCGCATGTGACCTGTTGCAGTGAACATTAC
>VZRI01003830.1:0-19904 GCA_013397515.1 Upupa epops
CCCCACACACATACACCTCTTTTCACACAACAGGCTCGTCCATCAGTTGTGTCAGCTTCCATACATTCCTATCCTGTCTGCTCTCTGCTGTGTTAGATTTCCTTCAGATGTTTGGTAGGTTGAAGTCCCCAACCAGAACAAGGGCTGGACATTGCGAGACTTCAGTCATCTGTTTATAGAATATTTCATCTGCCTGTTCATCTTGTTTTGTGGTCTATAGCAGACTCCCAGCAAAATATCTCTTATTTTCCTTCCCTTTCATCCTAATCCATAAACACTCAACTTTATAATCATTGAAATCAAATTCTATCACTCAAAAACCTCCCTAATGTACAGGGTCACACCTCCCCTGCACCTCCCCTGCCTTGTCTATCCCACCTGAAGAGCTGATACCTATTCATCACAACATTCCAGTCATGACAGTCATCCCGCAACGTTTCTGTGATGGCAACTACAGCATAGCTGTCACGCTGCACAATTGCCTCCAGCTCATCCTGCTTGTTGCCCATGATACGTGTGTTAGTGTAGATGCACTTGATTTGGGCTACCAATTTCACCCCCCTCCTTTTTTCTTTATCCCTGGGCTCGTCACTAGTGGAGTTCTGCCCCACTGGTGCACACCCAGCAACAACCCCACCCCACTTCCAGTCTAGTTTAATGCCCTCTGAATGAGCCCACACTAATTCCTGTCCCAGGACAATTCTACCCTTCTGAAATAAACCTTTTCACTGCCAGGTCTGGTGTCTGATCAACTAGCTATTATCAAAGAACCCACTGTAGTACGGGTCTCATAGCCAGGTATTTATGGACTGCATCCTTCTATCCCAACCCATCTCCTAACCTGAAAATGGAAGAAAATAAAATAAAATAATTTGAGCCCCAGACTCCCTCACCAGCCACCCCCAGTCCATGAAGTCTTTCTTCATTTCCCTCAAGCTATGGAATGCGATTTCCTCCCCACCTGTCTGGAAGTTGAGTAGTGGGTAGTAGTCAGCTGATTTTACCAGATTAGGGAGAGTCCTATTGACATCGTTGATTTGGGCTCCAGATAGACTGCAGACTTCCCTACAATGAGGAACATGTCTGCATATTGGGCCCTCAGTTCCCTTCAGTATTGAGTCCCCAGTAACTAGTACCCTTTATTGTGGAGCTTGTAGTCATATTGCTGGAAGGCCTATCTGATTGCAATAAGACCACTGGAATAAGTTGCCTCTCACTTGTATCCCTATTATATTGACAGTCTTCCAGGAGGGGTTCAAATCTATTTCTCAGAGGCACCTAAAATGGAGAGGTGAGCAAGGGGGTGGGCTGGGGGAGTGCTTGCCTTCTGCAACAGCCTTGAACTTGCTTCCTGTCACGCTTTTACTCAGACTTCTTTCTTCTGAGAAGTATAGGATACAGGGGGCTCTTGAATCCGGGTATCATTTGGCTATTGTACAGAGAGCATAGCCTGGGTCCTCAATTCTATCTCCATTTCAGCCTCCCTAATGCTCCTGAGCCTTTCTACTTTGGCTTGTAGCCTTATAATCTCATCTTGAATCTCTGCTGTTTGGTTAAGTAGATTGTCTCAAAAAAGAAGAAAAAAGTAGGGCCCTGGACACAGATTTTAGCAGCCCCAGTGGTCTGTCTTACTGTTTGTGGTGTTCTCTTTTTAGACAAATATAAGGTGTAACTGATACAGATCTAGCTCTGGCAGTAATAACCAAATTCAAATATGCTACTTCTTTTTTCTGCTGTGGATAAATACATGGGAAGAAGAATAACTTTAAAGACTTCAGTTTATTTCTGCATTAATAGCTGCAGGAATATGACAGCTGTTTTCTTATTTCTGTGTGGACAGAAGTTTTCTCCTGAAAAGTTTGAAAAATTGAATGGTCTGAATGAGCCCAATGTGGATTGTCACAACTGTTCTTGTTGGGAATTTTAGTCTAGAAACCATGTCATGGAGAAGTTGCTTCAATTAGGGATGAAATCCTGTGAATCTATTGTTAGATACGCTGAAGTCTGAAGACTTCGGAATTTTCCTGTTACTGTCTTGAATAGGAAGTGCATTCCTGCCATGAACATTATATGAACCCTCCCACAATCCAAGACAAGAAGTTAACAGGTCTCTTGATACAGGTAATTTTTGTTCCCATTTTACTTAGGAAAGCATAATAATTATTTTTTTAAAGGATTGTATAAGAGCTTGCTGTTGGTTAAATGTATTCACATATTGAGCTTAATTATACAAATAGAAATCATTATAACATATGAGCTGGTTGGAGAAGTTGTGTATTTCTGAAAGATAAGCAGAGCAACTTGGATCAAGAAACTGGATATTTTAAATATAAAGATAATTAAATTTACACAATTTTTTTGTAAGTTATGTTTGGAATGGATTCAAATTAACTTTGGGAGATGTCTAAAATCAGATTTCTCTGACGCCTTCTATATTTCAGTTGCCATTTATAACTTTTGAATTAAGAAACAGTTAAACCCAAATTTCTCAATAATGTAAAAGTCTTATAAGTAACTTCATATAAGTTAGAAAGTTGAGGGCAAGTAGAACAGAGGGATGCATGTGTGACCTTCAGAGAAATGCCTTGCCTGTTACTTGGTTTCTCTTGATCAGCTAAGAAAATGAACTGTGACAAAACTCAGTGGAAAAGGCAGTGGAAAAAATACAGGAAATATGAATAGAAGGTACAAGGTCTCTACAAAATCAGGAAGAAAGCTAGAAAATTGCATGTGCTCTGGGAACAACATTTTGTTAGGAAAAAAAAACACACTGGAGATGCTGTGGATGGCAAAGGTGTTGTGGTTTAAAAGCTGAGTAGAGCTTGTAAGTTTGTGTGTTTTCTGCAGAAAAGTTTAGGTTTAAAAAGTTTGAAAAGATTGTCCCCATATACCCCTCACTCCTCCATCTTTCCCCTTCCTTGGTGACTTCCACCTTCTTTTTCTTCTTCTTCTGCATCTTGGTGTCTGTTCAGAGCTGATATGAGATCAAGATATAGTTCCATTTTGGTCTTCACATGGAATGAGTGTGTGTGTTAAAGTATATTCTGAATCACAATAGGTAACACCTACTTCATGGGAATGATTTTCAGCAGTGATTAGTAATGTTATTATTTTTATTTTTTAATAGCCAATACTGTCTGCTCTAAAAGGACTAAATATTCAGTGATTATGAAATACAGCCTTTGAAAGGTATGTCAAATTAACCATGTTCTTTGTTATGTTCATTCTATAATTGTCTTGTGTAGCAATTAGGATTCTTCAATTGATGAATTATTCCCAGGAGTCGTCGTTTTACATTATACTACCTACAGCCACAATTTACAGTTATCTTTAAAATGTTTCCTTTAGATTAATTACTTTTAATAATAATGAAGTACTTCTCACATAGCTTAAGTACTTAATATTTTAAGCTAAAAAGATGTAATCTTGCACCACAAATGGGACAAAAAAAAACAAATTACCAAAAATTTCAGAAAGTGAAAAATAGAACAAATAAACTGAAAATTTCACTAGAGTTATCATTTCTGGTCAGTTCATTATCAATCAGACCACAAAGCTACATAATACCTTTCATAAATCTCATCAAGAAAAACACCCTAAAACAAATCCAAAGCACCACATTATTAAATGCAGTACAAAGAGTAAGCCTTCGTTCTTACNCAGCTAAGAAAATGAACTGTGACAAAACTCAGTGGAAAAGGCAGTGGAAAAAATACAGGAAATATGAATAGAAGGTACAAGGTCTCTACAAAATCAGGAAGAAAGCTAGAAAATTGCATGTGCTCTGGGAACAACATTTTGTTAGGAAAAAAAAACACACTGGAGATGCTGTGGATGGCAAAGGTGTTGTGGTTTAAAAGCTGAGTAGAGCTTGTAAGTTTGTGTGTTTTCTGCAGAAAAGTTTAGGTTTAAAAAGTTTGAAAAGATTGTCCCCATATACCCCTCACTCCTCCATCTTTCCCCTTCCTTGGTGACTTCCACCTTCTTTTTCTTCTTCTTCTGCATCTTGGTGTCTGTTCAGAGCTGATATGAGATCAAGATATAGTTCCATTTTGGTCTTCACATGGAATGAGTGTGTGTGTTAAAGTATATTCTGAATCACAATAGGTAACACCTACTTCATGGGAATGATTTTCAGCAGTGATTAGTAATGTTATTATTTTTATTTTTTAATAGCCAATACTGTCTGCTCTAAAAGGACTAAATATTCAGTGATTATGAAATACAGCCTTTGAAAGGTATGTCAAATTAACCATGTTCTTTGTTATGTTCATTCTATAATTGTCTTGTGTAGCAATTAGGATTCTTCAATTGATGAATTATTCCCAGGAGTCGTCGTTTTACATTATACTACCTACAGCCACAATTTACAGTTATCTTTAAAATGTTTCCTTTAGATTAATTACTTTTAATAATAATGAAGTACTTCTCACATAGCTTAAGTACTTAATATTTTAAGCTAAAAAGATGTAATCTTGCACCACAAATGGGACAAAAAAAAACAAATTACCAAAAATTTCAGAAAGTGAAAAATAGAACAAATAAACTGAAAATTTCACTAGAGTTATCATTTCTGGTCAGTTCATTATCAATCAGACCACAAAGCTACATAATACCTTTCATAAATCTCATCAAGAAAAACACCCTAAAACAAATCCAAAGCACCACATTATTAAATGCAGTACAAAGAGTAAGCCTTCGTTCTTACAAGTATTGGAGTTCTAAGGTTCATACCTACTGTTTTCTAGTGCACTACCTTTTTGCGAATAAAAATAGATAATACTCTAGGTTGTTGAAATACCATGATCCAGCAAAATTCTGTGAAAACAGGTATGAAGGGAAAATGAAAGACAAAAAGTAAAAAAAAAAATTATATTTATTGTGCTTTAAATGGCTAAGGAATCTTTGGACAAAATTATAAAGCTAAACTATTTACATATATGTAAATGAATGAGATATTTAATGAATGAATACCACTGTTTTCACAGAATATTCAGAATATTAAGGATTGGAAGCTACCTTGAAAAATCATAGAGTCCAATTCACCTGCCAGAGCAGGATCCCCTAGATCTACTCTCACAGGAACTGTCCAGGCAGGTTTTAAATGTCTCCAGAGATGGAGACTCCACAACCCCCTTGGGCAGCCCCTGCCAGGACTCTGGTTCCCTCACCAGGAAGAAGTTTCTTCTCTTATTTATGTGGAACCTTGTATGCCCCAGCTGACATCCATTTCCCCTTGTCTTATCATTGGATGCCACTGGCTCCTTCCTCCTGACACCTGCTCTTTACATAATTTCAAACATTCATGAATGTCATCCCTCAGTCTCCTTTTTTTCCAAGCTGAAAAGACCCAATTATTTCAGCCTTTCTTCATAAGGGAGATGCTCCATTCCCTTCATCATCTCTGCCTTAGTTTTCAAGCAATTTTATTTTTGCTGTGTATTTGCCATAAGAGTGTATTGGGACATGCTTTCATCAACAAGTTGGTTTTCTAAACAATTACTGGAGAAAAAGCTTATTTTGGAGGATCACTTTGAATGGATTATGCCATGAATACAGACCAGGTAATGTTCTGACCAACCCAGGCTCGCAATATGTGGTATTCTTAGGGGAATTATTAACTTTATTTTAGAAAAAATAACTTAGACATAAAACCATTGAGGATGTGTTGCGTAGAAAACTGCTCAACAAGAAGGCTTATATCCATTTATATCCATGTACTAATTAGTCAGTCACATGTTTTGCCACTAGAGGAACAGGAAACAGGTTCCTACCAATGCACACTGGAAGGATAAAGTCATCAGAAATTCTCATACTACATGACATCGTGCAACCATTTTTTAAATAAAGTAGTATTATAGAGAAATTCCTTCTGTTCTTTTCAGCTTCTTGTAGCATTAACCAGCAAAGCCTAGACTTCAGATGGCTGTGAACTTCAGACTTTCAGTCCTTCAGTTTCACACGTCTTGCAATATTCAGTCACGCATATCAAAGCAGGCAAAGCCTGTTATTGTGTAATGCTCAAATGTTAAAACTGTTAAATGTTTTAACTGCCCTGTTAAAAGGATAGGCAATGGCTACAGGCTAACTCACAAGCTGAAATGTTTGCACAAGGCCAGGGGCTGTGAACAAAGAAAAAGGGACTGAAGACCTACAGCACACTCATTTTGGGGTTTCCCACTGGAAGGTGTAAGTCATGTACTATCCCTTTGCATCGGATGCTGTCTGATCTTTTGGTGTTGGTTTTTTTCATGATGCTGAAATAAATAAAGATGTGAGGTGTAAATAAGAAAATAATCAAGGGTGTTGTGTGATCTTTCAGATACTCTTTACATTTCTAAATTCTTCCAAAAGTGGAAGAGCAAATATAGAAGTCCTAAACTGTCTTCCACAAGAGTATTGTTAGCACCACAGCCACCTCATAATTTATGTATCTAATTTTGCCTATATTTCTGAAAAACACTGAACCACAAGGTGCATGAAGCCATTCTGGTCTTCTTTGCCACATTCATGCATTTGTATGTTTGTAGACTTTGTTATTTAAATGTTTTGGACAGAAAAAGACTCTGCAAAATGTAACAGTGAGTATCTTGAAAAACATTAATATGTCTGAAGCTTTCAATACTGCGTATTAAACAGCTACTTTTATACTGTCCATGCTCTCTTTTCCTTAACTACTTCACTGTCCAGAGAAGAGCAACTAGAATGGTAAATGGATTGGAAGGTAAGCCCTACAAGGAGAGGCTGATGAAGCTTGGTCTGTTTAGCCTGGAAAAGAGGAGGCTCAGGGGTGACCTTATCGCTGTCTATAACTTCCTATAAGGTGGTTATAGTCAGGAGGGGGTGGGTCTTTTCTCCCTGGACACTGGAGACAGGACAAGGGGTCATAGTTTTAAGCTCCATTGGGGAAGGTTTAGCCTTCACATCAGGAAAAGATTTTTCACTGAAAGAGTGATCCAATTTTGGAACGAGCTGCCCACGGAGGTGGTCTAGTCACCATCTCTGGAGGTGTTCAAGGTTAGTCTGGATGAAATGCTGAGTGGCATGATCTAGATGTTAGATGTTAGGTTTACTTGGTTGTTTTTAGGTTGGACTGGATGATCTTTAAGGTCTTTTCCAGCCTCATCATTACTATGATATTATGATACTGTGTGATGAGTTATGTAGTTTAGAGACTGTAGACCTTACAGAAGCCTTGAAAAGCTCTCACATAGCAAATCAATAAAGAAATACTTTTACTTCACTCCTGGAAAGCTGGACTCTGAATTTTCCTGACTTTATATTATGGGGAAATATTTCTCTACATTTTACTTTCAGATTGCTCTCATTAAATAACTGGAATTTATAGGACTGCACTTTTGGTTGCTTTTACTTTCTTCTAATCCATTGATTCATCTCTCTTCATAAGTCTTGTTTTCAAATGCCTGGCTTTTATTTGTTCTTTCTCAAAACATATTCTATCATATTCCTCATAGAAATGAGGTTATCGCTGTGTTTGAGACAGACTAAATGTTCCAGTATTTTATTATTACTATTATTATGAATAAAACATGGATAATTTTAAAGGAAATTATTCTGAAATTAATAGCCTATGCTATCTTGTGGCATAAATATTCATAATCTATAAGGAAGCTGTACAGCCCTCTATTACACATAATCACTGGCGCCTCTCTGCTGTGCCCTACAGGATGCATTGTAACAGCTTTCTCTAGAGACAAGAAAGTATTTAACACTCTTCCATCTTATAAACATCTTCTATATATCTTACTAAAAGGCAGTAGCCATTAGAGAAATGTTGAATATTTCTTATTAATATTACAATAAGCATGAGAAAGATTATGTGTATATCTTATTTATACAGCAATAATCATTAAACTATTTTAATATTAATAGGAGTATATAAAGATGTCATTTTAATATACAACCCCTTTACCTTATGTACACTGTACAGCTATTGTAATACTAAAATAAAAAGAAAATATTGGCCAATAAACACAGTAGACATACATTTTTATGTAATGTTAGGAATAGCTTGAAAAAACAGAAAAAATATCTCTATAAAGATGCATGTTATGCTTAGATAACTATTCTTTGTGTCTAGATTGATTCATTGTTGATTACTTTTCATAGAATCCTAGAATCATTTAGGTAAGAAAGATCAAGTTCATCAGATTCAACCCTAAACTTCACACTGCTACGTCCACCTAGATTCATGACATTTTTCCTGCAGATTGGAAAATGTCTGAGAGAAGGTTCTCTGGAGCTGTCCCAGCATGTAGCAGATCTCAGTGCATAGCAATTTTCCTGAGGGAGGGAGTTACTCAGGAAGCTGACACACCAACCAGAGCTGGCAGCTCTCACAGGAGAATGGTGCAGGACAACAATAACCACCCTCACCCTATAACAATAGTTCCTGAGGCCAGAGTGGGCAAACAGAGGGGCATGGCACTTTGTCTGGCAGCCAGTTCAGCTTCAACCCATAACAGCCATTCATATTATAATTCAGGTTGCTAAAACATTCTATTAAAAGAGTACATTTATGAAACAACAGTCACATAGCGTTGTTTGATTTTTCACCTCAAATTTGTTTGCATATCATTATTAATTGCTGATTTGTAAAATAAATATATCTAGTGAAATTTTTAATCCATTATACTTACCGTAGAAAGAGATGATAAAGTGACATTTCAGAGGAAGTACTCTCTCATTAATTTATGCTTTTCCTACTAACATTAATTAAGAATAAACTGAAATATATTTAGAAATAGCACAATTGATGCTGATCATGGTAAATGTACTTCTATTAACAGGCAAAAAAAAATAGAAATAGAAATTTGAAGTAGAATCAACAAATTAAAAAAAAATTATAATGAAGTTAAATAAATTTTGTAAGGAAGCACAGGGTGTATTTCTAAACAGTATTATATTGCAGTCCAATACATGAACATTCTCTAAAGGCATTGGGGTGAAGTTTTAGAGACTACATTACCACTACAGTCATGTTGTCTGGCCTGTGCAAAGTATTTGACATGGTCACATGTGACATTCTGATCTCTAAACTGGAATGATACAGATTCGATGGATGGACCTCCTCAATAAGGAGCTAGCTGGATGGTGGCACCCAAAGAGTTATAATCAGTGTCTCAGTGTACAAATGGAGAGGTATGATGAGGGGTGTTGCTCAAGACAGTACTCAGCCCAGTGCTGTTTAACATCTTTGTCAGCAACATGGGCAGCGGAATTGAAGGCACTACCAGTCAGTTTGCTGATGCCACAAAGCTGTGTGGTGAAGTCAACACACTGGAGAGAAAGGAAACCATCCAGAGGGACCTTGCCAGGTTTGAGAAGTGGGCTGTGCAAACTGGATGAATTTCAACAAAGGCATGTGCAAAGCGCTGTACCTGGGTTGAGGCAATCCCATACATGAATACAGACTGGGAGGAGAAAGGATTGAGGACAGCCCTGAGGAGGAGCCATCAGTGTGCGCTTGGTTTCAAGCATGTCCTGGGCTGCATAGAAAGAATACATGACAGTTTGTTGAAGGAGGTGATTCTCCTCTACTCTGTACTTGTGAGACCCCACCTGGAGTACTGTGTCCTGTTCTGGATTCCTTAACATGAGAAGGACATAGAGTTCCTGAAATGTGTCTAGAAGAGAGCAATTCAAATGTTCAGATGTCTAGACCATCTTGCCTATGACAGGCTGAATTGGGGCTGAGCAGCCTGGAGAAGAAGAGGCTCCAAGGTGACCTTCTAGCAACTTTCCAATCTCTGAAGGGGGCTTCAAGAAAACTGGGGCCGGGCTTTTGTACCTAGCTTTGGTAGCTAGAGGACAAGGAGAAAGGGTTTCAGACTTGAAGAGGAGAGATTTAAGTTGGATGTGAGGGAAAAAATCTTTTTTGTAAGGGTGCTGAGATGCTGGAATATGTTGCCCGAGGAAGTTGCAGCTGCCCCATCCCTGGAAGTGTTCAAGGCCAGACTAGATGGGGCCCTGAGTAGCCTGATCTAGTGAAGGTGTCCCTGCCTGTGCAGGGAGTTGGAAATGGATAAACTTTAAGGTCCCTTTGAACCCTGGCCATTCTATGATTCTAAATATCTCCCTTTTTGAATTACATAAAAAAACTTTTCTAGTTTTTAATTGTTTATATTTTTACGTGGGAAGCATCAAAATGTTGCATTAGGCTGTTGTGGTTTAAACCTAGCTGGCAACTGAACTACATAGTAGCCACTCATTCACCCTTCCCATCTACCTCAGCCCTAGAGAGATGGGAAAAGGAGAAAATACAAGAGGGTAGAGACAAAGGACAGGAGTCAGCTTACTGTCACAGGTGAAAGAGTGACTCAACCTGGGAAAATAAAATGCTTTTTAATTTAATTTAAACAAGAATTTCTCTATTTAGATTAGGACAAGGAAAAAAAAGTCCCCAAAATATCTTAAATATACCTTTCCTCCACCCATCTTTTCTTTCTAGGCCCATCTCTACTGTCTTCATCCATCCAACAGGTAGGGAGCAGCAGGGGATGAGGCTTGTGGTCAGTTCCAGTCCTCTCCATGATGTTTCAACTGCTTCTTCTTCCTCAAGGGGAAAATCCCTCATAGTCCTGTGGCAATGTGGTAGTGTCCTTCCCATGAAGGACAGTCCTCCAAGAACTTTTTTTAGCAGTGTACCAGTCTTCCACAGACTGCTATTCTACTAGCAAAACCCAATCTAATGTGGATCTCCCTCAAAGTCAGATTTTTCCATGAGTAATTCTCTGTTCCAGCATGGACTCCTCCACAGGCACCAGGGACTTTTCTGCACCAGTTACCTCTGAGGGCTGTGAGGGCTCAGCCTGCCTTCCCACCATGGTTTGAAGGGAAATGTCTGCACTAGCATCTCTTCCCCCCCACCCTCCTCTCTGACCTGGGCATTTGGTTGTGTCTTTCTCTCTTCTCTTCCTATTTCCCTCCAAAATGAAAGACAGCAGTCAAAACAAAAGACATAAAACAACTGAAGCCTGCCCAAACCTGGAAAGCAACACCATGGAGAAGGATCTTGGGAGTCCTGCTGGACAGTCAGTTCTCTATGGGATAGAAATTTGTCCTTGTGTCCAAGAAGGCAAATGGTACCCTGGAGTACATTAAGAAAACTGTGTGAAGCAGATTGAGGGAGGTTCTCCTTTCCCTCTACTCTGCTCTGATGATAACACACCTGGAATACTGGACCCAGTTTTGAGAGTCTATGGGGGTGGCAGAGCCTTGGAACAGGCTGCCCAGATTGATAGTGGAGCTTCCTCTTAAATATGTTTATTACTGACCAGGCTGACTTGGAGCCACAGAAGCTTCTTACAGGTGCAATGCCAGCAGACCACTTATCCACTACCAAACCCCTGCCAGACACAAATCCAACACATAGCCAAAACAAAGTCTAATTTATGTAAATAAAAATTATACAGACTAAATTTTATTCATTGCACTCACCTGGGTAGTGTCAGAGAATGACAAGAAATGTGTTCACATGAACAGAAGAACTCCAATTACTAGATACATTTACCATATGCAGACACCAAGTTGTCTGCAGTTATGTAATATTTTTTGATCCTCCACATGGTCTTGCAAGGTACTCAGCATATTTACATAAATTCACGAGTATATACTCAAGAAGCCCTCAGAGATCTTGATACAGTTTCTTTCTCTGATTGTTTTTGCCATCCTCAATTGACTACAAGTGTGCCACCACTAGTCCATCAATCATTGCTGTTCTAAACCCAAATATAACTGAAAAGCAAGATGATCTTAACTGCCACATAAAAGCTATGCATGACACACTATATTAGTACTATTGCCTTGCTTTTAAGGAGACTACCATTCCACAAGATTTTTTTTCTTCACAATAGAGGAGACTTCTAAACAATGTGTTAAAATACAGTGCTCTGGTTCATTATTTGGAGAACTTTTTGAATTACAGAGAAGTTAGATATTCCTGAGTTCAAATGAAGGTCTAGATCAGTTCTGGATTGGTGCCAGCAATTCAAGCACACCCACCAGCTCTCACCTAGAATTCAACAGGCAATGAAGCAACTTTGCTAAAAAGAAAGGATTTACTGAATCCACAACCTAGAAGCAAATGAAAAAATCCTCAAATAAGTAAAAGAACCAAAAAAGTAAACCAGAAAAAGTATCCCGATGCCATAGAATCATAGAATCATAGAATCATTAGGGATTGGAAGGGACCTCGAAAGATCATCTAGTCCAATCCCCCTGCCACAGCAGGATCACCTAGACCAAGTTGCACAGGAACACTTCCAGGCAGGTCTTGAACATCTCCAGAGAAGGAGAGTCCACAACCCCCCTGAGCAGCCTGTTCCAATGCTCCTTTACCCTGACTGAGAAGTTCCTTCTGATATTTATATGGAACTTCCTATGTTCCAGCTGTCACCCATTGCCCCTTGTCCTATCTCCAGATGACTTTGAGAAGAGCCTGGCTCCATCCTCCTGACACCAACCCCTCACATATTTAGTGACATTCATGAGGTCACCCCTCAGCCTCCTTTTCTCTGAGCTCCCTCAGCCTTTCCTCATAAGGGAGGTTCTCTACTTCCTTCATCAAATGTTCTCTCCTGAACATCATTATACACACTTTGAGAGAAATGGGAGACAACTAACACATCGGTTTTTGGCATCAGGTGAGAGATTCGGGGAAAAGTACACTCTAATCAGAGAGGGAATTCAGCCATCCCCTCAATCCATAGAACTCCCTAGGGCTCCTGAAGACTTCTTGCATTGTGATGCTTGTGGAAAAGTCCCTTTTCTGGTCCTTTTGCAAAGCTCATCTTCCCCTGTCTCAGACTTTCTTTTAAATCCTCTTGTCTTAGGAGTTCTTCATAATGTGACTATGGCCAGCAGATCCTAGTCATGATCTTCCAGTTGCAACAGCATCTCAGATGCAGGAACAGAGACTTCAGAACCCTAGCCTCTTTCTGTCTGCCAAAAGTTTAAGAGGTCAGTCCCATCTGCTCTTTATAGCACACAACTTCTGGCCAAGCAGTAGGAACCTTCAGAAGCCACCTTAGGACCTCTGTCTCCCATTCATTTCAGCTTCTTCCGTTCTCTCAGTGGCAGAGCTGAGATACTGGATCTGTGTCAGCCCTATGGTCCTGGTCGCTTAGGGCCAAGTCCATGGTGAGGACAGAGGCAATGTGGTTCTGGACACATGGGGCCATGCCTGTTGTGGTAAACAGGGCCTGCTCCAGGGCCTCTCTCTCTCAATCTCTTTCCTCCTTTTCCTTCTCCCAAGTGCTTACAGCTCTGAAGGAGAGAAAGGGTTAAGAGCTCACCACCGTCTGTTTGCCATCTTCAAAGATGAACAAGCCGCAAGAACAGTGAGGAGTGGGTTGTGGCAGGCAGCTCTGTGCTTCGATGTCTCACTGATACCATAGCTGGGCTGGGAGCAGTGGCTACAGTCCAAAGGCTCCCTTTGTGTTCCAGTGGGAAGAGAGAGCCGTGGCTAGTCCCCCATGGTGACAGGTCTGTGGCAGCTGGGATGGGCCCCTGAGGTGTGGTGGGGAGGTATTGAGGTGGTAATGGCACTTGGCTTGTCAGAGATGTTTGTCTGCTAAGACACAGAAGAAGAAGGAAAAAATAATGAAGTCCACCCCCTTTTATAGTCTCTGTCCACCAGTCTGCACCTGGGGTCAGGCCACTTCCACTGGGGTCTGATAAGAGAGCTATCTCTAGTTTCAAAATAAAATGCACTTTCATCATTAAAGCACACAAATCAAACACCTGAATATAGTGACAATTTTTAAATTACAACGTTACGTTTCTGCCTTTAACTCACTATCATAATCTTTATGATTCATTTAGAGTGCAAAATTAGGAAGATGTAGATTCAAGCTTGATATGGGGTATAAATCAATATTGGATGAATGTAAAGACTTTGTAACAGCATTTGCAAGCTAAAGTACATGACATTTATACAATAATACATGCAGTTTCCTCTTTGTATTTTACATCTTTGACATAAAAGTAATTTTGAAACAGAAGGTCAGAGATATATCTGCCAGTGTCACTAAAATATTAAGGAAAAAGGCTAACAACAATCACAGAAAGCAGTGTAACATTTTTCTAGTCTGCATAGCACTTCATTTTCATAAATAGTAAGGGAAAGAAATAACAATTTCTACTGCAAGATAGAGATAACTTCAAGCCAGAGAAATTTTCACAGTGATTTATTGACTACTATCACTCATTTGCCAACAAAACAATTGGAATAATTCTAGCAGGACCACAGTATCTTCTAAATCTGAGAGATGGCATGACCAGAATAACCCCTGCCACAGCAGGAAAGAATTTGAGCAAACTGTCAGTGTGATTAACATACAAGATGTCAACAAAATCTAGGTTGAAGGGCAAAAGAAAGATGGACAACAGATGTTTCTAGAAATGTTGCCATCTGCCCTATACACATGTTCATACTCTCAAACAGTAGGATTCAATAGCTAGAAGATATTGTCTTGCTCTGATTTTTCAATTATGATCCTCCTTTCTATAACACAGAATCTCTCCTAAACTGTGAAATAACATACATACAGTTATTTCCTGAGTTATTTCTTAATAATGTTCTGTCTTACTACTACTACTACTTCTAGTATGTAAAACTGTGGAGAGTTGAACCACAGTGGTCAGTAGGGACTATTGTAATGTCTGCATGTGTATAAGTGTGTATACACAGAAAGAAAAACAATCCGACTCACAAAATCTGTTTTCCTATCATACTACACATTTGGCAGTCCTAGAGAGAGTGGTGATTTTTCATGATAGAGAATAAAACACCAGACTTCCCCATCTTTTTGCAACATAGCTAACTATGCCTTTATTGCAGTTCTCACAGTTTCTTAGAGTCTGTATAGTTTCTCTAAGTTGAAAAACTGACAGGTAGCAGATATAGAGCTCTCTGATGCATTTTAAGTTGATTTTTATATGTATCAAATGAAAATGTCATGTGATACAAATACACAGAATTCACAAAAGAAATACCTGACACTAAGCAAATATTATCTGAAGATAGTAACTGTGGAACCCACTATGTTATATGTTGTGTTCGGTTGATGTTATATTGAAAACTCCCATCACCAGCTATTTGTCCTGCCCCATCAGTTCCTGGGATAAAGAGTTTATGAAGCCCTGTTGATCAAGTGCTGTTAAATTCTAAACATAAAAATGAAGGAAGAAGAAAGGAGAACTGTATGTTATCAAAAGTTATTGCAGTGCCAAACCTAAAGCCTAAGTGGTTGTAAAAGATAAAAAAGGGGTGAGTGCATCATAAAAACCTGCTCTTGCTATGAAAAAATAAAATTTATATTGCATAAGAGGATTCAAAGACTCTACAGATGATGCTAAAATGAGAAAAAACTTTCTATTATGATTTCCTTTTTTCATGGAAGGTTTTTTTACTGTGAGTTTGTTGACTGCAACCAGAAGTACAAACTTAAGAAATCTCCCTCCTACAGAACATCGGAGCAGTACTTAAGAATTAATTTTATCTTAGAAGTGTGTACTCATGAATTTATGAAGAGAAGAGAACGTTTGTGCAAAATAGCACTACTAATTGTAAAAGGTCTACTGACTTACATTTGATGATAATTGTGAAATACACACAGTTTCTGATGAGAGAATGTTAACACAAAGTGGAGCAATCAGTTCACTAAAGGAGTTACTCTATTGCTTCCCCTTTCATATTAGATGAGTGGTTGTGGTCTCTATAAAAAGAAGTAAAAAGGTTGCTTTTCACACATTAATCTTGGAGAACAAGTAATAACTGGAAACCAAGGACATAAGACAAAGACTTTAACAGCAGAATACCAACGGTTTCCTGAATAATTTACATGTGAGCTGACTGGCAAATAACTACCTAAAAATGACAAACAAGACCATAAAATGCATTGGAAAATGCAATATAGAGGTATGTAGTACATGATAGTATTTACAGAATACACTGTGAAGCACATAGCAAGGCTAGGATTAATACATTCAGTAGAATTCAAAACGAATTTGCATACAACTACTTGACAGAATACTTGGGAGAAGTAAACCACTTGCAGTTTTTCCTACTGTCTTTTAATGCAATATTCTTGTTCCTGTCTCCAAGAACAGTGACTCCAGCATAAATATATAGAGAGGCACAGCATTTTAGCAACACAAACTATTGTGTATTGGATCTCAATGAGATGGACTTCACTTTCTTCACAACATCCATGTGATGCTGTGCTTTGCATTTGTGGCTAAGGCAGCACTGGTAATACACCACTGTTCCAGCTCCACAGTGCTTGCACAGCAGCACTTCTTATTCCCCCACATCCCAAGAAACAAACTAAGGCATAAGAATCTAGAGACACAGCCACAACTGCTGATTCAAACTGGCTAAGGGGATGCTTCATGATGCATGACACACTCAGTAGCAATAGTCAGGGAAAGGAAGGAAAAGGAAAAACATCCACAACTATATTGTTTTCCCCAGTAACATGTACAAGTACTCAGGACCACCAATTTTATATTATTTTATATGATCATTAACATACATTAACATCATATCAATTGTATGAACTTAGAATTTGTATTCTGCCATGACTACACATTAGTACAGACCTTGAAATACTATATATTTATGCAAACTCAGGATCTAAAACACGTTACCATTTTTTAAAGGAGTATTGTTTCAATCTGTTGCATGCTACAGTCACCTGTATTATTGTGAATGTTTCATCTATCATAACTGACAGGACAAAATACAAAACTATTAATGCAGGGAACTCAAATTGCAGCACTGACAAACCACACAGTCATGAAGAAATTGCTGCTATCCATTGCTTTTATTTATATTTAATATACCTATTTTCACCTCATACTTATTTTTTTAAACATCAATTTTTTATGTCAATGTTATACCTCTAACAGGTGTATTGTCTATACCATACTACCTTTCTTCCATTATGTTTTTATATATTTAAACATACAATAAATTAAACTCAGAAGAAAAAGCATCATCTCTGCTAATCTCTGCGAAGACCTCACATCCAATCATGCCAGACCTTAATCTGAGTTACCAAAATGTCAGAAGCTTTAAGAAACAAGAGGTAGAATCGCTGTATTTATCCTCACCACAGGACAAAAAAATCAAACTTCCTTACCAAGATCAACAACAGGAATAATGGTTTCATTTATATATATAATTATATGAATTAAAAGTGAACACAAGTGTCTGTGCCTCATCGACATTTCACTGTTGCTCTTACAGATTGAGATTGGCAACTGAAATCTTTGAGACTCACAGGTTCAGTTCACAGAAGCACAGATTCTCTGAATGTCTTTGGTTGGAAGAGACCTTCAAGATCATCAAGTCCAACCTTCAAACCAACACTGCAAGCTCTCCACTAAACCATGTTCCTCAGTGCCAGGTTCACACACCATTTTAATTTAAATACCTTCAGGGATGGTGACTACCACTGCCCTGTTCCAGTGATTGATAGCCCTTTCTGTGAAAAAATGTTTTATAATATCCAGCCTAAGTGTCCTGTGGCACAGCTTGCAGCCATTTTCTGGCACTTGACAACAGGGAGAAAAGACTGTGCTCCTCCTCCTGTCAGGTAGTTGTAGAGAGCAATAATGTCTCCCCTCAGCCTCCTCTTCTGCAGTCTAAACAACCCCAGCCCCCCCAGCCACTCCTCACAGGACTTGTGCTCCAGCCCTTCACCAGCCTCATTGTCCTTTACTGGACCTGCTCCAGCACCTCAATGTCCTTAAGGTGAGAGGCATAGGACTGAACACAGTATTTGATGTGTGGCCTCACCAGTGCCCAGTATAGGAGGATGATCACCTCCCTATTCCTACTGGCCACATTGTTTCTAATACAAGTCAGGATGCCTTTGTCTCTCTTGGCCACCTACACACACTACTGACTCATATTTAGTCAACTATCAACAAATAGCCCCAGGTCCTTTTTCAACTTGCAGTCTTCCAACCACACATCCACAACTCTGTAGCTTATCGTGAGGTTGTAATGGTCCAAGTGCAGGATCTGGCACTCAGCCCCACTGAATCTCACAATTAACCTTGGCCCATCAATCCAAGCTGTCCAGATCTCTCTGCTAAGCTTCTGTGCCATTTAGCAGATCAACATACCCACCTAGCTCAGTGTCATCTGCAAACTTGCTGAGTGTGCACCCAATCTCCTCATTCAGGTCATCAATAAAGATATTAGAGAACAGACCCCGGGGAACACCGCTGGCGGCTGCACACCAGCCAGACTTAACTGCTGCCAGAAAACTTGCTCCTGCTTGGCCTTGTCTTCACAGGTCACAGTATCTCTCAGAAGTTTGCTCCAGGTTGTGTTCTGCATGGGCTGCAGCTTCCTGCAGGGTATATAGGTCTACTGTGGCATGGCATATCCCTTCCATGGGCTGCAGAGGGAAACTCTGCTTCACCATGGTCTTCTGCAGAGGTCACACGTGGATATCTGCTCTGGTGCCTGGAGCACCTCCTCTTTCTTCACTGAGCCTGCTGTCTGCAGACTTGCTTGTCTTACCTCTCACCATTATTTCCCAACTGTTACACAGCATTTCCTAACATTTCTGAAACACAATTGGGCTAGTACAGATTTAATCACACTCAAGCTTTATAAACAAGACTATGATTGGTCTTACAAGATACATGGAAAATATTCAGTGGAATGAAATAATACCCAGATAGCTCAAACTAAAATGCTTTTTCTTCCTTCCTCTACATCACAAATTTTAGGGGCAATGCATAAAGGTACTGTGCTCAAACTAAATGGTGGCAAGAAGGGTTTTTCTCCATCCGTCAGTAGCAAAAGGAAGGCTAGGGCTGATAGAGTGCCTTTCGACAGAAAAAGGAGACTGGTCACAAGTGATATGGAAAAGGCTGAGGTACTTAATGACTTCTTTGTCTCAGGCTTCAGCAGCAAAGGCTCTAGTCACTCTGCCCAATTCCCAGTAGGCAAAAACAAGTAGAATGATCCAAAAACTTTCTGCGCAGACCAGGTTCGAGATCAACTGAAGCGAGGAAATAAACCCCCAAGTCACCAAGATTATGAAAGCAGGGATGTTTATTGCAGCCTTGGGCAACATGGGGGATCACTCCACCTAACATGTGCACTGCAGAGTGCGTAATTATGTAAGATGTTCTCATACATAAGCAAAAACATAATCACACACATACATTAAGTTTTTGAGATATGGGTTGAGTTATTAAAATTAGTTTGAGGAACTCATTAACATAGGTCACCTCCTTCTTGCATTTGCACATTAACACCTGGCTGTTGTGGGCTGGGGTCCCTGGGAGGAAGGCAGCAGTATTCCTAAGCACTTTTAGCAAGACGATCTAGTTTTTATGAACCAGTAACCACAAAGTTGGCTGAAGCCAGTTTCTTACATGCAAGGCTGATTCTCATTACAATGCAGTTCCTGTTACCAGTTTTTCAAAATGTTTCATGTCTTAACTATTACAAATTGTCTAATTTCCACACAATAATAACATCCTTTTACCTTAACTACTAATTAACTAATGCTAAGGCTTATTTCATCTACCATATCATCTAAACTTTTTATTTCAATGCCCTGCATCAAACCTAAATGTCCACAAGACCACTGGACCTGCTGAAATCCACCCATGGGCCCTGAGGGAACTAGAAAATGAAGGTGCCAAGACACCAGCCATCATATCTGAAAGATCATAGCAGTCTGGTGAAGATCCTGCTGATTGGAAAAGGGGAAACATCACCCCCGTCTTTCAAAAGGGAAAAAAGGAAGACTCTGGAAACTATAGGCCAGTCAGCCTCACCACTGCGCCTGGCAAGATCATGGAGCAGATCGTCCTAAAGTCCACGCTGAAGCATCTGGAAAATGAAG